>ML788094.1:91062-132942 GCA_009831015.1 Picea engelmannii
AATTTTACATCTCTGCTGAGAATTAGTTTCTTGGTGATTGGATTGTAAAGCCTGTAAGCTTTAGATGTTTCACTATATCCAGTGAAAATACATTTCTCACTTTTGTCATCAAGTTTCTTCCTTAATTTGGAAGGTATGTGAGCATATGCTATGCATCCAAATGTCCTTAGATGCGCAACATTGAGCTTTGTCCCACTCCATGCTTCTTGAGGGACTTTTATCTTTAGACTTGTGGTTGGAGATCTATTTAGGAGATAAACTGAGCATGCTACTGCTTCAGCCCAAAAAGTATTTGACAAACTTTTCTCTTTGATAAGTGTTCTTTCCATATTCATTATTGTCTGATTTTTCCTTTCAGCCACTCCATTCTGTTGTGGAGTATACCTGGCTGTTGTTTGCATGATAATGCCTTGTGATATGCAGAAATTTGCAAATTCTCTGGATTTGTATTCTCCTCCTCCATCTAACCTGAGTGCCTTGATATATTTTCCACTCTGTTTTTCATCTTCTGCCTTGAATTCTTTGAATTTTGCAAAAGTTTCAGACTTGTGTCTAAGAAAATAGATCCATATTTTTCTGTTGAAATCATCAATAAACGTTAGAAAGTAGAATCTACCACCTATTGAATCTATTTGCACTGGTCCACATAGGTCAGTGTGAACAAGTTCAATATGTTGTTTGTCTTGATTGGAAGACTGTGGAAAACTAGTTCTCTTATGTTTTCCAAGTATGCAAGACTCACATGGGGGAATTTGCTCTTTAAAGATAGGAAGACCTTTGACCATGGAGTTCTTCTGAAGAAGACTTAGACTCTGAAATGGTAGATTTCCAAATCTTGTATGCCAAACCATAGTTTCATTTAGGGTGGATGCACTTTGTGCATATGGTTGACTCAGATTTGCAGTTCTGAGGGTAAGGGGAAACATCCTATTTGGAGTCATATGGATTTCAGAAATTAATTTTCTTCCTGGGATTTTGTCATATATCTTGCAAGATGCTCCCTCAAAAAGTACCTTATAGCCATGTTCAATGAGATGTCCTACACTTGGAAAATTATGTTTCAGATCTGGAACATGATAGACATTGTTTATGTCTTTCTTTACATTCTGTTTAGTAAGAATAGGGACAGTTCCTTTTCCTTGAACTTTGACTAAAGAATCATTTCCAAGTGTAATATCAGATGAGAGTGAAGAATCAGTGCATGAAAGTAAATCTTTGTTACCTGTCATGTGATTGTTGCATCCACTGTCCAGCAACCAGAGATCTTTAGGTTGTTCTTCAGTCTTGTGGCACGAAAGAAACATACCTGTTGAGTTTTCTCCCGTGTGATTTGACACATGTGCTCTGCCTGAGAGATGATCTGCTTGCTTCTTCCTGCATTCAGATTCATAGTTCCCATACTTTTTGCAATAATAACATTTTATGCTTGATTTCTCATTTGATCTTCCCCCTCTGCCTCTTTGAGGCTGGAAATTCTGATGTTGATTTTGTTGTCATTGTCTATTGCCTCCATTGGAGTGAGGGTTAGTTTGATTGCTCCCTCTTCCATGCTAACCTCTGCTTCTTCCTTTGCCTCTCCCTCTGCTGAAGGAGAATTAAGTTTTGAAGGCATTGGAGATCTAATCATCTGTGAGATGCAGTCTAGTCTCATGTGTCACCAGAGAACTAATTAATTCATCTGTTGAAAAACTTGACAGATCCTTGGATTCAAGGATTGTTGTTACAACCATTTCGAATTTCTTTGGTAATCTTCTAAGGATTTTCTCAACAATTCATTGATCAGTGATGGTTTCACCAGTCAGTCTGATCTAGTTTACGATGCACATGACTCTGGTCATGAACTGATCCACATTTTTGGACTCTGTCATCCTTAGAGTCTCGAATTGCGTCCTCAAGGTCTGCAGTTTAACTTTTTTGACCCTGTCATTTCCTTGGTAGGAAGATTTAAGGATGTCGCAGGCCTGTTTTGAAGTACCAACGCCTGTGATTTTTGAAAAAATTGAGTCATCCACAGAATTTTGAATCCAAAACTTAGCTTTATTTTCTCTGTTTCTCTCAGTTGCCTGAGCAATTTTCTGCTGATTGGTCATGGCATACAGGTCTGCTGGATCTGGTTCCACATATCCATGATCCACTGGATCCCAGCACTCTTGTGCTTGCAAGAAGGATCTCATCCGAAGAGACCAGAACTCGTAGTTCTTTCCAAGAAGAATCGGACCCTGAGTTGGTCCTAAATTTCTAGACGACGCCATATTTTTAAAAAATTTGCAGAAAAAACAGAGGGAAACTTCGTATTTACCTTTTTCTTTTTCTTAAACCCAGGTCTGCTGCTAGCTTGCAGGTATTTCGGAATGCTGAGTTTCAAGATTTGGCGAGTGTCGACGTTGTGAGTTTCTGGCTTCACGAGATTTGACCTCGGGACTTTGTTAGATGAGTCCTCTGAACGCTCCAACTTCCGATTGCCGATGAGAGCTTATCGGCCTTGAATTGGCCCTTAGTTTTCGATCAATGTGACCATGCACCTTGATGTTAAAGTGCTATGAACTTTTTCGGTTCTTTGTCTTTCAAATTGCCGAAATGCGAAATATGCTGGAAAGGCCCTTCTCGAAAGCCTTTTCGGGATTTCGCGAATCAAGACTTTGTGATGCGAAGTGGCCCGATCCTATGTTTGTGAGATCCCTGATATGTCAAGTTTTGATATCCTCCTTTCGTTATTTTCGGGACTTCAAATGCCGAAATGCTGAAATTTTCCTTTGGACAATTCAACGGTCCAGATCTTCCTGTGATCTGACGGTCCAAATCTTATCGAGATCTCGGGATTCTGGGTTTCACCACTTCATGAACCCTGATAACGAGCACTTCTGACTCCTCAGTTCCCCGATCTCCGATTTACCAAAATGGCGAAATGGCTTCAAGGATCAACGATCCTCGTTGATTTGAGATCAACGACTCAGATTATTTCGGACATTCACGTATCGGTATTTCGCGACTCTTGATTTTGCGATTTCAGGTTTCGGGACTTCCTATTTCCCAATGTCAAGAACCTCTAGCTTCTCAATCACCTGATCTCCGAAATGCCGATGGCGTTTTCCTTTCGGGACTTTCCTCGAAGTCCTAGATTGTTTCCACGCGTCCCCTTACGATGGACGGTCCTCGTCATTTCGTGATTTCGCGACTTGCGACTCCAAATCCTCTGTCAACTTGAAACCCTGGTAGTCGAAATTCCGACGATTTCCTTGATGTCCGCCACATGTTTGAATGAATGGACAACTGTGATCTTTTCGGGATTTCGGGACTTTCGCCGTGGATTGTCCTGACCTTTCGTCAATAAGACCTCTGATATCCTGAATTCTGAAATGCTAAAATGTGAATGAAACTTGGATCTGCTGTCACCTGTCCTCTGAGATGGATGGCTCACAATCCTATCAGGATTTTGCGATACGTGATGTCAGGATTTCACGTATCGGAGTTTTGGAGAGTAGTCTCCTTCGCTCGTCCAACTCTCGATCCCCGATTTTGCGATTGGATCAGATCGATAGCTCACGATCTTTCACGATCCAACGGTCCAGAATGACTTGTGATTTAGTGATTCATAAATTCTCACGACAGTCTTCTGACCTTTACACCTTGCGAGTCAGCGAAATGCCGAGATCTCACCACGTGTCTCTTGATGGATGGTCCAAATGATTTCAGGATTTAGTGACTTCATAAGTCGAAATTTCTCCTGTGTGCTCCAGAGGAGTTAAACCTCATGCACTTTCTCGCTGATTAAATGGCTGTCAGTCCTCTGCAGAAGATCTAACGACTGGAATTCTTTTTCCTTTTCTGCGCCCTCTTCGTCCCTTCTGAACTGGATTTCTACCTCGGATCTGTTTGTAGGATGAATCTTACGGCCACGACGGTTTTTCTTTGAACCTGAGATGCATTCTTTACTGCCTTTGCAAGGATTTTCTTCTGCGGAAGAAAAATTTGTGAATCTTTCAAAGATTTGAAAGAATTTCATGAGTTATTTGTTCTCTGCTGCAATCTTTGACAGATTTGAGAGAATTCTTGTAAATCTTTAAACGATTCTATATTCTGCAGGAATCTTTAACGAATTTGAACGAATTCTTCGAGTTCTTCAAATGTTCCTGCGTCCTGCAGCTCTTCTTCATGAATCTTTGATGATTCTTTGAAAATTGAACAAGAATCTTTACTGTTTCTTCCTTCTTAGTCTCCGCTTCCTTCTCGTGTTTCTGCTCCTTGAAAATTTTGAGCGTAGTATGCTCTGCGACCTCGCATGAGCTTCTTATGTTGATATTTTGAGAGTATGAGTGGACAGCTTCCTCATGGAAGTTTCCTGTGAGAATATTTCAAGAGTATGACGGACAACTCTCCAAGCCTTGTGAAAAGTCTGTGTTGAATTTCTCTCAAGATCCGTTTAAGCTCTGCACTGTTTGAGGATCGTGTTTCTCTCCGGCCTGTGTGAAGAGGCTTACTACTGTAGCTCTGATACCATGATAAATTGTGAAGCAAGAAATTCAGAGAGAAAGAATAGGACAGAATACAGTATATTAGAATATAAGAAGAAGAGTACAAAACAAGTACATGAAGAAGTTCTGAAGTAGTAAGTCTGAAGAAGTACTATGCAATGAGAAATAGTTGAGCTAAATAGGCTCAAGAAAATCAAGAATAGAAAGTACAGCTGGCCAGGACAGCTGGAAGTGTACAGTCAGCCTGTTGAGGTTACATTATATTTAACAAAAACCAGTTGATTGGTAACATTCCCATGGAGTTGTGTAGCAAGAAAAACCCATTAACGGGTCTCTATTTGGAAATTAATCAATTGAGTGGCAGCATTCGTGCTTCCCTCATCAATTGTACGAACCTTTAAGTCATCTCCTTAACCTATAACCATCTCAACAGACTAGTGTCTGAGGAGTTCGATAAGATGACGTAGCTCCGGAGGCTTATCTTAGGCGTGAATGAACTAGTTAGTGGCAGCACCACGAGCTTGCCCATTCTTACTACTCTTACTATCTGTTCCACCCTAAGCAGAATAGACTTAGGCGATAATAATCTCATGGGACTTTTACCCTTTTCTATAGGCCGCCTATCTAAAAAAATGTATGACATAAGCTTGGCCGTGAATGGTTTAGCAGGAGAAATACCACCACAGATTGGAAACCTCACTATTTTATCATTCCTTGCTTTATCTAGCAATTCTTTCACAGGGGTGGTCTCATCTTCAATCAAAATGCTTCACAAGCTAGAGGAGCTATATATAGGTGGAAACGATTTAGAAGGAAAGATCCCAACGGAAATTGGTCAACTCAAAAGATTAGGGCTCCTAGTTGTAAACATAAATAATTTATTTGGAAGGATCCCTGATTCTATTGCCCACCTCCAACGGCTGATATATATATATATATATATCTTGATCACAACCAGTTATCAGGTAATATACCTGCAAGTCTAAGAAAATGCATGAAATTATTAACTCTAGACTTATCGTACAACATGCTTAGTGGGCCCATACCTTCCAAGGTTGCAGATATTGCAAATTTAGCTTTGTCTTTCAACCTTTCAAATAATTTATTACATGGACCAATCCCCCTGGAAGTAAGCAAGATGACTATGGTTCAAGCTATAGATATTTCTTCAAATAGGTTAACTGGTTACATACCAAGTGGGCTCGGACGCTGCAAAGAACTAGAATACCTCAATCTTTCCTGCAACGCACTTGAAGGTATGATTCCAATATCGCTCGATGAACTTCAAAGTCTCCGAGACATGGATTTATCCTCCAAAAATTTGTCAGGTGGAATACCCATGACATTGGCAAATCTCAAAGTGCTCATCCATTTGAATTTATCTTTCAACAACTTGTCAGGAGAAGTCTCGAAAGGAGGAGTTTTCTAAAAGGTTGGTGCTACAACGTTTGTGGGAAATCCTGGTCTATGTGGACCTTGGGTAAGTCTATCACCATGCTATGCTCACAAACATAAAAGTGTTTCACATCTGAAAAGAGTTATCATAGCTATTGTTACAGTTGCAGTCATTATTGTATTGTGTTTGTTTTTGGGATTCCTGTGGAGATGGAATTGCAAGAGGCATATTCCTATAGAGGTTGAAGCATCATTAAATGTGGGGCATCAAAGAATTTTCTATGGAGAGCTCATCATTGCAACAGAGGAATTCAATGATGCCAACTTGCTAGGAGTGGGCAGTTTCGGGAAAGTATACAAAGGGGTTATGAATGGTTGCACAATCATTGCAGTGAAGCTTCTCAATCTGGAAAATGAAGGGGCTCACAAGAGTTTTGACAAGGAGTGCAAATTTTTGGGTAGAGTTAGGCACCGAAATATTATTAGAATCATAACTTATTATTCAGACCTCCAAATTAAAGCTTTGATATTTCCATTAATGCCAAATGGAAGCCTAGAGAAGTGGTTATATCCCGATGATAAAGTAGAAAGTAGTTTGAATTTGATTCAAAGGTTTAATATAGCAATAGACATTGCACAGGGCATGGCTTATCTCCATCACCATTGTTTCATGCAAGTGATCCATTGCGATCTAAAACCAAACAATGTGCTTCTGGGTGAAGATATGACAGCCTACTTAATAGACTTTGGCATTGCTACAATATGTTTTGTAGACTTTGAGGATTTAGCTCTCACATCCACACATGCACTCAAGGGATCCACAGGCTACATTCCTCCAGGCATTATTTGAGATAGATAGTATGTTAGGGAATGTCATGAGCTTTCTATTTTTATTAAAAAATTAGAATAAAAAACCTTTTGATGAGGATGTTTGAATGCAAAATATGGATTAGGTGGGTGTGTCACAACAAAAGGTGATTTTTATAGCTATGGAGTAGTGCTATGGGATATTCTCACTAGAAAGAAACCCACCCACAACATGTTTGTGGAAGGAATGAACTTGCAGAAATGGGTGGGTAGTGGTTTTCCAAATCAAGTAAGGGAAGTGGTGGATAAGATTCTATTGAGGAGGACTAGTACCATCATTGTAGAAGATAAGGACCTAAATTGCCTCAATCACCTTGTAAATGTGGGTTTGCTTTGCACAAAAGAATCCCCTGAAGGACGACCTACTATGATCAACATTGTGGGTAAGCTACAAAACATCAGAGACACATTTATTAGAGTTACAGGCATTCCAAAATTCAAAGCAAATATAACACATTTGATAGGTAGTACAAGTACTACTTGCAACATCATTGGTGAAGGTTAAAGTTCTTCTACATTCTAGTATGTAGTACTGAGGGAGTAGTGATTGTATAAGAAAGCCATAAAGTAAGTTGAGTCCACTGCCATTAGTTCCATGTAGTTTGAGTCTCATTCCTTTCTCTATCGAGATATTGTATATTGTATCTTAGGAAAACTTTATGGATATTGTATCTTATTTGTGTTGTTTGGGCGATATAAATATACCAAGAGATCAATATTTGTTTTAACAGATTAAAGAGAAAGTCAACTATTTTGTTTCCACAACCATTCATTAAGTTATTATATTAAATAAAGAGCAAGAACATGTTGTGAAAGATGTGTTTTCTATATTTTTCTGGATATTCAACATGTTCTTCCTTTACACCAACACTTGGAAGCTAAAATTGTGGAATAGGATCAATTAATGCATGACACAACTACATTAAACAACTAACTTCAATAGATTTATAAGAAATAAGAAATTGCACTTGCACCTTACTTTTTAAGAAACTAAATAAAATTGAATAACACAATTATTATTATGAATTGGATATTTAAACTTTGACTACATTTTTAAAATTTAGAATATATTATCACACACTTTCAATTATTTACACACAGCCAAAAAAACTCCTATTTACATAGTATTCCAAAAAGACTCCAAGGAGGGAGTTTGGAGCCTAACTAAACTAATTTTTTATTTTTCAAAACAAGCTATTAGAACCAAAAACATACATAAAAGTAGATTACGGCACTGTCTCTTGAAAAAACATACATATAATCCTTTAAGAAACAAAATTTTACAACTACTCATTGCAAAATAACAGACTAGCATTAAAACAGAGTCAAACAAAAACTAGTGGCTTTCGATCTGAAATAATAAAACTGAAACACCATTTTTCGATAAGCCTCCTGGACCTCTATTAGATTCTTCTCTCCTCCACCTTCCTGGGTGCTAATGAAACAAGCCCATTGGGAAGATGCACGTTGGTCTTCAGATTGTTTAGCTCATCAATATACTTTTAGTGCTTTGTTGATTTTCACCACGATTCTCGGAATTGAGGGACTTTTCTTCAAAGCTCGCTGCAATATATTTGTTATTGTAGAAAAACAACTCACAGAGATGCTGGGATTTTGCATCTTTGCCCTTAGTTTGGCCAGGATTTTTCACAAAATCCCCATCTTATTCACAAGGACCTCATTAATCACGGATTCTTTGCTAGCATTTACAATTTTTTCCAAATCCTCCAATGCCTTTATGGTTTCCTCATAATGCAGTTATCTACAGTTTGTGATAAAACTTGAGATATATTTGTAGAAATTTGCATGAAGAGAAGTATCTATGGCTGAACCTTTAACTGTCTTGCTCAGTTGGAGTTCTGATTGCATGTCATTTGGCTACAAATTATGGAGAATTTTGTCGAACCTGCTTACTGTGGTGTCCCGACTTCTCATACTCACCCTCCTCCATTACCGGGGTTCTAGTGGATAGCTAGCAAACTCAAAATCTCCTAAAATGTGACCACTCTCTAGGTGTCCACTTTAGGCTTCAGATCGAACCAATCACTGTGCTCAACTAATAGATCTCGAGAGGAAAATTTTCATAGATACAGAAGTATTATTAATGTTATTGAAGTGCGGTATTTGATACAAAAGTCCTACTTGTATATATTAATCTCTAAAATCCCTGCAGATATTAATCCCTCCCAATTTTTTTCAGCGGCAAGCCCTACTTGTTTATATACCGTCTTCCCTTTGATTTTCATTCTTTCCAGCATGTACTTTGCGATGCTTGTTTGTTAGACTTGTCTAATTATTCTACGAAATGGATTTTTTTGTAGGAACTTGGTGATATAAATACTCCTAAAACTATGTGAGGTTTGTGTATAGAATTTTATTTTTTGAAAATAAGTTGATTATGAAAACACTGAAACTTGATATTTCTTTTCTTCTCTAGATAGTTAATCTATTTTTCTTCAAAATTTTCATTTAAGTGAATTTGCACTTGATTTCAGAACTACCATATATATTAGTATGAGAATTGTAAACTTTTTCCCCTTGATTTATATAGAAAGTAAGGTGGCATGCAAGAAGCACATTTCTGTCATGGAATTTGGACCACGTTTCTTATTTCTTTTTGCATTAATTTCATTATTATACGTGTAGAGAAATAAAGTTGAGTGTTATCTGGTTTTCTTCAATAAAATTCCTTTCTATTTATAGCATGTCCATCACTCTAATCTTCTAAAAACATTGCAGACAGTGGTTGACCAGTAGTCAACATTTTTTTTAACAATTACCCCAGACTTCTATTGGTCTGTGTGCTCTCTGAAATCTATCCTCTCTCATTTTCTTTTTTCTTGTCTTGCACTCCAGGTATAGTATTGTATTCTCAATCATTGCCACAGACTACAGATAAGATTATAGACTGCAGCTTACAATTCAAAGCTGTTTGGTAACAATTATAAAAGTTTACCAACTTTTTTTTGTCTCCTTCCAGTGTCACTAGTGACATAAGCCATCTTCACATTTTGTACCAATGTGAGTAATTAAATGTCAAATACTCTCAATATTCTTTGGCATTCAATGTACAAAGAATGGCAAGTGACTAGCACTCTACCCGTGTTTCAAGGTATGAAAAATCCAAGTTTAAGGGATAAAAATGTTAACTACAGGTGTGTGGTATAGCAACAAGTAGCGAGGTGATTGGACTTGTATTAACAGGGAGACTCAGGTTCAAAACCCTTTGAGTGGATGTAGATGAGGCCAAGTGTGAGTCTTGAGTGATTTTGATATAATAGAAATACCCCTCATAATGCGCCCGTATAGTCAAAGGACCATTGTGAGTTTATATAAGCAGTGATCCCCCAACAAAGAAAAAACAAAAAAAAAAAGGGATAAAAATGTAGAGTTCCTTGTAGGCATAGTTTTGATCTTTTTGGACCCCTCCTTGGATCTCTAATTAAAAAAAAATGGCACTCTTAGGATGTCAAACTTAATTGCTCTTATGCTTGGGTACTCCTGCATGTGTTGTCATTATGATGAAAAACCTATGTTGCATCGATTTTCGGGATGGAGGAACAACATGGATGCATCCTTAGGTACAGTAGAACATGCCCCCGAAATAGGTTAGAATTCACCATAAGCATTTGTAGCTTCTTGTAAGCATAATAGTCTATACTATATATTATTATGCACAACCCTTAAACTTTCTCATATTTATTGTTTATGGTATTGATGTTGAAAGGCATTCCCTTCTCAATAGGTTCTACATATTTTTACAACTATGTTGAAACCACTACAAAACACTTTGGGATATACATGCTTTCATTCTGTAAATACATTAGATTCATATTTCAGATAAAGAAGGTGATTGGATATGAATTTTTTCAAACCTTTAGTACCCAATCGAATTCACTACCATCTGATTGTTTCCATAATGATTGAGGTTGAGATAGTGGAAGAAGTGGACTTGAATAACTCCTAGACACCCATGTACAATATGTAAAAGCTAAGATGACCCAAAAAATGAGAAGAACAAGAACAATAACCACAAGGATGAAACCTTTGAGATGTTGCATTTCTTGTTTGTTGAGATGGAGGCTTTGCTTGCTGTAATGATGTTGCTGAAAAGACAATAGTTAAATCACCAGGAACCCAAATCAAAACCTATCTTACAAAACCCATGTTTTGAGCTACAACTTGTACATATCAGACTTAGATTCAGTATAATATGAAAATAATGGATGGGATAAATGATCATATTGTCTAATCATAAATTTCCATTGTCAAAACCAAAGATACATGCCTGGAACATCCCTGAAATATGCCCGAAACATCCCTGAAATCTACCTAGAATGTCCCCAAAATCTGTCTTGAACACGCCTGAAAGCTACCTAAAATGTCTTGGGTATGGCCAACAAATCCCTAAGTCCTTGATGAAGTCCTTGATAGATTGGGGTTGTTTCGTATGAGTCTCCAAATCCCTGAAACACCAAAATGGCAAGTATGGGTTTTTTCCAGAGGGCGGGACGGATCCCTATGCAATGTAGTGTGAAACTCTCTACCAAAATTTCCCTTGATTTTGTCATCTTACTCTTTGATGCCTCAGTTGCTACTGGTTCAACTCTGTTGAACTATATTTGTTGCTTCCAATCTCGACTAATCTCTCTGAAACATATTTTAAATTTGGTTGAAAATATCTAACACCTTTAAGTGGTCTTTAGCTGTAAAAAATTCTACATCTTAGGCTTTATTTCCTGAGAAATCTCCCTTTTGTATTGGAACACATGTTCTTGTCTCTGTGATTTGCATTTGTCTAGATTCTAGACTCTATATCATCTTCTTTGATTGTCTAAATTTTTTCCACATTTCTCATACCATGTATGTAGGTTACAAACCTTTTGATATTCAAGTACAAGTGAGTGCAAACCTCTTTTTTTTTCATTTTATTTCTAGTACAATTAGGAATTAACAACTACCAACCCATCCATTGTTTTCTAGGGCATGGATATTTTTCCAGCTAATATCATGTGAATTGCTAGTCAGTTCAATATGATCCAATGGTATGGTGCCCACATGTTTTTATCTTGGTTGTTATAATAGACATTTGTCTTTTTGCTAAACATACAAGACCTTTATTTTTTCCATGTTTACTTTATATAAACATCAATATTTCTAAACTAGTTTTCTCAAAAGTGTTTGGTGCAATCCATGAAACTATCATTTTGATCACATTCTTTACAATCTTGATTGTGTACTCTTCTCCAGTTTTTGCTTCCAGTTGGCCAGAATCCACTCTAAAATCTTCCCTCTCTGCAAACTTGAGTAGGGTGGGTGACATGAGTTGTCTTTTTTATCTGAATATCAAAATAGGTTTTTTTTTTTCTATTTTTACAGTAACTATTACAAATATATATGAGGAAACATTTTATTATCTTATTTTCCTTAATCTTAACAAATCTGTATTATTGGCTCTGCCCATTTTTTGCCTTATTAAGGAATCTATTACGAGCAATTGTTAACTTTTACTAGTTGTCCATCTTGCATTTTTCCAAAATAATTTCATTTCATTGAGAAATTTAATTACGTTCACCAAGTTTCACAAATTGTGATGGAAGTAATTTTTACAGGAAATTGTAACTCTACTATGAATATTCCTCTATTTATATGTTAAAAATTTTTGCCAAGGAAAACAAACTCTGTTGAGCATAAGGAAGAAAAATGCTTTTTTATTCATTATGGTTGAGAAACATTTGGTACATATAGTTGATGTGTTGATGTATTGCAGTCGCAGTAGAGGCAAGATCCATGATAAGGCTCCTCTTCCGCCACCACTTGGCAATGATCATTATAATTCTAGTCCACAGTATCAACGTGAAGATAGTTTCCAAACAAATAGCATGGAAAAACATGGTTAAAACATGGTTATGATTCCTTTGCAAGATCTGTTCCTCTGAAAGATCTGATACACAAGATTCTCAAGTAAGGAAGCATGCAATGCAATTATGTTTTAGATAAAACTAGGGTTCACTTGCTAGATAGCATTCTTTTTTCCCAAACAAATTATCTAATATGAAATATAATACAAAATAGAGTACAAAATCAACAACACTCCTTGGAAAAATTTCTAGTCCTTGGGCACTTCAATCAGTCCAAAATGACAATAGTCTTTCACCAGATCTCAGGAGTCAGAACAACAATTATACATAAGCAAAAACCTCTAATCCGATTACCATACATCAAATTCGTTATTTTTTGTGGATTCCTCGGCTGTAATTAGATCCTGGTCTCCTTTGGAATTTCATGGATACAAATCTGAATTTGCAGGTTGTCAATCAGAGAGTCCACCTCTTGCTCAAGGTCCATCTGCTTCATTGTGAAGGATTCCATCATATTTCTAATCACTGCACTAGCCCTCATAACAACCTTATGTGGCTCACCATCCTCGTTTTTCCTCTCCACAATCCAATCTAGGTCTTGTTCACATGCCTTCAATTGGTCCTCATATCCTTCTCTTCCCTTTCCTAATTCCAGGAAAATCTCTGAAATCTTCCTTGTTATCTTTCTTAAAGTTAACTTCACCATCATAAATCCAGTTAGAAGAGAATAATCAAAAGAAATACATACCTTATTTTCACCAAAGAAAGGCTTTTCACTTCCTTCAATGCTCCTTGAGGAAAGACGGGACATAAATCCAACATCTTTTAGTATTGGTGGGAGGGGGAGAAGGAACTGGCTGCAAACCTGGCCAATCTTTCTTCCACTATATTAATTGCAATTTTTTGGGATTCATAGCTAAATTCCTTGCAATAATTTTATACTGATTTAGAGTACTTTCACCTTAAATTCCAAGAATTGTCTGTACTTTTGCAGATGTGTCCATTCTTCTTGATGAATGCTAAAAATCTTGCTTTTGGATGTGGTCATTGTTATCGCGCAATTTGTACTTGACCAAAAGCCAAAGGCAAGTGAACAATAAATTGGCGTAACAAGAGGTTGTCCTATCATTGTCACCTAAATAAGACACCTCTTTCTCTTTAGGGGTGATAGCCCATGGGAGACATCCCTAGTGACCTGGGGGTTTGAGAAGACAAAGGTAACAGTATCAAGAAAGTTCTTCCCCTGATCAAAAATTCACTATGATTAGAAAGTCCCAAATGTTTTAATAAGATGAAATAAATATTTGCTTAAGTGTACCTGCCCAGAACAAGACAACAAGAAAAACACTATTTGCAAGTACCAATTGATATTAGTGCTTCATAAAGCCACGAACTTTGAATAAAAGCATGAGCTGATATAAAAGATGAAGCAACATAAATATTTATAACAACAATGTATATATAATGATAGCTTCACAATTATGCCTTAAATAATCTTCAATAATGACCAAATATGATATTAACTTAAAATTGGCAATATGCTAGCATTTGTTAGAAGTAAAGAATGCAATGTAAAATCAGCTCTAACACTTTCTTTTAGATGATTTTACTTCTATTATAGATAGTTGTAGCTTTCTTTTGTAACAACAACAAGATAATTAATAAGTTAGTCTAATCTAAGGTTAGGAGTGGTTAGCAAAGACCTTGAAGTAGATGGTTTAAAAGTTGTTCTCATCAATCAATCAAATGTAAGGTATGATCTAGTGCCTTTAGGGTAAATGGAGTCATTTTTGCAGCAGCAATATTAGGGGAAACAAATGATAATGATTGAACTAAAGACAAGAGGGAGGATGGTTGAGGTGTTAGTAACCTAAGGCCTCAATCATCCAAAACCCTAGAAGGAAAATAATTACTAGCAAGTAGGTAACCCTAGGCCCTAGCGAATTTCCTTCTTATTTAGGTCAAGCTTGAAATAAAATCTTAATGAAGAAAAAGTACTAGAGTGCTACTAAGGTAGGGCTCTATCATATGCTTCAAAGGAGGTGTCTTATAGAAAAATCAAGTAGGTGGAGAGTTATTAAGAGAAGGACAATAACATGTGCTTTTCTCCTAGGGTTTCACACTAGCAATTTCATAATCTTATAAATGAAAAGTAAAAGATATCATAACCATTCAAAGGAAGAAGGATTGAAGATTTTTACTTACATTCACCAAGAATAATCTAGTCACAAGCCCTAATTGAAGACTTCCCACCATGAAAATGCAAAAAAACACCAATAAAAGCTCCCTCCAAGAGTTGCACACCCCTTAGTTCAACCAATAATCCTTAAAAGAGGCCGGATTTCAGATCTCACACTTGTGTGAGTGAAAGATGATGATTAAAAGTGACAGTTTGATCTCTTATTTATACAATACACAGGACCTTTAATTACATTTTAGGTCTAAAAAGGCCGACATGGCCAGTTTACATAAAAAATCTATTTTTACATAATATTGACAATAAAAACCCTAATTTCATCTTTTTAGGGTGATGTCGTGCCCCTCCTAGGGTGACGTTGGCTCCCCTCTTGGAACGCTAGGCTTCCAAAGTGAAACGTTGGGGCTCAAAACCCCTCAGGAACTGCCACACGTGCCAACCAAAGCCGTCCTCATGCTGAATACCCCAACTGGATGACATCAAGGCTCTAAATGATGACGTCAGGGGCCTTTAAGGGCCAGCGTCATGGTGGGAGGTCAAGACCCCCCTGGGTCCAGGCTTGCCAAAGTGCCTCTGGTTGAACATCCTCTCTTTTCTCTGGTGCAAACCTCTGGTATCCCTTTGCCCCTAGATGGGGTCTTATCATCCATCTGGTGGGATTTTGGCCCTATGGAGGTCTGAGCTAATCATCTCCCCATATGTACCCATTCGTCGGGCATGGTCCAACAACAACAACAAGTACGTTGTCCATGGGATTATAAGTCACATGGATCATAGCAATGTCAATCACATCTAATAATCAAGTTACCCAAACATGTGCATAAAACGCCCCTTTTCCTAGACAAGTGCTCAAAGACGTTATGCTATTCTACAAGCCAGGTTTGGAGTGGGTTTCAAGATGTCCTATTGGGATAATTCTCCCCAGGTATGGGGTGTTTCTAGGTGAAGACCAATATAGTTCATGTAAATGCATGAGATGGTGTGGGGGATGTTTGGGCGAGGGGTGCAGTGATAACATGGAAATGTAGGTCTTACCTGTGGGTGCCTCTATAGAGGGTGAGTTGCACCTTGTTATGGATGAAATTGTTTCCTAGCCCATTCAATCCATTTTACTCTTTTTATTATTTATTTTTCTTTCAAGAGAATAGTTGGAGGACACTACCCTGATGTGGTGACCAGTGGTGACAACGTTACCCACAAGAATTTCATGGAGATGAGAAGGCTCACTTGTGACGAGACCCCCTTTCTCTTGGCTATGCCACCAAGAGCCACTACCCTGGAATGGTGACCATATGAATAGTAGTTTTATATTGCTACATGCCCATGGACCTAATAGGCTAGCTCATGATGAGACTCCCTATCCACAAACTAGGTCTTGAGTTTTATTTTATTTTATGGGTCCCCCTTATTTCTTGTTGAGAAGTCTTTTATTTCTTTCTCAGGGATCCCTAGGTGAAGCATCTCAAGGTTTGATTTTGGATTTTAACTTTTTCTAGCTACTTTTAACCTCTGGGCGTTTATCCCCTTCTTCCCACAAGGTAAGGTACAACCTTACTAGCTTGGAAAACCCAATGCCCAAACCAATGTAGGGGATACATGAGAGGTAAAATGATGAAAAATGATAAGTATGGAAGGAATGGATGATGACCTTTCATAGACCCACCCAGTGGAAACTCATCCCTAAGGGAAACAAATTTTTAGGGCATTTTGTTATCCCCCCAGGTATGGGAAATTTAGAAGGAATAATGTCCAATCAAAGGTCATGAAGTAAAAGAGAATTAAATGCACATATTCAAATGTTTTGAGAATTAGAGTGACACATACCATGATACCCAGACTCATTACCTCATGGAGAAAGACCCACTGCTGCTTCAGAACCAGGTCAATGGGATGGATGCTACTATTGCTGATAGATGGGAGGCGATGAATAAAGGATGGGCCCTCCAGGGCCAAGCTCAAGTCAATATGGCTCTCGGTACTCTATGTCTAGGACCGGTGGGCCTCAAGACATAATCTCCTCAGATATCCCTAGGACAGGGGATAACAGTCATCAGGTAAAGTTGATGAATATTCACCGATTTTCACTTCAATGGAGTCTTTTTTAAATGTATATTATTTTCTTACAGTTTTTCTAACTGGTTTTTGATGACAGACCTGTTATGTCTATGGACAAAACATGGCTACATGTCCTATATGTAGTCAAATCACAACCAGGATAAAACTGAAGTTGATGCAGGTTTGATAGAAGTTAAACATTTATTATGATTTGAGTTTCTGAAATACTTTAATCATTGTTGGATAGGCATGGGTGTCATGAAATGAGATACACTTCCACATTAAGCCTAGCAGAAGAGACAACAAATTTAATCAAAAACATAGATGACAAAGAAATCACACAGTACACAAAGATTTTACCCTGGAAACCCAACTGGGAAAACCAACATTCCTTGAGCATTCTTCTCTCTTCTTGTCTTATTCAATCCGAATAAAAGGTTACATGTCTAACCTTGGTACACACCTAAGACACAATCAACACATACCTTCTTGCATGCGCAAGAACAACCTTGTAGCCAATCTGGCTTACATCTGCATGACCAACAACCTACATCTAAATATTTCTCTAAAGACTGGCTATCCTACGATTCATTGATTAGCCTTTACGGCCTTACAACATGCCTCTTTATAGACTTTCCAACAAGAAAAACCCTAAATACTTGGCACCCAAAAACGGTTATAGATCCATGCAGATCATTGGCTACAAATCTCACGAATCTCGAGATTCTATTATAGTTGAATCCAAGTCATATTACCAGTCGAGCTTCATTCGATCTTCAGTCAGTCACCATATGCCCACTTGTCAACCCCTTGTTGGTTTACCTCTTTGACTTGTTGTCGATTACTTACCATGTTGAACCACCTCGACCTTCAACTTTGACTTTACCTGGTCGACTAACCTAGACCTTTGACTTGCTGTCAATCTACCTCGACCCTCAACCTGCTGTTGATCCACCTCAACTTCGATCGTCATTTGATCCACCTTAACAAAACTTTCATTGCAAATAATATAACAACCCATCATTCTCCCATTTGTTGTCTTCTTTGCTGAAACTAGGAGATTCCTGAATTTTCGTTCACAGACCTAGGGAAACAATGCCCATTGCCTCTTTGCACCAAGAGAACTTCACAACGCTCATAGACTTGGTCAATGATTCTGCTATGTTTTCCAACGTGTCTATTTTATCTAGTAGCACCTTGTTACTTTCCACCATATCTCTTACGAAATGGTATTATACATCAATGTGCTTAGTCTTCAAATGATAAGTAGGGTTCTTTGCCAGAAATATTGCACTTTGACTGTCGCAACTTACCTTCATAGCTCTATGCTAAAACATGATTCCTGAACAAAACCTTTACAACCATACTGCTTCTTTGCTTCCATGAGTGGCCACCATGTATTCAACTTCTGTTGATGACAAGGCTACGACTGCCTGTCGCTTGCTCATCTAGCTTATTTCTCCACCGAACATTTTGAAGACATATCTGTTGGTTGACCTTTGTCGATCCATATCTCCAGCCCAGTCGACGTCGACAAAGCCATGTACATTTAATTTATCATTATCACCTCCAGATCTTCCTTGGTAGCATATAGCATAGTCCTTCGTGCCACACAAATACCTAAATACTCTCTTGACAGTTGTCTAGTGCTCCTTTCTAGGTGTCGATATATGCTTGCTCAACACTCCCATTGCATGGGCAATGTCTGGTCGAGTGTATACCATTGCATACATTAGAATACCAAAAAAAATTTCATAGGGAACATGTGCCATGTCCTCTATTTCTTCTTGTGTCTTTGGACACTATTCAACAATTAGCCTTTCTGCCACGAGAATTGGCACCTTCACTGGTTTGCAATCCCGCATGTTGAAACATTTTAGAATTGTTTCAATATACTTCGTCTAATTCAACAAGATATTTCTAGTGGCTCGATCTCTCTTAATCTCCATTCCGAGAATGAAGATAGTTGCACCGATATCCTTCATGTCAAACTTGGAGGATAGTTGTTTCTTCACCTCCTTTATTGCATCCATGTTGTTTCCAATCAACAACATGTCATCGACATACAAAGATACATATATGAAATGCCCATCTTGTTCTTTGGAATATATGCACTGATCAACTTTTCTTCTCACAAATCCCAAACTAAGGATGTATGTGTTGAACTTTTGGTACCACATCCTTGGCGTTTTATTTAGACCATAAAGGGATCCTTTCAGTTTGCACAACAACTCTTGCTTTCCCTTTAATACAAATCCTTCAGGCTGTTTCATGTAGATTTATTCTTCCAGGTCCCCATGTAGGAACGTTGTCTTCACATCCATCTATTCTATTTCCAGATTGAATGTTGTAGCCAGAGACATTAGTACTCTAATGGAAGTTAATTTTGTAACAGGGGAAAAAATCTCACCGAAGTTGACTCCCTTGACTTGGGAATAACCTTCCGCTACCAGTCGAGCTTTGAACTTCTCGACTTGACTTGTGACATTCATATTCTTCTTAAATACCCATTTTCTACCAACGAGCTTTCTTCCACTAGGTAACTTGACTAAATCCCATGTCTCATTCTTGTGCAAGGATTCCATCTCTTCAACTATGGTGTCTTTCAAGAGTTTACCCTCTGCCGAGTCAGCTTCCTCACTGATCAACTTGGGATCATTGTCGATGAAAGTTAACACAAATGCATAATGAAATTCGATCGGACTATACCTTTTGATTGGTTTTCTTACTCTTTTGACCTCCTTACCACCAGAGTTTGTTGTTCCACCTCTTCCTCTGATTCAGTCGACTCATCCAAATCATCTTCTTCCTTCCTCAATTAAATCCGCATTGTCTCAGGATTATTCTCAGTCTGAACAATTTCCTTAGGCTTAGACTTACTTCCAACTTATTTGAATACCACATCTCGATTGTACATTGTTCTCCTTGATGCAGGATCCCAGATCTCATATCCTTTCATTCCTTCTTTATATCCAATGAAAAAATATTTGACTTCCTTCGTGTCTAGGTTGCTCCTCTTTATCTTGGAAACATGCACAAATGCATCACCGCCAAACACTTTGAAATGTGTAACCAAAGGATTCTTACCTGACCATACCTCATGTGGAGTCGTGTCGACTAGTGCCAACGAAGGAGACATATTCACCAGATATCTTACAGTGTCGATTGCCTCCGCCTAGTATTCTTGTGCGAGCCCAACACCATTGAGCATGCTCCTTGTCTTATCCATCAATGTTATGTTCATTCTCTCGACAACTCCATTTTGTTTTGGAGTATATGGTGTGGTATTTTGGCATGCTATGCCACACTGCTTGTAGAACTAATCCAATTCTTTTCCAAAGAATTCACCTCTGTTGTCAGTTCTCAACACCCTAATCTTCTTATCTATTTGGATTCCTACAAGATCTTTAAACTCTTTAAATTTCTCGAAAACCTCTTGTTTCTTCCTTGGGAAATATATCCATGTCTTCCTGGAAAAATCATCTATGAAGGAGACATAATAAATAAATACACCAAGTGAAGGCATTGAAACCAGGCCAAACACATCACTATGCACCAATTCTTGTTTTCCCTTATCGCTCCAAATGAAAACCTCACCCAACTTTTTTTTTCCATATATGCATTGTTCACAAAAGTTGACTTCTAAACCACATTCAGTAAAACCTTCGACCATACCTTTGTTGTGAATGGATCGAAGTCATTTTTCTCCAATGTGTACCATCCTCTCATGCCACAACATGGTCAGATCAATTTTATCATGTCTTATCGAGTCGGTTTGTATTGACTCAACCCGATTTGGGTTGAGTTGAGTCGAAGTTGAGTCAGTTTCAGGATCAACGATAATATTGCATCCAATCAAGTGGGCATTCCCTAACAACTTGTGTAGGGTTCCAATTCAAACTCCTTTCATTAATACCATCACACCTATGACCATCTTGCACAAATCCTTCTGAAATAGAGTGGGCACTCCATCATCACTCATCTTACTGACAGATATCAGGTTTATTTCCAAACCCGGAATGTGTAGCACACTGGAAGGGTTATTTTCCTCTCATCCTGTAGTATCAGTCAAACTCTTCCTCGTCTGACCATTTTGGTTTTCGAGTCATCCCCCAAGAACACATCACCTCCATCATATCATTTATACTTTCATAACCATTATCTATGTGGTGTCATATGATAGGATGCTCTTGATTCGATCAACCAAGCATCTTGATCTGACTGTGTACTAGTCGATGCCAGGTACACATCACCTCCCTTATCTAGGGTCATCTTTCTCTCATTCAACTGCTTCTTTTCGGATCTTGTACTGACTTCCATAGCCCTCGACTTACATTCCTTTTTCTAATGCCCAATTTTACCACATTTCTAGCATCTTTTTGTTTACTGAATTGGGGATTTAGATCTACCCTTCGACTTAGAATTTCTACTAGAGAATTTTCCTTTATCTCTTTTAACCAATCAACCTCTCACCACTAAAGCATCTTTGGTCGATCCTTCCATGTTCTTTCTTCTCATTTATTCTGACAACAAAGAAGAAAATACATCTTCTAGCGCTAGTGTGGTTTTATTACTCCTTATAGCCACGACTGAGCTATACCAAGATTCTGGAAAAGAACATAATAGGATAATACACTTCTCCTCCTCGATGATTTTAATATCCACTGACGATAACTAACTTAAAATGGTATTAAATGCATTTAAATGCTCAGTCACTGAACTACCATTACTCATTCTCAGAAGATACAATTGATTTCTCAAAAACAACTTATTTACTAGAGGTTTCGACTGGTATAGACTTCCCAGTTTGTCCCACAATTTCTTGGCCGAATCTTCACCTGAGACATTCAACAATACCGAATCTACAAGACAAAGACGAATCATACTTCTCACTCTTCTTTTGAGTTTCTCCTAGCCTTCCATCGACATGCCTCTTGGATGGGTATCTGGACAAAACGTTGTCTATTGTTCTCGATCTACAAGAAGATCTTCCATTTTAAGCTTTCAAAGCTCAAAATTCTGGCCATTGAATTTTTCTATCTCTATTCTTGAACTTCTAGTCATTCTTTACCATGATCTTTAACACAATTTATGACTTACAACTCTTATTGTACCTAGGGTTTAGCTCTCATATTCAAGATTGGTAAATCAATATCTAATACACATGTCAAAGAATAACATAGCTATGATACCACTTGTTAGTAAATGAGATACACTTCCACACTAATCCTAGTAGAAGAGAAGAATAATTTAATAAAGAACATAAATGACAAAGAAAACACACAGTACATAGAGATTTTACCCTGGAAACCCAAACCGGTAAAACCATCATTCATTGAACGTTCTGCTCTCTTGTTGTCTTATTCAATCTAAATAAAAGGTTACATGTCTAACCTTGGTCCACACCTAAGACACAATCGACATCATACCTTTTTTCCTGTGCAAGAACAACCCTGTAGCCAATCTGGCTTACATCTACATGACCAACAACCTACATCTAAATATTTCTCTAAATACTGGATATCCTATGATTCATTGATTATCCTTTAGGGCCTTACAACATGCCTCTTTATAGGATTTACAACAGGAAAAACCCTAAATAATTTGCGCGCAAAAATGGTTACAGATACATGCAGATCATTGGCTATAAATCCTGCGAATCTCGAGATTATATTACGGTCGACTCAAATTCATATTACTAGTCGACTACTAGTCAACATTCATTCAATATTTAGTCGGTTTCCATATGCCCTCCTGTAGACCTCTTGTTGGTTGACCTCTTCAACTTGTTATCGATTCCTTTACCATGTTGAACCGCCTCGACCTTCAACTTTGACTTTACCCGATCGACTAATGTAACACCCATGTTTCCCCCATATTGTAATTAATCATTAATTATGATTACCATGCGATGGCATGTGAACAATGTAAATGTATTATTTTTTAGATTTCCAATGACTGACTGTGGGGGTTGAAGCCTCGAAGTATTGACCATGATATCACTATAGGAAAGAGTGAGGAAACTATGGAGAGGGTTCATTATGACAAAATGACCCCAAATTCTCTCCTTGCTCTAATAGTCAGCCTCATACTGATCCCAAGGAGATATCAGTTAATAAGAAAGGGACTGGTGGTTGAAAAATCAAGTACCCCAATGAATGGAGGCATAGAGGGTCTGGCTGAAGGGATAAGAAATTGTCAGCCCGAAGTACCACGAGGGTGCATTTGTTCTTGTAGGCCCAGACTGACCCGAGTTTCCTTCTAAGAGAAGAAACATGACAGGTCCATAACCTTCATGAAGAGGAGAAAGGCGTGCAAGAATACACGCAAAGCGGAAAATAAGAGACACACCGAGGGGAGTGTGCGACCAAGAGGTATGCATAAGGAAGGCGCGTGAGAATCTATCGACCAGAGAAGAGAAGTGCTGAAGGGTTGAGTGGTTCTGGTTACCAGAGAAAACAGAATGAGAACCCCTCAAAGACGAGGGTTGTGAGCTTGATGCCGAGGAGGCATCTGATAAACCTCGTAGAGGCTTTGACAGAGAGAGAGATTCTGAGAAACTACACAAGTTTCTTGGTGATATCATGGCTTGGCATGGGGGTGGCCAGAGTGCTAAGAATGAATGCCTCTGAGACTATGGTTGGGTAGAGAGGCTAACACCCATAGTCATTTTGTCAGCTATCAACTATAATAGATAAATGTCTTGTTTACCCTGTGCACTTAGATTGAAATGCGTGTTTTGAATATCTGAGTTTTCTTATCTCTGAGTTAATTGGGTAATGTTATGTTATATATTTTTGGAGTTATATGCCTATGTGTGTATTTCATTGCCGAATGAATGAACCTTTGATGCTCTATAAGTTTCCATTGTTTCTCTTATGTAATCTTGGTGCAAGGAATACCCATATACCCATATGAGTATTAAATCTCGAAGGAGAGACCTGTGCATAGTGTGTAGGGCCAACACTTAGTGAAGCGTTGAAAGGTTCTCAAGGTGAGAGAGCACAAGGAGTGCATGGGAGACTTTCCTAAATCTCAAGCTCAAGAAAGATAGTGAGATTTAGGTCCCAAAAGGGAGGATTCCTGTATTTGAAGGATGAGCGGATGAGATCCATTTGGGAGGAACCAAAGTCTTTCACAACCATTGGGTTTGGAAAATAAGTGCGAGGGTTAACCCCTTGAGTCTTTCGGACTTTGTGAGTTTGGCGGATGTTGTGTGTTTGTTGTAAAGGAGACTAATTATCTGAAGTCCCAGAGCTCGAAGTTAATCTAGGTCATTGGTATTAGAGGGACACATGGTCCTGAGATCAATGGTTATCTAGAAGCTCGGTTCTTCGATGGAATCGAAATACAATCACAAGAGCGTGCAAGTTTCACAAAGCTCTGAAGGCTGGAACAAATCCTAGCCATTAGCGTCAGGTGCACGTGGAGACATATCTAGTGTGGTTCGAAGTTCAACACTCCAGAAGATCTGAGGAGTGTTGCGCTTTGGGTTGAGATATCCCGAAGTCATGAAGGCCAGAGTAGATCTTGACCACCCATTATAGAGTGCACGTGGACCGTTGATCAGATTTATTTGTGTTTTCGGAGTTCGGAACTCTGGAAGGAAGTGTGGTTCAAGGTGAGGAAACCTTCGAACACAGAAGTTATGAAGTGACGTGAACTGTCGATTTGAGAATACATCAGGATCCCTCTTGTCTATTGGATCTAGACTGTAGTGAGCACTTCGATGAAGTATTACTTTGGGAGGATGACGATGTCATGACATTAAACTCCCCAAATGTAGGAGTTGTGAATAAACACGAACTGTAGATACCGAGACCCTTCAGGATCTCTCATGACCGTCAAATCTAGACCATGGTCAACCCAACGTTGACCACTCCAGGAGCAAGGAGGAAGTCACACCATGAACTCCCCGAACACTGAAGTTACGAAGTACTGGAGTTCCTCGATCTAGGAGTTACGTTGACACACCTTGACCTTAGAATCAAAGGGCTTGGAACGTTATCAGTCTAGGGTGATGTGGCACACTAACGTCACCTAGGGTGATGTGGATCCCCATTTGACATGCCACATGTCACATGGATTCCTACATTTCACAGACCTTATAGGCCCATTAACACGTGACACATGTCACCCACTGAAGGAGCCACATGGAGAGATTCCGGTTTCCTTTGGAACTTTGGGAGTTTAGAACTTGAACACCGAAATCCCCTGCAACTTATGTGTCAAATAAAGATCAAATCTCGTTGTTGGATTGGACAGTGTGTTGGGCTCTAAAGATGTCCTAAAAACAACCTTAGTCTGACATTAATTTTATCAACCAAGGATTCGTCTTTTCTCTCAAGATTGTTAGCAAATTCTATGTAGATAGTCATAGAGGTTTAAATCGTGTAGATAGTTACAACAAATCTAAATCTATCTAAATTACTGCAATAGTCAAGTTCTTCACGCATTAACTACAAACTCTGAAACTAATAACTCAATCAATAGAAATATATTCTGAGCAATAACACACCATGAATCAAAACATCAACCAATTACTGAATTCATTCATCTATCCTAGAAACAACAATTTAGTCTACAAAAACACTTAATGAATCAATATCTCAATGATTAATTAATCTATGGGAAAGGAACAACAATCTTCTGAATATTTAAGAAGGAACAACAAATGCAAATTAAACAAAAGGAATAAAAATTGTGAATTTAATTAAAGGAACATCAAATGCGAATTTAAATGAAAGGAACAACAAATGAGAATTTAAATGAAAGGAATTCACAAGCAATAAATTGACAACAAATGGGAATGGAACAATAATCGATAATCTCCAAATGGAACATCTACTCTCTGCAAATGGAACAACACAAACAATTCATAAAAGAATCAATAGATTAGCGAGTCTATCTTAACTGTTGAAGGGAATATCAAATCACAGAACTATAACAGAATTGATAAGATTATAGATAAGACAATATCTCATGTCGATTGGGCCCACATTCTTCAGAAGATACTGTTAAGAAAACTCAGCACGCAGAAATAATCAAAACGCTTGAAGCTTCCATTAATTCCATAATTGATAAGTCATTTACAATGGGATTGTTGTGCAGAGTGTCAACAATTAAGAGATCCAAATTCTGGTAGCTCTCTATCGTTCACTATTCTTTATATATTACAATGAGATAAGTAAATTAAGCTATCCCGAGGATCTATAGATCTAGATCCTCAGGATTGCTTTTACTATTTATGAAGATTGCAATATACAAAGTCAATCTCCCTTTGAACCATTTTGTGCCTGATTTCTTCGATCTTCAATGGTCTGTGCATCTTCATGATCTTCTTAATTATCTTCAGTTAACAACAATTGTCCATTTCTGCATAAAATCAAAACAATTCAAACCAAAGTTCAGAAAATATCTAATATCATTTAATATTATTTCCTAAGAGCTTTCTAACCATTTTCTTCCCTAATTACTCCAAACTAATAGAAAATTCAACAAAGAATATATCACAAACCAAAGTAACAAGGAGAATATTTATACCTTTTTCTCACCCCTACATACCCCCCAACTTACCTTTTTGCATGTCCTTATGCAACAAGAGAGTTTATATGCAAAGAAGTGATACTGAAGGGTGGAGAGGTCTCTTCTCTAGGCCTCTATAACCCATGCTTACCTTTAAGCTCTTAAAAATAAATATCTTCCCTCTTCTTACGGATTTCATAAACACTCCGATAACCCTCTAGAGGATACCAAATAATGGGGGGACTGTACCTGCATCCAATCCGGGAAGTCCCTTATTCCATGATCATTTTGGAATACCTTTCTAACCTAAGAGCAGCTTCTTGAAAATTCCTGAAACCAAATGGTTCCATGTTCATGACTTCATTTGAAGAGACACTCCATCTTAATTTGACAGTAGAAAGGGAGTCTTCTTTAATTTCTCCAAAATACTGCATCCCTGAATGTACAACATGTCTATGGATGGGAGCTAAAGATTCCACAACTTTCTCCCTCTTCATAAATTCTCTATGTTGCATAATGGTATCAAAGGGTTTAGAAGGTTCCCCTCTAACCCATAGGTCTAGCCCATTCTCTCTTTTCATGAAGACATTATGTGCTTTGGCCCACCTAAGTTGATTTTTGGCAAAAGACAAAAAGGCCTGAAACTGGATATCCCTAGTGAATGGATTCGGGTTCTCATCTCTTTTTTCTTCTAGAATTAAATTATGAAGATATAGTTCACACAAAAAGTATTGTACTACATCCTCCTGCTCTTTAAAACATGAAATAAAATTAGAGACAATTGTAAACTCAGAAGGTGTGCCTGCCTTAGTGGATTTCACTTTTAATAACAGATAATGTTCTAATAGAAATAGGGAATAATTAGTAGTTGGGGCCCTGCAAGCTAATATATCAGAATAAATAGAGAAAACATTTTTTATTTTCTCCAAAGCTCCATCAAGTTGAACCTGCACCTTATTTACCTTTTCTTTAGCTCTGTTAATCTCAACAAAGGTTTCATTCTCAGTTGCTGACATGGCTCAAAGTTTTCTGACAACTTTATGATGCTTTGTTAATGTCACCATTTCATTTCAGCATTGGGTTAGGGTCTGTTGGGATGGTTCCAATTCTTCTTCCAACCTTCTAATAGTGGCATCTTGTTCAGGGGAATGAAACACTTCTTCAGTATGAACAACTATTTCTACTATTGCTGGAGCATCTGTCTGGGTTTCTATTTCAACTGATTCCAAAGGAGCATAAAAATATGTTTGTGTTTCAATGGAATTAGTGTGAATTTCCCTTATGGGAAGTGGATTTCTTATCTGTACTCTAGCCCTCTTAGATTTATTCTTCTTATGGGATTTGTCATATTTTTCTAGCTGCTTCTTAAGTTGTCTAATTGTTTCTTTCAATCTGCCAAATTTTTGTTTTAATACCTTTATTTTCTTGACCCTCTTCCTCAATGTCTTGTTTTCATGTTCATGTTTTCTGATTCTGTTATTGCCTTTTCCTGTTGTTTCTTTCTATCCAAGGGGAATTTCAAGGCATTCCCCACCTTGATCAATTGGTAATTAATTCCCTGTATCTTTTGGGTGCTCTTGTTTCTCTAAAGGACTGTTCTCATCGAACTGAGGTTCTGGTTGTTCTTCTACCTTAGGATATTCCCTCATAGAAGAGGATGGCATCTCCATATTAGGAAGATCAAAGATAGATTTTGAAGGAGGAGAGGTTGGAGCTTGGGGTTCTTCTGTCCTGTCTGTATCATTAGTAAGTGATATCCCCAAATTTCCCAAAACTTGGGCCATATCCTCTTCATAACTTCCAAAGAAATCATCCTTATGTCCTACAGGGATTTCATGTGATGGATCTTCTGTTTGTACAGTTTCCTGAGTGCTTTCTGAAGATTTTAACCATGTACAATATTTACTGCAAAAAGATTTTCAGTAAAAGAGAAGAAAAGATACAATGGAAAATACAAGCATTACACAAATATTTTTCCCTTGGAAGCCCAAACCAGGAAAACCAACATATTCTATATTCATTCATAGTGATTCATTGTTTACAATAACATATAGGAGCCAACGACATCCAAAACCCTAACCCAATGACCTGGATTAGTCAACAACCCTAATTCTTTAACCGAAAATAGAAAACCATAAAAAAAGAAGACATGTGCCGAAAAACCACCTAAATATGTGACACATTTTCCGAGGCCCAAAAAATTTACTCGTGCAAAGAATATAACACATATCCAACACTTTCAGGTTGTGTTGTCTCTTTATCCTTTCTTCTTTTTACAGAGGAGGTTTTGGGAAAAAAAAATGTTCTCTGTCTTTTCCTCTTTGATGTTCCTACTTGCATGCTATGGGTTTCTTCCAACTGAATAAGGTATGTTTCCATTTCAGGTTGGGGGGATGGTATTTCTATTTGGGCATTATCTCCCTCTGTCTCGAGCTGCCTCAATTCCTTGTAGAGGAATTTCATGGTGTACTTCAGGTTGCTCAATTTGCAAGGGTCTATCGATCTCAATTAAGTCCCCCCATGTTATTTGTGTATCATTTAAGGCCCTGTCTACTATCAATTTTACTAACCCATGATGATTGATTACATTAGTAGGGTCTTTGGCTTTTCGAGTTCTTCCAATGACTTCATGCATCATGCTATTGAAAAAAAATGGTAGATTTACTACTAATTGTTGTTTTAATGCTGCCAACAACTTGAGGTTGCGAGGTCTCACCACGTCATATCATCCATCGCATGTGATGTATCTCTACACCATGCCTGATATCTCCCTCCAAGGTTCACTAAGAGTAGTGAGCTTGAGGCCTTTTCCTTTCTTGTCGAATTCCTCCCCTGGTTCTGCAAAGGACTCCACAACTTCCTTGAGTGTTGTGTATTTACCAGTGCACTGTGTTCCTTCATTTGGAAGGCCTATTAACTCGGATATGATAACATCAGTGACTGGTATTTGTATGCCTTGAATTACTGAGACTCACCCCTATAGATTTTGGAAGAATGCTAGCGCAACATTTATATCAAATCCTTGCAGTCTGTTAAAAAACTGTGTCCACCCGAAATAGTGTAGAATTCCCCTTGCTTGATCAGTTACTTGTAGCAATGTAGGCTCATGACGAATGCTTCTTCCACCCATATCTTTTGTAAACAAGTCAACACAACTATTGTTCCCACCTGTAAAACTAGTTAGACCATCCTGTGAAAGAAAGTTATTAGAAATGGTAAAAATTACAGAACAACAATGGTATATAGAAATACATAATTTCCCATTATCTGTAATCATTATGGCTTATCGATAATCGTGCATAATGTCCACCCCACGATGAGTGAAAAGGTCAACCTCGATCGACAATATGTGTGAACGCAATGATGACGATCAGTCAAGTGAGGGATAATTATTATGCCGCCGCCTTTGGGAGAAAGACCGTTAATAACTTTCAAAGCAACTTAATGTTAATCATGAACGATAATCACATATTTTGTGGAAAGTGCAAGTCCAAATACCAATATCCAATGTGTTAAGGAAGAATATTCTGAGTATTCCTAATATGTTCATGTTTCATAAATATGCCACGTGTCATAATTTTGTTACTTTCCCTTGTGTTGAATATAGAAAGAATGATAGACTCTTTTTTTTTAAGAAAGAAAGTCTATGAGCACAATAAAAACTTAGCAAATTAAGATAAAATTCAATACCACAGGCAGAGACACTGCTACCAACAGGAGTCCATTGCCTCGACAGGGTTTTCATTTAACCCATAGATGAGCCAGTATCCTCAATAAATAGTTTGAATAGTCTTTTCCCAAAAAGGCCACTATCCTGGTTTGGTAGCCAGATAACAATAATGTCACTCACTAGGTCGTAACAAAGTGAACAAGCTGGCTCATGATGAGATGACGCAGAAGCCTCCTCCACCTCGACAAAGTCTCTGTGCAACCTCTTGGTCTAAGGATCATTCATTCACTTCCCTGAGCTGAATTAGCTCTTTTGATTCCCTGCTAGAATCTCAAATTTCCCGATCCATAGGTCCTTCTTCTTCCCTTACGGTCTTCTGTATATGATCATGAATTTCAGGTCCCAGGACTCATAGAGTTCTGATGTTGAGAACCTCTGTCCCCTTGATCTCCTGAACACCGAAATGCCGAAATGCCGAAAAAGGCTTCAATCAACAATTAGCCCCTAGGTTATGTCTTGGTCCATATGACCACTATTCTCGTGACCACAGTCCTATTTCGAGATTCTCGATGTGTAACTCCCGGTCCCTTGTCCTCTTGACTTCCAAAATGCCGATACCTAGTATCCCGATATGGCTTCACCCGGTTCTTCACATTTTGTGATTTCAGGCTTTCAAACACCGAAATGTTGAATCCTTGCCTTCGGAACTTCTGAAGCTCCAAACCCTGAAATGCTGAAATGATGCCTTTAGAAAATCCTTTCGGACTTTCATGTTTCAGGTTCTCTTGATGTAAGACTCCTTCTTACCTCTACTCCTTCGCACTTCTAGTATCCAAAATGTCGAAGTACAAATTCCCGAATTTTGGGTCCTTACCCTTCTAAGCTTGATCGACGGCTCTAGGCCCCTCCTGATCCAAAGGCTCAGATCCTTTTCAAGTTCTTCTAGGTCAAGAGTTTCAAACTCTCACTTCTCGCATTCCCGGTAGCCAAAATACTGAAATGCCCTTTCCTTTTAGGATTTTCCCTGAAATCTTGGATTACTGCCACGTGTCCTCCTAAGATGGGCGATCCCTATTGTTTCACAATTTCGCAACTTGTGACCCCCTGTGACACAATCCCTCTTGTCTCTCGATTCCCTGGTATCTGAATCCCTGAAATGGGTGATCTCACAACACGTTTCCTCCCTCAAATGGATGATTGCGATCTTTTCGCTATTTCGGGACTTTCGTTGTGGGGCGTCCCGACCTCTCATCCTCGAGACCTCTAAAATACTGAACTCCAAAATCCTGATAGCCCAACTATTTCAGGACTTCTCTCCTCTCCTTGTGAGGGTTTAAACCTTATGCAGCTCTGGACAGATCTGACGGCTATCGGCTATTCTGAGCAAGATTTGACGACTCAAAATCTCTCTTGCCCTGCGCGCTCCTCCACTACTCCCTGGACATGGAAACTTCAACAATCCAGATCTCTTCGGCTGATCCGATGGCAACTGTGCTCCTCCTGAGCATCCACATTTTCTTCCCAAACCTTGGGAGATTTCTCCAAGTGAAAAAGGCCTCAACCTTTGCTTCGTTTCTGCGATCTCTGCAGCTATGACTTTGTGCGTAAAGCACTTTCCCTCTTGAGATTTATCCTTCTTTGAAACCTTAAGAGGTTCCCACAAATCCTGCACACCTTGCAGAGTCTCTGCACGCCAACTCGGTGCTGTTTGTTCTGAGTTTTCGCTGGTCCAGACCTTCTAAGGAACTTAATCCTTTTTCCCTCTCTTGCAGATGGAGAATTTGATGCCCTCCTGGCACTCCTTTGTTCAAGCAACTTCTTGTTGAGCCTGTAGGGTGTTCAGGAACCCTGTGAAGATCCTTCTCTTGGATTCTTCTTCAAATTCCAAAACTCAAAGAGTTCTTACTGTGCTCTCTGGCACCTACTCAATGCCCTCTTGGCAGAGTGTCTAGAATCCTCAGTGATTCTGACTTATGTTGAACTCACAACAGAGTTCTTCTTCAACACTCTGTGCCTGTGCTCAATGCCATTCTGGCAGAGCCTTACAGGACTCCTCAAAGATTCTGTCTCCTTACTGTGTCTTCCTTTGCAAATTCTTGCCTTCAAGGTGTTCAACAACCTTGAGGTCTTCCCTTGAGCTAATGATTTTAGCTACTGTGCCCTCCAGGCAAGCCTTTTTCTGAACCCACAAAATTCAAAAATGCACCCTCTGTGCATGGCCATCAGAACCCGCAGTGTTCTGTCACACCCTCCTGGTGTGAAGCCTCAAAGACCTCTAACCCTGAAATCAAACAACCCCTACAAATTCATACCTAACATACATCTACAACATACAAAGAACACACATAGATATTCATTCGACACATAAACACTTGCAGGAAAAAATGCTTATGTTTGTATTAATAAAAATTCCTCTTTACAAAGGTGTTCTGAGCACGAACTTCAACAGAGTTCTGGCTTCTTCTCTCTGTTCTACTCTCTACTCACTCTACTCTTGCTACCTACTCCAAAAGATATCAAAAGATCTTTTTACATGAGGGGGCTCTTCAAGCTCTTCCCTCCAATCTACCTACCCTATTCAATTACAATGAATGGGTTGTCTAGTCTAGAATCCGACCTAGATCTCAGCCTTACAGACATTCAAGGCTCCCTACAGCTATGCCTGTGTAAAGCACAGCTTCATGGATCAACAACCTTACATTCATTAATTATATTCAATTTCAAATTTGAAATGAGGGCTACGCCTCTCTTCATTGAATGCATGGGCTAATGTGGGCTAACTGGATGGCTGATTGACATGGAGAGATGCTCCTACATTATACTCCTCAGCTGCAAAATTCATGAGCTTCTTCTCATGTTCTCTCCTCCTCAGCTATTGAAATCCTCCTGGATCCCAAACAATTTTCTGGAGCTGTTCATCTGCTCCATCTCTATATTGTTGCTTCTTCTGCTGCGCTACTGCTTCCACTGTTGTTGTTTCTTCCATTGTTGTTGCTGCTTCTCTGCCCAAATTTTCCTTGCTGGCAGTCTTTTCTGACTCTATCATCAGCCTTCTAATCTTGTCGATCACTTCGTCCAGCTGCTCCAGTGGATGGCTCTGTTATTGCAGTCTCCTCAGCTGCAAAATTTTTCTGCACATGGACAGATCACAATGATCTCCCATGCCATCCTCTTCATCAGTTCCCAACCTCATCTGTTGGATGTGCATACCCTGCACTATCACCCTTCTCTCTAGGGCTTCAATCTGTTCACACAGATCAACAAAGCTCATGTTGTCTGCCTCTTCTTCTTCAGCTTTTGCAAGCTCCAATGCTGCAGTCTTTTTAGCTTCTTGGCTGAAAGTATTGAGCCACTCCTCATAATGCTCATCTTCTTCCTCTGCTTGGGTAGCTTCAAACATCTGCTCCAATTATTCTTCCCTGACAGTCACAACTGGTTGTCTTTCTCCTATTGTTGCTGCTTCATCTGCAACACAGACTTTGGCCTCCTTTGGGCTAAGTGGTAGGAATATTTCAATTCCCCCACTCATCAGAAGATTCCTCCAATCTTCCTCTCAGATGGTGCAATTTTTTAACTTGTCATCATCTTCATTCACATGACTGGCAGAACCATATGAATCTGCATCCTTTAGCATCCCTTGCTGATATGAACTCTCCTCTGAGTCCATGAGACCTTCAGATAACCTCATTTCTGTTCCCATGCCCACCTGGCACTTTGGAAGCTTTCTGCTACCCTCCTGGTAGTCTATGAGATCTCGCAGTGACCTCATATCATTGCCCTCCTGGCAACGTGAAATTCCCCGGTTGTCCTCATGACAGTCTGTGAGATATCGCAACGACCTCAACTCTTTGCCCTCCTGGCAATTGGGAATTTCTTGACTGTCTTCTTGACAGTCCTTGAGATCTTCAGCTGATCCCATTTCATCCTCAGCACCACTGAGATTTCTCCCAGTCTCTGGTTCACATACCTGAACCACTTCATCAGGTTCACCGAGGTTTTTAACATGCCTCAACCATCCTCTTAACAACCTACACTGCCTTCTAGCCATAAAATCCTTAACTGGACATTTTTCCTTTGCCTTCCTCATGGGCCATTCATATACCCATTGCGACTTAGCATTCTGCTACCTCTGCAATGCAAGTCCATCCATTCTCGCATTCATCTCGATGAGTTCTTCATCCCATTCAGCTTTGCTCATCAACTCTTTGTCTTTCCTTCCAGAACTCGTATAGCATTTAGTAGCCATCTTGCTTTCCCTATTTTCCCTCTTGGAAAACCTTCTACTGTCACTCTGCATCCCTGAGTGTTTCTAGCCTCTTCCATAGTCCCTCTGAATGTATTATTGATTGCTACTTACCTGCAACCAATCATCTACAGAGCTTTCCGCACTCTGTCTTCTTTTTCCTTCTCTCTGCTTGAAATATAAAAACAAAGTTCTTGCTCTGATACCAAAAATGATGCAGATGCCTCCTCTACCTCGACAGAGTCTCTGCGTGACCTCCCAGTCTAAGGATCGATCATTCACTTCCCTGAGCTGAATTATCTCTTTTGATTCCCTGCTGGAATCTCAAATTTCCCGATCCATAGGTCCTTCTTCTTTCCTCACGGTCTTCTGTATACGATCATGAATTTTGGGTCCTGGGACTCACAGAGTTCTGATGTCGAGAACCTCTATCCCTTTGATCTCCCGAACACCGAAATGCCGAAATGCCGAAAAAGGCTTCAATCAGCAATTAGCCCCTGGGCTATGTCTTGGTCCATATGACCACTATTCTCGTGACCGCAGTCCTATTTCAAGATTCCCGGTGTGTAAGTCCTGGTCCCTTGTCCTCTTGACTTCTGAAATGCTGATACATGGTATCCCGATATGGCTTCACCCGGTTCTTCACATTTCACGATTTCGAGCTTTCAAACACCGAAATGTTGAATCCTTGCCTTCGGAACTCCCGAAGCTCCGAACCCCGAAATGCCGAAATGACTCCTTTAGAAAATCCTTCCGGACTTTCGCGTTTTGATTTCCCCTGATGTAAGACTCCTTCTTACCTCTTCTCCTTCGCATTTCCAGTATCCAAAATATTGAAGTACAAATTCCTGAATTTTGGGTCCTTACGTGTCCTCCTAAGATGGATGATCCCTATCGTTTCACAATTTTGCGAATTGTGACCCCCTATGACACAATCCCTCTTGTCTCTTGGTTCCCCAGTGTCCGAATCCCCGAAATGGGTGATCTCGCGACACGTTTCCTCCCTCAGATGGACGATTGTGATCTTTTCGCTATTTTGGGACTTTCGTTGTGGGGCGTCCCAACCTCTCGTCCTCGAGACCTCCAAAATCCTGAACTCTGAAATCCTGATAGCTCAACTATTTTGGGACTTCTCTCCTCTCCTTGTGAGGGTTTAAACTTTGTGCAACTCTCGACAGATCTAATGGCTGTCGGCTATTCTGAGCGAGATTTGACAGCTTAGAATCTCTCCTGCCCTGCACGCTCCTCCACTGCTCCCTGGACATGGAAACTTCAATGGTCCAGATCTCTTCGGCTAATCCGATGGTAGCTGTCTTCCTCCTGAGCATGCACATTTTCTTCCCAAACCTTGGGATATTTCTCCAAGTGCAAAAGGCCTCAACCTTTTCTCCATTTCTGTGATCTTTGTAGCTATGAATCTATGCGTAAAGAACTCACCCTCCTGAGCTTTATCCTTCTTTGAAACCTTAAGAGGTTCCCATGACTCCTGCACATCTTGTAGAGTCTCTACACGCCAACTCGGTGTTGTATGTCCTAAGTTTTTTCTGGCCCAGACCTTCTAAGGAACTCAATCCTTTTTCCCTCTCTTGCAGATGGAGAATTTGATGCCCTCCTGGCACTCCTTTGCTCAAGCAAATTCTTGCTAAGTCTGGAGGGTGTTCAACAATCCTGTGAAGATCCTTCTCTTGGATTCTTCTTCAAATTCCATAACTCAAAGAGTTATTCCTGTGCTCTCTGGCACCTACTCAATGCCCTCCTGGCAGAGTGTCTAGAATCCTCAGTGATTCTGACTTCTGTTGAACTCACAACAAAGTTCTTCTTCAACACTCTGTGCCTATGCTCAATGCCCTTCTAGCAGAGCCTTACATAACTCCTCAGAGATTCTGTCTCCTTACTGTGTCTTCCACTACAAAGTCTTTCCTTCAAGGTGTTTCGCAACCTTGAGGTCTTCCTTTGAGCTAATGATTTCAACTATTGTGCCCTCCTAGCACACCTTTGTCTGAACCCGCAGAATTCAGAAATGCACCCTCTATGCACAACCATCAGAACCCGCAGTGTTCTGTCACACCCTCTTGGTGTGAAGCCTCAAAGACCTCTAAACCTGAAATCAAACAACCCCTACAAATGCATACCTAACATACATCTACAACATACAAATAACACACATAGACATTCATTCAACACATAAATACTTGCAGGAAAAACTGTTTATGTTTGTATTAATAAAAATGCCTCTTTACAAAGGTGTTCTAAGCACGAAATTCAATAGAGTTCCAGCTTATTCTCTCTGTTCTACTATCTGCTCACTCTACTCTTGCTACCTACTCCAAAAGAGATCAAAAGATCTTTTTACATGAGGGGGCTCTTCGAGCTCTTCCCTCCAATCTACCTACCCTATTCAATTACAATGAATGGGATATCTAGTCCAGAATCAGACCTAGATCTCAGCCTTACAAACATTCAAGGCTCCCTACAGCTATGCCTGCACAAAGCATGGCTTCATGGCTCAACAACCTTACATTCATTAATTATATTCAATTTCAAATTTGAAATGAGGGCTACACCTCTCTTCATTGAATGTGTGCGCTAACGTGGGCTGGCTAATTGACGTGGAGAGTTGCTCTTGCATCATGAGACCTCTTGTCCTTTGACCCTAAATGCCAAAGGCCATTTCCCAAGTGTGCTAGCCATAGTGGGAATGCCACTTATGTTAATCTCTTATGATCGTGGTAGGTTGGCTCATGATGAGACCTCCTATCCTTTTTGGAAGAAGGTTATTTTCTTTATTTATATATATATATATATATATTTTATTATTATTATTATTATTATTATTTTATAGGCTTTATTAAGGGAGTCTCATCTACTCCTTAAGAGTGTGGGATGTCTTAAGAAGTGTAAGAATAGTAAAAATGTGCCTTAGACTCCTTATTATGATGTGAAGGCAATTTATCATTCAAGTATATGTATATATATAGGGGAAAGAAATGAATTATGGTGGTTAAGGATTATGAACAATATTAAGATAATTTGGAAAAATCAATCCATAAACAATTTGATAAGGTATGCTAGATATTCCTCAAAAAGAAAATGACAAATCGTTACCATGGTGATTAGAAGTGATGTTGTTGAAAATTAGTTAGTGAAGTTCATACCCAAAGGAGTGGCTAAATGTATCAAGAGTAGTCATAAAAACAAAACGTGTTGTTGGTGGAAACAAAATTCGTTACTTTCAAGGGAAAGAAACAACAATAGGAACAACGGAAGAAAGGAACAGCAATTGTTTATTTTGAATGAACAACGCTACGTGAAAAAGGGAACAACAATCACAACAAAGGGAACAACAACTATTACGTTAGGATGAACGACACTACTCGCAAAGGGAACAACAATCGCAACAAAGGGAACAACAATTGTTACATTCGAATGAATGACACTACCCACAAAGGGAACAACAATCACAACAAAGGGAACAACAGTTGTTACGTTCGAATGAACAACACTGCCCACAAAGGGAGCAACAATCAAAACAATCGCAACAAAGGGAATGACAATTGTTACGTTCGAATGAACGATACTTCCCACAAAGGGAACAATAATAACAACAAAGGGAACGACAACTATTACGTTCAAGGAAGATGATGATGATGTTCAAATTTAACCATCTAATTAAGTAATTGGATAACTCCCGCATAAATTTTTGTTTTAGCGAATCTAGGATTGATTAGTCATCAACTAAATTCATTTAATTTTATGGGTAGATTTATTCAATGATCGGGGGAATACAATATATTGGATGGTTTACAGTGTCATGCATTCATTTTCTATTTACTACAGTCACAGTTGCACATCTTTTGAGTGCAGTGTCCAACTTTTGCTACAAAACATGGCATATTTATCTCATGTTATCAAAACAAGGTCTATATTCGATGGAATAGTGAAACAAGAGAAATTTGGATTTTAAATGAGGAACAAAAAGAGAGTGCTAATTATGTTTCATTACAGTAATATTTTACATCCTTTCTGGTCCGTGTGCTCCAAATCTCTTTATAGTGACTTCCCTAGAAAGTAAAAAATACTTAAAAAAACTCAATCAAATCTTCAAAGAAAAATATATACGATATGTATAGTGCTGGAAAACAACAATTTCATGGAGCTGAAGCTATTGGGTTACCTTCCCAGCCAACTAAAATATGAATAGTAGGATCATTACTTACTTCTTGGAAAAATGATTCTTTTAAAAGTGGCTGATGGTAGAGTCGTAGCCGATGTCCATTTACTAGAAAAGGAGAACTAGACCCGTTGATGGTAACTAAAGTGACAGTGCCATTATCATGGACTTCCTTGATTTCATACGGTCCCAACCACCTTGTCTGCAATTTCCCAGAAAAATCCTGAAATCTGGAATCATAGAGAAGCGCCCAATCACCATTTTGGAAGGATTTGTTCTTAATATGCTTGTTGTGCCAGTTGTCTCTCTGCTGCTAAATAATAGTTGTGTGATGAAGGGAAAACAAGCGTGCTTCATCTAACTCATTAAGCTACTATAAGCGTTGCATGTGTGCTTCTGTAAGATCCAGTCCAATTTCCTGGGCCATTCTTAGAGTCTTGATCTCAAATTCAATTGGAAAGATAGGCTCTTTACCAAAGACTAGGTGATAAGGAGACTAGCCAGTAGTGTTATGCCATGTTGTGCGATAGGCCCATAAGGCATTTGGAATCTCGGCTGCCCAATTTTGACAGTTTGTCGAGACTATTTTTGTCAAGATTGCCTCCAAGACTTTATTGGTACTTTCCACTTTTCCATTTTCCTGGGGGTGGTATGGGGAGGTAACCCTATGTTTAATGTGATAATTGCACAGAGTGGTCGAGATTTTATGTGCTGTAAATTGTGACCCTCCGTCAATGATTACTTACCTGGGTAATCCATAGCATACAAATAGTTCAAAGATAAATTTAATGTCTGCTTCCTCAGTCGCGTTTGGAAAGGACACTGCTTCTACCCACTTGGACATATAGTCTGTTGCAACTAGTATATAAGATTTTTGGTTTGATTTTGGGTTAAAGGGACCAACAAAATCCATTACCCATATCTCAAAAGGTTCCATCACCACTTGTGGTTGTAGGGGAATTTCATCATCTTGGCCTGGTCGGCCCATCCTCTGACAGCTCTCACAAGCCTAAACATACTTATTTTCATATTTGAATATTGAGGGCCAATAATATCCCATCTGTAAAACCTTATGCCCACTTCTGCGATCTGCAAAATGTTTGCCACAGGGCTCATCATGACATGCCTTCAAGACATCATGAATTTCATCGTCTCTGATACATCTTCGGATTTGAAGATCAGACCCTGTGTGGAAAATATATCCACCGATCCAGGTGAACTGTGCACTACGTTGAACAATTATTTTCCCTTCTCTTGATGATAGGTGTGCTGGTAATTTACCAACTGCCAGATAATTCATCACATCAGTGTACCAAGGCGTCTTAATAGTCACATCGAAAAAGTGTGTTGGACAACTGGGAGGGGGGGTGAATTAGTTGTTACCGTGCTTAAACAATCATGACCATTTTAAACTCTTTACAGAACACTCAATGACGATCACAATAATGCAGGGAAGTAAGAAATAGAATATTCAACATCAATCACACACATGGAATATACAAAGACAGATATTTCTTGAGGAAACCCATAAAGGGAAAAACCTCTTCTTCTTGATATGATAAGTAATCTTTATTTTTTGTACATTATCATTCTTATGAGCTCCAACTCCTCTTGAGGCTACAACCTCTATTTTATGATGCAGACCTCTGACTCTTGGGCCAAGATCGGAATAGGATCGTTCTAAATCTCCCCCCTTGAGTCTGATTGACTCTCCGATTCCCCCACAGGGAATCCCACACAAACACAACAATGATTTTCCACAGGTCCTTATGATTTAAGCCTGTGTGAGCAAACACCATGCACTAACTCTTCCCTCTTGACCACAATAAGGCGGTCGTGACCTTTTTCTAATCAAAATTTCAAGTTTCATGATTTCGTGAATCCGGATGCAAGGCTCCCGGCTCTCCAACCTCTGAAACCCTGAAACAGTCAATGAAGTTTGACTTGCCTTGTGTGACGAGTACACACCACCTGTCTTCTCTGTTGTACTTTGTCTCTGACATGGATTGTTTTTTCCACTTGTCCTCTCAAGCTTTCCGGCCTTTGGGACTTGAACAAACCTCCGACAGGCATTCCTCCTCCCCTTCAAAACCCTGAACTCTAAAATGGCCCCTCCAACAGGATCAACGGTTGTAAGTCTCCTTTTCAATTTGACAACCCTCATTACTTCAGGCTTCTGGGTACCGAGAGTTTTAAACTCTCGATCCCAAAATGCTTGTCACCACAATCCCTGAATTCCCGAAATGAGAATTCGCGAGAGATTCGACGGCTCTCGTTGGATTGGATCCAATGGCCCCTATCTCTCCTGAACTTATAATTGGAAAATAACTTGCTTTAGCTCCCCTTCTCCTTTGCAAGATCTAACGTCTCTCAGGACTTCGTTACTTCTCCAGGAATTATTCCCATTTTTCGATTCCACCCCTAGAAATCCCTTTCGCGATTCGGGGAAGTGAGCGACCAAAGGTTTTGGTCTGCACTTCGACCTTACAAACCCCGAAATGCCAAAATGATCTTGATGCTCAACTAACCAAGATCAAAGGTCCTCATTGGCTCTTGAAATCAAAGTGATGTGTTCATTCAACCCCTATCCACCTTGTAACTTCTCTGTATCCTATGGTCTTCACAACTTCACGAGTTCCCCATGGAGAATTTCGACCGCTCGATTCCTTCCTTGATGACTTCTGTGAAATGAACCAATGTTCTTCTATTGGAAATTTGGCTTCTGCGAGGTGACTTCGACCCCTGTCTCCCTTTGAACACTTTAAAGGTACTAACCCTCTTGAGCTTTCTCAGGAAAATTCAAGCCTTGAAAGGACTCTTGCGCGCACTCCTTGCGGAAATCTTTCAAATACTTCTGTGTATTTGATTCTGTAAGGTAGCTAGAGAGGTAGTGGGGGGGCCTAGAGGGCCCACAGTGATAATAGTAGAGTTCATTCAATGTAAGGTGGACTAGGTCCACTATATTATTAAATAATGCCCACTATGGTAGTTAGATATAATAAATGGGTAATTAGATATAATAAATGTAAGAGGACTTCTTAGAAGGTTCTACTTCGAGAATATTCCTCCTCTAGAATGTTCTTAGGTGATGGTAGCACTATATAAAGGGGTTCAAGAAATGTAATGAGACATGAAGAGAAATATTGTATTTGGAGTGGTAGCTCAATAAGAGGATGCCCCCTCAAAGAGGTAAGTGAATAGGAAAGGATTCCTTCCAAAATAGGATCCATTGTATGGTGTTGCCCTACCTCAAGGTTGTACATCAAGCGTTGAGGAAAACACTTTCATAAGGGGGATGGAATGTAAGGTAGCTAGAGAGGTAGTGGGGGGGCCCAGAGGGCCCATAGTGATAATAGTGGAGTTCATTCAATGTAAGGTGGACTAGGTCCACTATATTATTAAATAAGGCCCACTATGGTAGTTA
>ML788094.1:134020-155348 GCA_009831015.1 Picea engelmannii
TCCTCTAGAATGTTATTAGGTGATGGTAGCACTATATAAAGGGGTTCAAGCAATGTAATGAGACATGAAGAGAAATATTGTATTTGGAGCGGTAGCTCAATAGGAGGATGCCCCCTCGAAGAGGCAAGTGAACAGGAAATGATTCCTTCCATAATAGGATCCATTGTATGGTGTTGCCCTACCTCAAGGGTTTTCTTCTAATAAAGTGTGGTTTCTTCTATATTGCTTTGTGGATCTATTGTGTATTCAATATTTTTGGTGTTTATATTTTTAGATCTATCCAGGTTCTTAACAGATTCTTCGACTCTATCCACTCTCTGCAACAACAGTCCTTCACCCTTCAGCCTTAGTTGATAAATTCTAAGGCTTCAACTAGCCTGCACACACCTTGCACAGCTTCTGTGCTTCGCCTGCACTTTTGCTGGAATGAGAACAATGGTATCCCTCCTGAGCTTTCTGAGATAGACTCAGAACCTTGTCAACGCACTCCTTGCGGACGTTTCACTGCACTCCTTGCAGGAACTTCTCTCTCGGGAAGAGAAACATTTGAAACTCATTCTTCTCTTCTTTCAAACTTCATACATTCAACATGAAACCATACACACACAACATAGCATCATAAAAAATGCATAACAGAGAGAACCTGAACAACTATGAGCACACCATTTAGCAAATGTAAACAGTAAGCATAATAACACCATGAAATCTGATTCAAAGATTCATATATTAATTCAATCTCATGTACATGGGTTCTTCTCTACAACTCTCTTCTTCTATTCTGTGCTAATTATCTAATGATATTGATACAATGATACAAAGGCGAGGGTTTCTATATCTGTTTTCCCTCCTACACTTCTAAATATGTCTAATCTATTAATTCAAAACTTTCTACTTTCATTTATCAGACTTAATGTCTAATACATCCGGAAGATGAGAGAAAATCACTCAAGATCTGTTACAACGTTTAGACATAAATGCAAGTATGCCTCCTTTAACTGTTACATTAATATTTTCTCTTTAAACTTTCAAAACATTTCAAAATGTGTAAAATGTGTGTTGATCTTCTCCAGCTGTCTTCCACCTTTATGCTCGCTTGGATGCTTATGATGCTCTTGCATCATACTCCCTTGCTTGAAAATTTTCATGAACTCCTGTTCATGAGCTCTTGCATGCTCTGTCCATGCTTATGAATTTTTTCTTCATCCTCCCAACTGGCATCTTCAGCTGGATGTCCCTTCCATTTGACCAAGTATTCAAAATACTCTTTCCTCCTGCTCTTCTTGCTAATCCGCTTGTCAATTATGCCTTCCATCTGTGACTTTTTAGCTACAGGAATTTGTTTGGTCCATTGAACCTCTTTCTATTATGCCTCTTCTCCTGCTTCTTTAGTTCCGTAAGGGTACAAATCCACAACATTGAATATCGGTGAGATTTCGATCCCATCGAGTAATTCAATCTCATATGCGTTTGCCCCAAATTTCTTCATGACCTTGCACGGTCCAATCTTTTTCATCTTCAGTTTGTTATATGTTCCCCTTGGGAACCTTTCTTTCCTTAGATGTGCAAGAATCAGATCACCAACTTTGAATTGAATTTCTCGCCTATGTTGATCTGCTTTGCACTTGTATTCTTGACTTGAACTCTGCAATCACTCCTTAATTCAGCTGTGAAGCTCCTTCATTGCTTCTACAAAATTCTTTGCACTAGCACTCCTGAATTCAATTTGTTCTGAATATTTCAATTCAGAAACTCCCATTGGCTACATTCCATATACAATTTGGAATGGAATCTTTCTTGTGCTTCTGTTAAGCGAATCATTGTATGCGAATTCCGCCTGCAGCAGATTGTGATCCCACTGACTATGGTGTTCAGTCACTAAGCTTCTCAACAAATCTCCCAAGCCCCCGTTCACAACTTCTATCTGCCCATCCGTCTGAGGATGATATGATGAGCTAAAAGACAAAATTGTCCCCAAATTCTTCCATAAAGTCCTTCAGAAATGTCCCACGAACTTGGTATCCCAATCAGAAACAATACTCCTTGGCAAGCCGTGAAGTCTGGCGAGTTCCTTGAAACACAGGTTCATAATATGAGTTGCGTCGTTGGTTTTCTGGCTTGGTATGAAATGTGCCATCTTTGAAAATTTGTCTACTACCACAAAGATTGAGTCATATCCTCTTTGTGTCCTTGGCAGTCCCAATATAAAATCCATGCTGACTGCGTCCCACAGCCTTTCAGGTATGGGTAACGGTTGGTATAACTCTGTGTTCTTCCTTTTTCCTTTGGTGTGTTGCCAAATTCTGCATCTGTCCACAAATTTATTAATATCTGTCCTCATCCCTGGCAAAAAATATGAGCCATTCAACTTTGAGAACGAATTATCATGACTGAAATGTCCGACCAATCCTCCACTATGTTTTTCTTTCAGCGGATTCTCCCTCATGGAGCATTTTGGAATACATAGTTGATTGCCTCGGAATAATAATCCATCCTGGATCATATACTTGGTCCATTGGCTTCTGTCCATGAGAATTGGATTCTCAGATGCTTCATATGCTTCCTTAAAATCTGGTTCATCCCTGTACATTTCTTTGAGGTTATCAAAACCCAAAGTCTTGACTCTGAATTCATGCATAAGAAAACATTTCCTACTCAAAGCATCAACAACTTTGTTAGCAGTTCTAGAAATATGTTTAATCATAAAAGTAATATTCTGCATGAATTCAACCCATTTAGCATGTTTTTGGTTCAACTTTTCCTGTTGAGTCACGGATTGTAAAGCATGATTATCATTGTACAAAACAAACTCTTTGGGAACCAAATAATGTCTCCATTTCTTCAACGCTTGTATAACTGCATAGAATTCCTTATCATATGTGGAGTACTTCATTTTCGCTTCATTCAGTTTTTCACTGAAATACGCAATCGACCTGTCGTCTTGGCTCAAGACCACTCCAATTGCAAATCCACTTGCGTCACACCTAACCTAGAATGTCTTATTGAAATATGGAAAAACCAAAATCAGTTTCTCAATGATCTTCCTTTTCAGCAGACTAAAGCTCTTCTCTGCTTCCTTTGTCTAGTGAAAATATTTATGTCTTTTCTTCACTGTATCCATCATCGGTGTGCTAATTCCACTGAAATTTCAAATGAATTTCTTGTAGAATCTTGCCAAACCATGGAAGCTTCGAACTTCAAACACACTTCTCGACGATGGCCAATTCTTAATCGCATTTACCTTTTCCGGATCCATCTTTAGCTCATTTGCAGAGATAACAAAACCCAAATAAATGAGTTATGTCCTCATAAATGATTATTTCTTCATATTAATCAACAATTTCTCTTGCTGTAATCTCCTCATCACTGCAACTAAATGCTTTAACTGCTCTGTTTCTATCTTGCTGAAAATGAATATATCGTCAAGTGACGAATTTCCCTATGAAATATTTTAGGACTTCATTCATCAATCTCATGAAGGTACCGAGCACATTTGTTAAGCCAAATGGCATAAGAAGCCATTCATACAACCCCTCATTCGTCTTGAATGTTGTCTTCCATTCATCACCTTCTATCATTCGGATTTGATGATATCCTCTTTTCAAATCAATCTTTGAAAAAAACTTGGCTCCACTCAAGCAATCCATTAAATAGTCCATCCTTGGAAATGGAAATCTATATCTGATGTTAATATTATTGATTGCCCTTGAGTTTGTACACATCCTCCAGCCTCCATCTCTCTTTGGGCTGAGCATTGTTGGAACAATGCATGGACTCAAGCTCTCTCGAATCAATCCTTTGTCCATTAAGTCCTAGACCTGCCTCTTGACTTCTTTGTTTTCCTGCGGCGTCAATCTATACGCGTCTTTGTTTGGTAAACTGGCTCCAGGTATAAGATAAATGTGATAGCTTATACTTATGATCGGTGGCAACGAACAAGGTAGTTTGTCCACTACTATATCATCAAACTCTTCTAACAACTTCTGGATTTCCTCTAGTAAATCATCTATTCTTGTACTGATCAAAACAATTTTGGGCTTTCTGACCACAATAAATTGTGTGTATTCCTTCTTCTTAACCTCCTTAAGAAGTTCCTTCCCACTCATGAGAAGTACAGTGTTGTTTGTCTCTGTTTTCACCTCTTTATCCTTAATCGACAACAACATGTGAGTTCTCCCATTTTTCTCTAGGGTGTATGTGTTCTTTCTCCCATCATGAATCACATTCCTGTCATATTTCCATGGTCTACCCAACAATAGATGACAAACATACATGGGAATGACATAACACAATATTTCATCCTTATATGCTCCTATTTTAAATTCAACTAAACACTATTTAGTGACATTTACCTAATGTCCTTTCTGTAGCCACGAAACTCTGTATGGGCTTGGATGTACAACAATCTCCAACTCCATATTTTCTACCATCTCTGTAGAAATGAGATTATTTGTGCTACCATTGTCCACTATGACTTTGCATACTCTATCTTTAGTCTTGCAAGTAGTCCGAAATAGACTGTTTCTTTGGGCTGGGTTCTCTTCCTCCTTCTCTGGCATTAAGAGAATTTTCCGCATCATCAAAGATCTTCCACCCCCAACATATTTTGCCTCAACATTCCATCCTTGAGCTTCGGCAATGTGAGTTTCACCACCATATTTCTTCCTATATGGACACTCATAGGATTTATGTCCGATTTTTCCACAGACAAAGCATTTCACTTCACCACCTCTGCCTCTTCCTCTTCCTCTGGCTCGAGAAAAAGTATTTCTATCAGCATACTACCCTCTCTGCGAGCTTCCCCCTCTCTCAGTTTGAGTTTGAGGTTTCTTCCCCTCTTCTTTAGGTCTTTGATTTTTGTCTTGGGAAATTGTTTTGCCTCTGGCTTGACTTCTACCTCGGCCTCTTTGACCTTGCTTCTGGCTTAGCTTTTCTTCATCTTTCAGAGCCATCTGATAAGCACCCTCCACAGTTCGAATGGTCATCATGCTCATCTCATCTTGAATGTCATATTGCAGACCATTCATGTACCTGGAAACCTTTTCATCATCGCTTTCTCGATGACCTGCTCTGATGTTTATCCTGTAGAACTCTTCAGTGTATTCCTTTACTGACATCAGCTTCTGTCTCAAATTATGCATCCTCCGAAACAAAGTGATTTGATAATCCTTGGGTATGAATTTGGATTTCATCTTCGCAACCATTCTATCCCAGCTTTTGATTTTCTGCTTTCCTTTGCAGCGTCTGTCAGCCTGCAGTTCATCCCACCACAATGCTGCATGCCCTTTAAGTCTTGTGACAACATGTTTGACCTTCTTGTCTTCCTCAACATCCTCATAGTCAAAGTATTTATCTAGAGATCTAATCCAGTCTAGACGTTCTTCAACATCCAAGTTTCCCTCATACACTAGAATGTCCATTTTTTCTCTGGCACCTATCCTTGAAACAACCCTGAATAGGCATTCATTTGCGGCATCTTTGGCTGCATATTCTTCTCCTTCGTTTCCAACTTCATTTTCAGTTTCAGCCTCGCTGATATCCCCAGCATTGACTGTGCGCCTCTGTGTTGTCTCCATGGCATCAAGACTGGAACGTAATTCACACATTTCTCTTTCCACTGCTGGATCAGGCATTGGCCTGTCTCTCCTCCTCAGTGGCATGGTTATAAAATTTCCCTCTTTTCTCTGCTACAGAAAGAAAAGACTTGTTCTGCAGCTCTGATACCACACTGACACAGACCTCCAAACCTCAGGCCAAGATCCGCGCAGGGTCGTTCTAAATCTGCCCCCTTGAGTCTGATTGACTCTTCCATTCCCCCACAGGGAATCCCACACACACACAATAGTGATTTTCCACGGTTCCTTATGAGTTAAGCCTACGTGAGTAAACACCAGGGACTAACTCTTCCCTCTTGACCACAATAAAGTGATCACGACCTTTTTCTAATCGGAATTTTGGGTTTTGCGATTTTGCGAATCCGAATGCAAGGCTCTCGGCCCTCCAACCTTTGAATCCCCAAAACAGTCAATGAAGTTTGACTTCCCTTGTGTGACGAGTACACGCCACTTTTCTTCTCCATTGTACTCTGTCTCTGACATGGATTTTTTTTTCCACCTGTCCTCTCAAGCTTTCCAGCCTTCGGGACTTGAACAAACCTCCGACATGCGTTCCTCTTCCCCTTCAAAACCCCGAACTCCAAAATGGCCCCTCCAATAGGATCAACGACTGTAAGCCTCTTTTTTGATCCGACAACCCTCGTTACTTTGGGCTTCCAGGTACCAGGAGTTCGAAACTCTCGATCCCAAAACGCTTGTCACCACAATCCTTGAATTCTCGAAATGAGAATTCGTGGGAGATCCGACGGCTCTCGTTGGATTGTATCCAATGACCCCTATCTCTCCCAAGCTTATAATTGGAAAAGCACTCGCTTTAGCTCCCCTTCTCCTTTGCAATATCTAAGGGCTCTCGGGACTTCAGTACTTCTCCAGGAATTATTCCTGTCGTTCGATTCCACCCCTGGAAATCCTTTCTCGATTCGGGGAAGTGAGCGACCAAAGGTTTTGGTCTGCACTTCGACCTTACAAACCCCAAAATGTCGAAATGATATTGAAACTCAACTAACCATGATCAATGGTCCTCATTGGCTCTTGAAATCAAAGTGACGGGTTCATTCAACCCCTATCCACCTTGCAACTTTTCTGGATCCTATGGTCCTTACAACTTTGTGAGTTCCCCATGGAGAATTCTGACCGCTCAATTCCTTTCTTGATGACTTCTATGAAATGAACCAGTGTTCTTCTACTGGAACACTTCAAAGGTACTAACCCTTCTGAGATTTCTCGGGCAAATTCAAGCCTCGAAAGGACTCCTGCACGCACTCCTTGTGACAATCTTTCAAATACTTCTTTGTACTTGATTCTTCGACTCTATCCACTCTCTGCAACATCAATCCTTCACCCTTCAGCCTTAGTTGATAAATTCTAAGGCTTCAACTAGCCTGAGCACACCTTGCATGGCTTCTGTGCTTCGCCTGCACTTATGCTGGAATGAGAACAATGGTATCCCTCCTGAGCTTTCTGAGATAGACTAAGAACCTTGTCAATGCACTCCTTGCAGATGTTTCACTGCACTCCTTGCAGGAGCTTCTCTCTCAGGAAGAGAAATAATTGAAACTCATTCTTCTCTTCTTTCAGACTTCATACATTCAACATGAAACCATACACACACAACATAACATCATAAAAAATGCATAACAGAGAGAACCTGAAAAACTATGAGCAAACCATTCAACAAATGTAAACAGTAAGCATCATAACACCATGAAATCTGATTCAAAGCTTCATATATTAATTCAAGCTCTTGTACATGGGTTCTTCTCTACAGCTCTCTGCTACAGCTCTATTCTTCTGTTCCGTGCTAATGATCTAATGATACTGATACAATGATACAAGGGCGAGGGTGTCTATATCCATTTTCCCTCCTACGCTTCTAAAGATATCTAATCTATTAATTCAAACCTACCTAATTTCATTTATCAGACTTAATGTCTACTACATCCGACAGATGAGAGAAAATCGCTCAATATCTGTTATAGTGTTTAGACATAAACGCAAGTATGCCTCCTTTAATTGTTACATTAATATTTTCTCTTTAAACTTTCAAAACATTTCAAAACGTGTAAAATGTGTGATGTGCTTCTCCAATTGTCTTCCTCCTTTATGCTCACTTGGCTTCTTACGATGCTCCTGCATCATTTTACAAGCAACAACTTGTTGAGAGCACCAACTCTCTGGTTTTTCTATCACCCACTAGAAGGAAGCACCATCTCCTTGAGTGTTCCACCACCAACTGGATGGAAGCACCAAATTCCAGTCACACAGGTACCAACCTGTATAACAAAGAACAATAGTTCTCCCTTGCACCACCCTATTTTTTCTAGCTGCAACCAGATGAAAGCTACAACTCCCTGTGTTCAAGCACCCAATTGAAACTTCTAAGGACAAAATTCCTCCCTAGAACCTCCCTACCACCCTGAAATATAAAACTTTACTTACTTTCTCTGACTCTGATATGGTCTGTTACCGCTCCATGTCTCCTATGGCTCCTTTGGCTTCTATGCTCTACTCTATTTCCTGCAGCGCGCCACACTTTTGTTCAGCTTCTCTTATGCATTATATTCTCTGTGTTTCCTCTTCCATACTATGCGCTATGCCTCCGCATGCTCTTCACTGTGCCACAGTTCTTCTCTCTGTGGTCGTTCACTCCGTCTCCTCCTATGCACAACTGTGCACCTAAGCCAACACACCTCCTCTTCTCTGTTCTACATCCTTTTTTCATGTCGATTCCTTTGCCCTATCATCATGGAAACTCTTCATTATCCCTGGTGGTTCGCACCATGTGTTGATCATCAGTGGGCATTATGCTGAGATTCCTTAGCTTCTCTGGTAGTTGAAACTCTTCGTCTACTCTGCCAGTTACAACCAATCAATTATGGCTTCTTTCGCTTCTAATCCCCTTCCTTATCACTGGTGGTGACCATACGTCTGGGCTTAATGAGCATTTGAGTGCTTATAAATTCAATGGCCATGATTCATTCTTCTGAAATGGATGACTGTCATAAATTTGACACTTTTCCCTTTAGAACTTTTAGGTTTCAAACCTTTCGAAACTTCCAAATCAGAAATCTCGAATATATCGTACGATTCACATTACATATCAGAACCAGATCAATGGTTAGTGTTAATCCTTACAGTTATCCTTCATTGCTTAATCCAACGACAACAAATTAATAAAACAATGAGATGTATGGCCACCTTTTACTCTGCGACTTTGTCTATTATGCTTACGCTATCCTTCCACTGTATTTTGATCAACAGTTGATAGTATACCTAACATCAGATCGATGGTCGAGATCTCCTTCATGTCTTTGGAATTTAGAGATTTAGAGTCTCAACCCTTTCTTTCCTCTGTACGTCAATATTCCTGAGCTAACAAGCCTTTGACACGTGTCCCTCTCGGATTAACGGTTGAGATCTCCTCGGGTCTTCGGAATTTAGATATTTCAAATCTCAACCCGTTCTTTCCTCCAGAGTGATCACCTACTGAGCCAATCATAAGATGGTGGAGACCGCTTGCTGTCGGTTAATGTTTTCAATTACACTATCCTTCTACTGTAGTAGATCGACGAATGAGACTGCTCCCGAAGTGATCTTCAAATCGGACATCTCGTGTCCACTTTGGGTCTTCGACATTCAAGACTTCGGGTCTTTGGGTGAGTACTGGTGGTAAAACTCCCAAAGAAAAACTCCCAGAGTGACGTAACTCTTACGTCACTTGATGACATGTCACGAGCCGAGCAGATGCCACGTCTCACTCTGATTTGTGATTTTCACGTACCTGAAGTGTTGATTTCAACTTGACACTTGTCATTGTCTGACTATGTGTCCTTACTGACGTAGACTGCTGACATGATCTGTCACGCTTTCTTGCTGACGTGGTTTTCCACATGTCCATGTTGATGTGGTATGCCACATGTCCTTGAGGATGAGATTTTCTGATGTAATATGCTAACGTAGATATCCATGATCTAACGGTCCTTATCTGATCTCCAGATCTGATGGTCCTTATTCATTTCAGATTTCCGGGCTTCGGGTTTTTCAAATCTCAAACTTTCCGGAGCATAAACTCCTCACATCTTTATATATGAATGTTGTTTGCTCGATCATAATCTTGGATCGACAACTTGATCTTTCTACAATGCAACTTTGCTAGCTTATCCTATGCTTCCACTCAAAATTTATTCGACGGTTGATGAAAATTCGCATTCCAGGAATTCAAATCCCAAACTTTCCTGAGCGTAACCTCCTTTCATCTTTAGACCCGAAATAAATGTTGTTCGTCAATCATGTTCTCAGATCGACGACTCGATATTTTTGCGATGCAACTCTTCTAGCTTATCCTTTTCTTCCACTTTAAAATGATTTGACGACTGACGTTTACTCTGACTTTCTGGCTCTCCAGACTTCAAGGATTTCAGATCTCAAACTGAGAAAATTTCAAAGTGATTTTCTCCAAAGTTGTGGATTATGTGCCACCTGTCAGTCTTGATGATGGATGGTCCCTACTTACTTCAGGACTTCAGGACTTTGACAAGTCCGCTCTCCTATGCTCATCAAAGGATTAACCTTCATGTATTTATCTATGGATCCAACGACTGTTGATCCTTCACACTCAGATCCAACGATTGAGACCTGTTCTCCTATTCTATGCACTCCTCCTGTCTGGACATTGATCTGATGGCCATTTTCGCTCCTCCTCATGAGATTACGATTTCTTCCAAATTAGAAGTTTTTCTAAGGATTCAAAGGTTTCGGCCTCCGAACCTTCTCCCGTGGATCTCGTCTTCGTTGTTCTTGTTTTCCATCGCTGCTGTTGTTCTTCTTTTCTTTCCTATTTTCCATCATTGTTCTTTCCATAAATGATAAGTGTACTCTGCCTGTAAACATGCCAACAATATCCCCCTTTGGAATTGATGGCAACCCTGAAAGGATGCACTGTTCTACTTAGACCTCCCACTGTAGCATCCAGACCTGAAAGGATGCATTGTTCTACTTAGACATCAATTTCAAAGAAAACATGCTCCCCCTGAGTTGTTGCAGTATTGTGAAGAGGTATCAGATATTCAACCAACACATACTCCCCCTGACATGATGGACTCTCTTAGGTTGATAAACAGGTCATGCCCAACTTCTGGCCTAAATACTCAAACTAAGCTTTTGCAAGCAGTTTAGTGAAGATATCAACAATCTGATCTTTGGATGGAATATAATGCAAATAAACAATAGCGTTGGTCACCCATTCCCTCAAGAAGTGATACTTTATGGGTATATGCTTGGTCTTGGAGTTAAATACAAGGTTCTTTGACACATTGATTGCACTGGTATTATCACAATGAATTGGGATCAGTGCAGTATATTTTACCTCCAAGTTTGCAAGTGTCTGAATCATCCATAATACTTGGGTACAACAAGTGGCAACTGCAATGTATTCAACTTCTATAGTTGATAAGGAAACATAACCTTGCTTCTTGCTCAACCATGATATAAGGGAATCTCCTAAGAAGAATGCACCTCCACTCGTGCTTTTCCTTTTATCCACGCAGTTAGCCCAATCAACATCTGAATAGATTGATAGTTGAAAATTCGGATTCCTAGGATACCATAGTCCATGTTCCATTGTTCCTTTCAAGTATCTAAATATTCTTTTGACAGCTAACAAATGAATCTGTTTAGGTGCAGCATGATACCTTCCTACCATTCCAACAACATGCATTATGTTTGGACGGGATGTTGTGATGTACAATAGGTTGCCTATAATAGACCTATATGATCTTTGATCAATATCAAGTGAATCATCATCCTTGCTTAACTTACATCCAGTGACCATAGGTGTGCTCATAGGTTTGTAATCTTCCATTTGAAACCTTTTCAACATTTCTCTTAGATATTTCTCCTAAGAAAGAAATAATCCTTCAGACCTCTCAGTAATTTGCAGACCAAGAAAAAATGACAGTTCCCCTATCATAGACATTTCAAATTTAGACTGCATGGCAGAAGCAAACCATTGTACCAATGAAGTATTATTTCTTCCGAAGATGATTTCATCTACATAGACCAACACAATGAGAAAATCATTACCCTCTCTTTTGATATATATATTGTTGTTAACTGTTCCTCTCTTGAACCCTTTGTCTTGAAGATACTTATCCAGTCTGTAATACCAGGCACGAGGAGCTTGTTTCAACCCATATAAGGCTTTCATCAGCTTGCAGACAAAGTCAGGGTTATCTGACAGTTGGAAACCCCCTGTTTGTTCCATATAGACTTCTTATTTTAGATCTCCATTTAGAAAATCTGACTTGACATCCATTTGATGGACTTTAAACTGTTTATGACAAGCATAGGAAAGAAACATTCTAATATTTTCTAATCTTTCTACGGGTGCAAATGTTTCATCAAAATCCAACCCTTCTATTTGAGGATATCCTTTGAAGACCAATCTAGCCTTATTTCTTACCATATTTCCTTTCTCATTCATCTTATTTTTGTAGACCCATTTTGATCCTACTACATTTTTATTTGTTGGCCTAGGAACGAGTTCCCAAGTGTCATTCTTTTCAACCTGGTCCAGTTCCTCATTCATTGATTTTAACCAATTTACGTCTTTACTAGCTTCATTAAAGTTCTTGGGTTCCACCATGGATATGAAGGCCATATGTGATTGCTTGGTGTCTTTCATTATCCTTGTCCTGGTTTGTACACCTTTGTCCTTCTGACCAATTATCTGACTTTCAGGATGATTCTTTTGAGTAATTTTGGAGGAAGGATTTGATGCTGATTGTTGTCCTGACTCTTCTTTTCTGGGTGTCTCTTCTTCATCTGATTCTTGGACCTATTCATCTTCAGTTTCATCTGTTTCCTCTGTAGTAGACTCAATATTTCTCACCTCTCTTACTGGGACTCCATCAACCTTTAAATCAATGCAATCAACTAATTTATGCAATCTTTTATTAAAGAATCTATATCCTTTACTGTTGATAGCATATCCTAAGAAGATGCCTTCATCAGCCCTGCCATCATACTTGCCAAGGTTTTCATTATTATTCTTTATGTATCACTTACTCCCAAAGACTTTGAAGCGTTTGATGGAAGCAGGTCTTCCATACCACAGTTCATAAGGTGTCTTGTCACTATGTGGTCTGATGTGGGCTTTGCTAATAATATGGATTGTTGTGTGTATTGCTTCTACGCAGTAAGTTTGACCAATGTTCTTCTCATTCATCATTGACTTCACCATTTGCTGCACTGTTCTGTTTTTCCTTTCAACTACTCCATTTTGTTGTGGAGTTCCTGAGATTGTGTATTCTCTTTGATCCCATGTTTATCACAGAATTCCTTGAAATCACTTGACATAAATTCTCCTCCTTTGTCTGATCTTACTGCCTTTAACCTCTTGCATGTTTGATTCTCAATTAAAGCCTTAAATATTTTAAAATTCTCAAATGCTTCAGCTTTTTCTTTGAGAAAAGAAACCCAAGTAAGTCTGGAGTAATAATCAATGATCAACATAAAGTAGTTTTCCTTCCTTGTGCCTTCCTATCTTGATGGTCCACATAAATCCATATGAATTAATTGGAGTGGTTTCTCTATTGAAGTAGAGCTCTAGGATTTAAAATGTGTCCTGGTTAGCTTTCCTACTTGGCAGGGTTTACACATAGAGTCTTGTGGATTTGATATTCTTGGAAAATATTTTACTACCTCAATATTTTTGAGCTTGATTAAGTGGTCAAAGTTTAGATTTCCAAGTCTCCTATGCCATAACCAGCTTTCATCATGTTTTCTTAGATGAAATTCTTCTTTATCTTCTTTCAGCACATATACATTATTTTATGTGCTTATGCCTTTATCCACCACTTGTCCTAAGTTTACAAACTTTATCTTACAATCCTTGCAACACCACTTCACATCCTCTGTCACACATTTGACTTACACTGGGCAAACTATGTTTCAGCCCATCTACAAGCAGAACATCCTGGGCTTTTCCTTTACCATTACTCAAACTCACCATCCTTTTACCCTTGATTTTACATGGTTCATCATTTCCAAAGGTTACATTTCCTTTTTTTCTTTCACTTATAGAAAGAAACTTATCCTTGTCTCTAGTCATGTGCTTGGAACATCCATTGTCTATATACCAGGGGTCTTTTTGTTTTTGAGCTGAAAGTACTAGACCACATTTTTCACTATGATAGATATAAAGTCTCTATAGTAGATATTGAACCCTGGCTTCTCTTTCTTATGCTTGAGTAACTTATATTTATGATCCTTATCTTTCTTTTTGCATGTGATGGCATTTCTAGCTAAAGGATTTATCCTTGGATCTGCCTTGTACTTCTTCAAATGGAAGTTTGTAGCTTTGTGGCCAAAGTTATGACAGTTATAACATTCGAGCTCTTTTTTCAGTAGGTCAAAGTGATTGGTTCTACATTGTCTATTCATTGGCTTCTTAGTTCTATGTTGTAAAGATTGTTTATTTCTTGACCTCCTCAGTTGCATGTCTCTAAACTTAGTTTGACAATTTTCAATCTTATGACCAAAATTAGAATAGTAAAAACAGTAACCATGGAAGAAATTTTGGTACCTGAAGGATGGCCTTATTCTTGGCATTTGTTGCTCCATCTTCTGATCTCTTTGTTTTTTATCAGGAATCATCTTGTCTTTATTATATTTTGGTGACAGAGTACTCTCATGGTCTGATTTTCTGCTGACTTGGAACTTGATCATCTTTACTGGCTCTTTTCTTTCTGTTTTTTTTTTGCTTGAACCATTTACATAACCTAAACCAGTCTTCAACAAAGGAGATCTCTGTTTGCTCAAAATGTCGTTTAGTTCTGCAGTGGCTTTAATTCTTGGAAGATTTTGGAGATACAATGTTTTAAACTTCTCCATCTCTTTTCTAGTTTTTACTACCTCTTCTTCCAAGGCTTCACATCTTGCCTTTTTTTTTTATAAATGTTGTTTTAGAATGTCCTCTATTTTCTTTGCCTCTTCTAATTCCACTTTTAGTAGGGAAAAGTCTTCATCAGGTTCTTTATTGTCCTTCCAAGTCAACCACAACTTCTTCATCGTCAACAACACTTCCTGTGTTTTTATTATCATAATCCTCTTTGGCCATAAGCATAAAGTCATTAATATTATCTTCACAGGAAGAGTCACTATCTGTGTCTTCTGAAGAGTCATCATTGTTTACACATAAACTTTTCGTTTTACCAAATCTCTTGGGTTTGTACTTCTTTTCACCTTCAGAATTCTGATCCTGTTGCTTGTGTGGACACTTAGATGAAAGTGACCTATATTTCCACAGTTAAAACATTTGAAGGGAAATTTGCCTTGGTACTTGCCTGATCCTTTCTTTAGTCTTCTCACAAATTTTTCTTCAATTTCATCAGTCTCAGAATCCTCATTCTTATCTTCTTTAAATGATTCTTTAATATAGGTGGGTTTATCTTTAACTATCCTCCATATCTGATATGAAGCAAAATATGAATCCTCCATATCTGATATGAACTTTGCCTCTCTATTGTTGCAACTGAAAGTATAAGTGCAAGTTATCACCGTTGAAACTTCGTGGAAGTAATATGAAACAACTCCTCACTGATTTTCCCTTTAGGCTAGAAAGAACACCAGCTATGATACCACTATAATGTCCTAAACTAATTGTTGTCTATAATTCTGATTTTTTTGGTTCATTAATTTTTTCAAAGACTTGGAAATCATCCCCTGAAGAAACCCCTTTTGGATGTTGTTTTATTTTTCTTGTTTGTTGTTATAAAATTTAGTGTCCTAGTTGACGAGTTTTATCAAACAGTTTGGTTGTTATGACTATAGTTTTTGTCAAACAGTTTGTTGTGGAGTTTATGTATGTATTTTTACAAGTGTTTACCAATATATCAATGCAAGATAATCATAAAAACAAACACCCATATAGAAATACACAATTAGCACAACAAAATACCTCAGATCTAATTTATTTAGTAAATATCTAACCTCAGTACAAAGGTGTGAGTAGATCTAAATATATAAAGAGAATTACAAGCTGATATAGTGGTTGGAAATGGTGTGGGTGAAGTATATCTGATCCACAATGGTCTCTAAAAACCTTTGGGGATGCATGTAAATGACCCCCACCAAAGTAGCGCCTCTCTCCTCTAACTATGTTCCCTCAACACATCTAGATCCAAGAAGAGATGTGCCCAACAACAATGTACTCAACCCCAAGCAAAGGTTGTGCCCTATACTCAAGTAGTGTGTTGCTATATAATAGAAATTCATCTCAATGAAGCCAATCAACCCTCACAATGGTAAATGCGAGCTCAAGTAATCAACCATGCCCTTCACCAATGCAAATTGAACCTCTCCAAGGGTTGCCCCAACAAAGCAACGTGCCCTCCTTCACAAGTGTGCCTCACCCTTCAAGGAAACTCCACAAGATGAAAGCCAAATGAGAAATCTGAGTTATTCCTCCTCTAGAATGACTAGGGTGGATTTTTTTACCACCGAAACCAATCCTCTATGAGGGTTTATCTCCAAAACCCTAAAACCCTAGGCTCTAAGAGCTCTCCAATTCAATAGATAAAATAATCAAGAATATATGAGAGAATGAGCTCTCATCTCTCTTTTATAAGCCCTCTTTTCTTTTATCTCACTCACTTAAATTATTTAAGTGGATTTCTAAGGTTATTCTTCATATTACTCATTAAATCACTTTTTAACCCCTTTTTAACTCTAAAAAGTGATTAATTTTCTTTTAAGACATTTTTGGACACTAGAAGTCTCTTTCTCATCATCCCAACCTTTAGAGATTTCCATCCCAGTTCCAACGAGCTATTACACTAAGGTGTCCCCTCAAATAATATGATCCAAATAACACCTTTAGTGCATTTAATTAAATTATGCTCAATAATACTCCCATTCTACGAGAATCGTTAGAATGCCACGAAACCAAGAACGAACTGTACAGAAGTGATTTGATGATGAAATATGATAAATGGACTAGCTTGGGTGTCATATAACTCATCCAAACACTTCGATCTCACTGGTAACATAACCTCACCCCTTTGTCCTTGCTGACACAAGCCTCAGAAGTCATCTTCCAATTGCAAAACATGGGAACCCCCAAAAAAAGGGGACATTACAATGGTGCACATGTTTACAATATGCATCGTTGCTCTAAATATAATATACGTTTTAGTGCTTTAAATATAATATATGCATCGGTGCTAGTAACAAAGAATGGCATTGACATCTCACCCCAAATATTCAAAATTTCACTACCTTTCAATGCATAGGATAATCTAGGCACCAGTATATAAATATTTTACAAGCATTGGGGCACACATACACTAAAAAATCACTAGTGCCTACATAAATTTTGAAAGCACTGGTGCTGCATATGACAAACAATGCAGAACCGATGCATAAAAATTATAAGAGCATTAGTGTTGCATGCAAAAAAAAAGGTGAAACGGGTGTATAATAATTATAAGAGCATCAATGCTTTTTAGGTTTATGTACACACCGATGTAGGTTGAGTAAGATCACACTAAAGCGTTTTAACAATACAAGAACAAAAAAAAAAAAAACCTCTTCTACAACATTTGCCCGCCAAATTCTTTTAGTTATATGGAACATCCATTAAAACCTCTACTAAAACCTCCATTTCAAATAACAAAGAATGTAGTGGAGGTTTTTTTGAAAATTTATCCAAATCATGTAACACTAAAAACCTTCTCTACAAGGTGTTTTCCTTGTAGTTTCATTAAAACAAGAGGTTCAATTGGATGATGTGATTGAGAGGATTGAAATTATGAATCTTGATGGGAATGCAACACCATCGCAATCAGTGGAGAAATATAGACCATCATAGAAATATCCAAAGTGGTTCATGAAGACACTTGAAAGTGTTCGTCCTAATGAGGTTATAAAGACAAGAACTAGAAGTTCTACAAAACAAGATTATGGAGGTGATGTAGATGATTCAAATTGAGTTGATGTAAGTGATATGGAAGTTTCATATGATTATGAATTGAATTTATCTACTAACATTGAACCAACTTCATTTGAATAAGTTGTTCCTCATTACGAGTGGAAAGAAGCTATGCAGAAGGAGTATGATGCTCTCATCAAGAATCGAACATGGAAGTTGGTGGATCCTCCATTTGGAACCAAACCAATTGGCTGGAAATGGGTTTACAATAATAAGTACAAATCAAATGGCTCACTTGGAAAGCATAAGGAGAGGTTTGTGGTGAAAGAATATGCATAGAAAGAAGGCATAGGCTATGAGGAGAATTTTTTCCCCATAGTAAAATGAGCTACCATTCATGCATTGTTGGATTTGGTAGCACATAATAGGTGGAAGATTCATCACATGAATGTATGGATGTCTCAAACAGAAAGATTTTCTATAAAGAGTCAAGAATATAAGATATGAAAGATCAGTAAGTCTTTGTATAGACTAAAGTAAGCCCCTAGCACGTGGTATGAAAATCTAACTGAGCATCTTTTGAAGATCAATTTCAAGCACTTTCATCTTTATGGTGCAACTTTGTTTTTCAAGAAAGTTTCCAAAACTATTGTATACTTGTGGTGTATGTAGATGGTATTTTGATAACAGGGAATAGGGGGAAACGAAGTATATATTTCATCCATAAAGAAATAATTGAAGAATGTTTTTGAGATGACAGATATGTGACATCTTCACTACTACTTGGGTATTGAAGTAACTTAGAATCCAAGGTATATATTCATTTAATCCAAGGTATATATTCATTTCCAAAAAGAAGTACAATGGAGAGTTGTTTAACAAATTTGGCATGATTGATTGCAATCCTCTCTCTACTTCAATGGAAAAAAAAATGAAGCTAACATCAAAAGAAGGGAATGAATTTGAGGATGCAACTAAATATAGACAACTTTTGGGGAGTCTCATCTACTTGACTACTACTAGACCAGATATTTCATTTGTAGTTGGGATCCTTTCTAGGTTCATGCAAAAAACTTGTGAAGGACATTGGTGTCCTATAAAGAGAGTTCTAAGGTAATTGAAGGGAATTCAATTTTTTAGGCTTAAATACTCTAAGGTAGAGGACTTCAAACTAGTTGGACATACAGATTCAGAATTTGGTGGGGATAAGGAGAATGGAGTGTCTACTTTAGGATACCTTGTGAAGCTTGGATCAACAACTATCTATTGGAGATCATACAAAAAATTTGTTCCAATGGGTTCCACTATAGAGGTGGAGTATGTGGTTGTTGTAGAGGAAACAAAGAAGATAACATGGCTCAACAATACACTAGAGGATTTGCAGGAGACACAGATGTATGCTACTCCACTTTTGATTGATAACACTTCTGCAATCAAGTTGTCCAAGAATCCTAGATTCCATGATCAAACAAATCACATCAATGGGAACTACCATCTAAGTTGAAATCATGTAGAGGCCAAGACTATTCAGTTTATACATTACTCCACAAGTGAGAAAATTGCAGATATCTTCACCAAAGCACTTGGAAGAGAAAAGTTCATAAATATTCTTCAACTCACAAACACCCATTCAGATTAAGCGGGGGGGGGATGTTAGATTTATAATCCTAGGGATTATGGTGCCTTGTAAATATTACTATTTAGAATTATGAAGATTCGTGGGTGAATAGGAATAGTCATCGAACCTATGGGAAGATGAAACCAAGGTCATATCTGAATGTATTTATATGTCATTCTCTTTAATAAATGGAAATATAAGTGGAGTTATTCAAGCCTAGCCTGCCAATTTTTTCTCTGCTAGTTTTGTTCCAATGGGTGCTCGATTAAAATACCCCCAGGTAAGTCGGTGTACTACTCTTTGTCAATGGGTTAAGCATCCCTTGTGTTTCCCTATGAGGTTTTCCTTGGAAATATATACATTTGATCATCCTGAAGGTTTATCACTCCCTTCTTCTCAATGGGATCAATCAATATCCAGTGTGAAACCATGAGCTATAGAGAGATTAATCCCCAAAGGTGGTGCATTTATAATACAAATTTTGTATCTGATAAGGTAATAGTGTGTTGGGTTCCACCTTGTAGCGCAATTGGTCATTTTGCCTCCTTTGGTCCTTAGACTCTATGACATTGTGTGTTCAAACCAAATAGTGGCTACCACTAGTAGCTTGGGTGCCACTAGAAATGCGTGGTTAAATTTAGGCTAGTTGTGACAGAGTTTGGATTGGATGACAGATACCAAAAATTAATAGCCCCCCAAGTGAGAATGGGTAGAGTATTTATAATTACCAAAAGAACTAGATTAAAATGATTGTAAATATCAAACCCCTTATTAAAAACAAATAATAGCATGCTCTTGAGAGAGCATTCCCTTCTTCTTAGTGGGATTAATCAAAATATATTGTAAAATCATGATTTATAATTTGAACAATTAAAAAAAAATTGCATTTGTGATACAATTTCATATGCAAAAAGTAATAATATGCATGAGCACAAAGTAAATAGTTAATTAGCTATTGACTTCATTTTTTAAACATTTAAATTCTCCATTATATACACAACTAATATTTTTTCATTAATTTTATGAAGGTGCAAAATTAAACATTTTAAAGTCAAAAGTTTTGTTAAAAAAAAATCGCGAACAATAGCTTTACAACTCCATCTAAAAGTGTCAAGTTTGAAGGTACATTTAAAAATCCTAACAAGTAATGCATTATGAGGCATGGGTGGGATTTAAATCAGTGAATATAAATTTGCTAGGAAGAAGTGATAGGACTCATTATGTTTTTTATAGTTGTGTACATTGTTATGGTACACCCTCAAACCCTTCGAAATATTGTAGTATACCTAGAGGGGTAATATGGGGTACCTAGGGAGCTACCCAATGGGAATAATATTAGATATGTGGTTATGTATTGTTATGTATGGATGTCATGTCTAGTAAATAAGGCTCATGTAATAGTTTGAACACAATAAAAAATTGCCAAGAACATAAAATTATTTGTAATATTATATAAAGAAACCATATACACATGGAGGTACATAGAAACATTTTATTGAGAATAGAAATCACTCTATGATGATTGGGAGTGTGGGAGATACTAATTTAATGCATGGGAGGATTTTTCCCATGTGGATGGGGCAATGACAATTGGAAAATAAAAAGTGATTCCCACGACCACGCAAGTATAGACTAGACTAGGACAACATGGAATTTATATGGTAAAAAAGATGATTGATATATAAAGGTCACATCTCAAAATTTAACTTGCACCATTCATTTCATCCACAAAAGGGGATTTTAATTGGAGATATCCTTCCTTACCCTCTACAACAATGAATAATCTTAAAGATTTATTTCATTGTGACTTGAAGAACAAGAGACTTGATAAGCAAATGGAAGTGATCTTGGATGTGTTATGTCCATAATTATAAGCCTTTAGTATGGTAATAATCAAATTTAATTAAACTTCTTCCAAACTATTATACACATGCACAAATAAAACATTTATGATATAGTTACTATGTCTAGACACACATCTTTGAATGATCCTTCCAACCCCTTATTTTAGTAAGCTTGAAATCAATTGAACATTATTAAACCTGATACATAACATAATTGTTAATCTATTAACATGGCCAGTACAAGGGTTCATCCATCCATCCATCCATCTATCTATCTATCTATCTATCTATCTATCTATCTATCTATCTATCTATCTATCTATCT
>ML788094.1:155482-166220 GCA_009831015.1 Picea engelmannii
TCATTATTATGTAGTTATTTCCTAAGATTTTTATTATTATTAAGAAAATATTGCAAGACCTAAAACAACATGTTTTGATAGATATATTTTTCTAAATAATTCATGATTTTACTATTATTTGAGATATATTTTAATTCACTTTCTTTCTTATGTCCTTTAGAGTTATAAGTGAATCATGATGATGTCATGGCGGGGTTCAAAAGTAATGTCTTTCCTTTATGGATGTAATACTAGATGTAGAATTGAAATAGACTCTCAACAAATTTTGTATTTTTTTAATATTCTAGAGTTTAACTAAGAACTTATAATCAGTGCACATTCAAGTTTTAAACAAGAATTAGATCAAAATAAAAAATAGAAATTGCTTTTGATCAAATTGTTGCTTTTTACTAGGACCTTCAATCTAAATACGCAATGTTCATCTAGACAACAAGCTTCAATAAATTTCCAAAAATACATAATATGTCACACATCTAATAAAAAATGAAGGCAACCCTAAATTTCCAAAGATACATAATATGTTATAGATATAATAAAAAATGCAGGCATCCCTATCTATGTATGTTAGACTTTAGAACAAGTTGAAATATAAAATAAAAAATAGCTCAAATTTAAACTAGCATTTAAATTTAGTGAGAGTAAATTCATGGGAACAACATATTTTTAGCATTTTAAAATATATATAATTTTTGGAATTAAATGTAAACTCGAAGGAGGTACAACCGTTAAAGTCAACATTTCTTTGAAACATAGAATCCAAAATAGTTAAGATTCTAACTAGCATTATTTTTTACTATCACAACAAAATTTAGGGAGACTAAATTCATTTGAAAGTACATATTTTTAACATTTATAATATATAATTTTTGGATTTCTATGTAAATATAGAGTTACAACCTATTAAAACCAATTTTTAAATTCAATCTAAAATACTAAATCTAAAAAAACTTATCCTATTTAGAACAACATATCTTTGATTGAGAGATCAAATAACATTTATAATATATAATTTTTGGATTTCTATGTAAATATAAAGTTACAACCTATTAAAACCAATTTTTAAATTCAATCTAAAATACTAAATCTAAAAAAACTTATCATATTTAGAACAACATATCTTTAACCAATTTTTAAATTCAATCTAAAATACTAAATCTAAAAAAACTTATCATATTTAGAACAACATATCTTTGATTGAGAGATCAAAATGTGTCATTTTAACCAATTCAATGTATATTTCTCAATAATTATTTTGATATTAAAATGCTATTGAAGTTATATCCTTCTTAAAGTTGAGATATAAAGATGGCTCTAACCATAAGCAAACTGTGATAGTTTGAAGAAGAGTTTGAAGAAAAGTGCCAAAGTGTTATGGTGAATTTTGAATTTCTAATGAATTCTACACAGGTTTTTATTGAACTTTTCCACATTTCTTCGTATCCCTGCCCCAATTTCTCAGGAATTCTAAACAGGATTTTTATAGAATTTCTTTACACTTTCTTCCTCATGAATTCTACACAGGGTTTTATTAAATATCTTCACACTTCCTTTCGGTCTTTTAATTATTTCACATTGATTTTCTCATGAATTCTACACAGGTTTGGTGTATATCGAAGAATTTCTTCACGCTTTCTTTATTTCTATGTCCTTTGCAGATATTGCACGGATCGATTTCTTAATATCTGTCCATTCATGTTTTGTTTATTTCTATGTCCTTTGCAGAATGCACGGATCGATGTCTTATTCTCCGTCGGAGTGGGCTAACTCGGAGTAATCTTTCTTCCCGAATTATTTTTTCGGCAGATTTTTCAGTGGTCCATTTTTAAATTTCCGGTTAATTCATAACTTTAATCGATGTTCTGAGCATCTGGGTTGGTTTAAAATGGGGCAAAACCTTTAAGGTAAGGCTTTGAAATGCATAGAATTTTGATCCATGCGAAACTCAGACTACCCCTAAAAATTTGGCCAGATCCAGATCCGTTTTTTTGCCTGAAAAAATGGAACTCGAGAGGGAAGATTGCTCCGAGTTAGCCTACTCCTTATCCATCCATCCATAAAAATACTGCACAGATCCTGTAGCACGTCACAGCCTCTTGTGAATGATGGCCACGCTCATAGATGTGGATTGCTGAAAGTTATATGGTTGGGACATAGTCATTGACCTCACCTCATCGGACCAATATCTAGCTTGTTACACAGTATTGAATGCTGTGGCTCGTAGATTATAAGCCATGAGATCTGAATTCTTTCATATCCAACGATCTATAATCCACCTGCGTCATGAAGCATGCCTACTGTGTTATGCACTGGCTAATAGTACTTCAACCCGACACATGCAAAGTTTCACCTTCCCATCATTAAATTAAACCTCTACTTGGTGGTAGGTACAACTCGTCATGTTTTATGCATAACTGATGATGGTGGGAGAGTGCTTGTATGTATGTCAATGATGTTGGCTAAACGTTCTACTTTTTAGGTTTTTTGGCAGATGATGTAAAAGGACAAAATCGTTATTTCTCAAATCTGCAGATCCAACTATTCCTCACCAGATTTCGAGCAAAATCAAACGGAAAAATCGTCAGAAAACCATAAAAAACTTAGAACTTTTAGACTAAACTTATGTGAATGGTTTGCACTGAAAATAAGGCTTTCTCCTTGCTTGTGCACCACTCTATTACAATATTTTTATTTCAATTATATATATATATATATATATATATATATATATATATATAATTGAAATATTTTATTTAATGGAGATATTAAAATATTTTATTCATGATATATATTAAAATAATTTCTTTGTTATTAATATTTTTTGAAATGTCAAGTCTCAACTTCATATTAAGTATACAAGAAATTACACATCTTCTTTATAGTGAGAAGTACTAGAAAACACCTATATGCAGAATAATATTTATTGTTTTATTTTTGAATACTTTATTTATCTATATACAATGATAATATAAAAATATTTTAGTTAAGGTTGAAATATTTTATTAATGGTTGTCATTGAAATATTTTTTTTGTTATTAATATATTTTTTAAATATCACATGTGAACTCCATGTTGAGCACTCATTACCCACACTTGGAAACTGAATGTTTTATTATGCTAGTGGATAGGTGTAATATGTATTATGTAGCCGACGTAGACAAAAAGTGGTTTCCTTATAATCTCTCCTTCCTTACAATATTCAAAATTTGCAATAATAGTTTTTAGGATAGCATTCCCTATCAATTGGGAAACCTATCACTTAAAGATGCTTCTTCTATGCGAGAATCAACTCCAAGTCTAAAGTTCCATTTCTTCCACTCTTAATGGGTGACCCACAACATTCTCATAGAGAACATTCCATCTGAAGTATGTATTCTCCCCACGTTATGATTATTTTCCTTACAAAGTAACAATCTGATAGGAACAATCCCATCTTGCTTGGGAAACATATCTCTTTGGACATCGTAGATTTGGGTAGAAATAACCTTCATAAACTTGTTCCTTCCGAATTGGGCATGCTAAGTTAGGAGAGCATGATATTTCTCTATGATAACTATCTCAAAAGACAAATTCTATCTTCATTGTCTAACTGCACCAATCTTCGAGTATTCTCTAGAGCTAAAAAACATTTTACTAGTTACATTCTAATAGAGTTGTGTAGCAAGAACACCTGGTTGACACAACTCTATATTGCTGCTAATTAATTAAGTGGGAACATTCCCTCTTCTCTCTTCAATTGTATGAAGTTTCAACTAATCGAATTAGGATCTAACTAGCTCAACAGAGTAGTGCCCATGGAGTTGGGTAAGTTGATGCAGCTCCAATTTCTTAACTTAGATGGGAATCAACTAGTTAGCGGTTACTAACTCTTCCTCCCTATTGGAAATATTCTATTGTCCATTTATCTACAAAAATCGACTTCATAAAGTTGGCCAAAAATGAATTTGTGGGAGAAATACCTCCACATATTGGAAACCTAACTAGTTTAGAATTCTTTCAATTATTCTTCAATTCTTTTAGGGACGATTCCTTCTTCACTTAATGTGATCAAATTTTGGAGGGATTATTAATCGGAGACAATGACTTCCAAGGAAACACCTCGATAAGAATTGGGAAGTTCAAAAGATCAAGTCTCCTAAAACTTGGGAGAAATAATCTCCCTAGAACAATTTTGGATTTTTTGCCAACTTCTAGTAGCTAATAAATTCTAAATCTTACTCAAAACCACTTATTAGGTGATATACCTACAAATCCGAGTAAATGCAAGAACTTACTATAGTTGGACCTATCATACAATAGGGCCAACAAGTGAATGCTTGTGGAGGTTGCAGATCTTTCAAATTTAGCATTTTGTTTCAATATTTCAAAAAATTTATTACATGGACATGTGCCTTCTGAACTAAGAAAAATGACTATGGTTCAAGCTATAGATATTTATGCAAATCACTTAACTAGTTACATTCCAAGTGCACTCAAATGATGCAAAGAAGTATAATACTTGAATATTTCCTACAATGCACTTAAAGGTCAAATTCTAGTTTTAGTGAATGAACTTCAAAGTCTTTAGGACATGGATTTCTCCTCCAACAATTTATCAAGAGAAATATTCATGGCATTGGAAAATCTCAAAATGCTTCATCACTTCAATATTTATTTCAATAATTTGTCGTGTGAAGTCTCTATAGGTGGAGCTTTCAAAGGACTTGGTTCTATAGCCTTTATGGGAAATATTGGTCTCTATGGACTTCAAGCATAGATATTTCCTTGTTTTCTTTACTCCAATGAACTTCAAGCATTGGTCTGCATTTTGAACTAAATGACAAGACAAATTCCATATTTCTCTATGATAACTATCTCCCAAGACAAATTTCATGTTCATTGTCTAAATGAACCAATATTTAAGTATTCTCTATAGCTAAAAATCAATTTACCAGTTACATTCCATCAGAGTTGTGTAGAAAGAACACCCAATTGATATGACTCTATCTAGTTGCTAATCAATTAAGAGGAAACATTCCTTCTTCCCTCTTCAATTGTGTGAAGTTTCAACTGACCAAATTAGGGCCTAAATAGCTCAGCGGAGTAGTGCCCATGGAGTTGGGTAAGTTGATGCAACTCTAGTTCCTTAACTTAAGTGGGAATCAACTAGTTAGCAATTACTAACTATTCCTCCCTATGGGAAATCAAGTTACCCTTCAAATGTCCATAGATGATTTTAGGGGCTAATTTTTTCCAATGGGCTAATTTTCCATGGTTTTTCTCAAAAAAAGATTCGTCAATTTCCATTTTTTCTAAAAATGATTTGCCTAAATTCCATAGAATAAAATTATTTTACCTTAAAAATCTCCAAATTTGTATAGAAACTATATAAAATCCTTAGAAATTTGAATATTTTTACAAAACTATCGCCAAATATTTTACATTTTGCATATTAAGGACTAGTAAGATTAGCCCATGTTTCTACATTTTAATATAAATTTTCATCCTTAAAATTATCCCTGCAAATGTCTCACAGGACATTTTCCATCTTCTATTGACCATTTATCTACAAAAATGGACTTCATAAACTTGGCCAAAAATGAATTTGTGGGAGAAATACCTCCACAAATTGGAAACCTAACTAGTTTAACATTCCTTCAATTATTCTTCAATTTTTTTCAGGGACAATTCCTACTTCACTTAATATGCTTCAAAATTTGGAGAGATTATTAATGGGAGACAATGATTTACAAGAAAACATCTCGACATGAATCATGTAGCTCAAAAGGTCAAGTCTGCTAGAACTTGGGAGAAATAACCTCCCTGGAAAAATTACGTATTTTGTTGCCGACTTACAAAAGAGAAGAAATTCTATATCTTGCTTGAAACCACTTATTAAGTGATATGCCAAAAATCTAGGGAAATGTGTGAGCTTACTATAGCTAGACTTATCATACATCAAGGTCAACAGCTCAATACCTCCAGAGGTTGCAGGTCTTGCAAATTTAGCATTTTGTTTCAACATTTCAAACAATTTATTACATGGACATGTGCCTTCCGAACTAAGAAAAATGACTATGGTTCAAGCTATAGAAATTTTTGCAAATCGCTTCATTGGTTACATTCCAAGTGCACTTAGACGATGCAAAGAAGTAGAATACTTGAATCTTTCCTACGATGCACTTGAAGATCCAATTCTCGTTTCGGTGAGTGAACTTCAAAGTCTTCAAGACATGGGTTTCTCCTCCAACAATTTATCAAGAGAAATACCCATGGCATTGGAAAATGTCTAAACGCTCTGCCCCTTGAATATTTGTTTCAACAAGTTAGGTGAAGTCCCTAAAGGTGGAGTTTTCAGAGCACTTTGTGCCACATCGTTTATGGGAAATCTTGGTCTCTATGGACCTTGGGTAAGACTACCACCATGCTATACTCACAAAAATATTAGTGTTTAACATCTGAAAAGAATTATCATACCTATCATTGAAGTTATGGTGATAGTTGTATTGTGTTTGTTTCTAGGGATCTTGTGGAGACAAAATCATAAGATATGTATTCTTAGAGATTCTCTAATATCCTTAAGTGTGGGGCACCAAAGAATTTCTTATGGAGATCTCATCAATGCAATAGAGGCATTTAGTGATGGCAACTTGTTACGAGTTGGTAATTTGGGGAAAGTGTACAAAGGGGTTTTAAATCATGGCATAATCATTGTTCTCAACCTTCTCAATTTGGACAATGATGTGGTTCACAACAATTTTGATGAGGAGTGCAAATTTTTGGGGAAAGTTGGGCATCATAATCTTAATAGAATCATAACCTCTTATTCAGACCCCCAAATCAAAGCTTTGATATTTCGATTATTGTCAAACAAAAGCTTGGAAATGTGGCTATACCCTAATGGTTAAGAATAAAGTGTTTTGAGAATTTTCAATGGTTGAATATAGAAACATACATTGCTTAGTGTTGATCCATAAACAAGGAACTTATAGCCCACACACTTCACCAATATGGCTACTATGTGGAATTTTATTTATGAACTCTAACTCTTTGCACTATACAAGTATCTTTGTTCCTCTTATGGTTGCAAGGCCTATGCATTATGCTTTCGAAAACTTTGATTCTTCTAGAAATCCCTTGTGGCAATCAAAACAAACGTCTCCTTTCTTACATAGTCTTGAAATTTATATGGTTTCTATAGTCTTCAACCAGTGGAAATATTCTCCTCACTAGAAGGATAATAAACCAAGACAAATTTAGTTATTCCATTTATTTCTTCATAACACTCTTTAGGTCACAAAAATAAAATAAGAAACAAGTTTCAAGAGTGGCACCATTTCCAAGCAATTACATCGTTCTATATGACCTCAAATTTCTTTAATATCAGGCTCTTCATCTCATCTCTTAAATGAGAATTCCAATTCAGATTGTAATTGTAGCTCCCATAAAGATTTTGAGTTGTTCATTGTTTCTAGCTCACAATTATTGTCCCATCACTATTTCACTAGCAAGTTTGGAAGATCGCATATTCTTTCCTTGTTTTCTTTACTCCAATGAACTTCAAGCATTGGTCTTAATTTTGAACTAAAAGACAAGACAAATTTCATTTTTCTCTATGATAACTATCTCACAAGACAAATTCCATCTTTCTCTATGATAACTATCTCATAAGAAAAATTACATCTTCATTATCTAACATAACCAATCTTCAAGTATTCTTTATAGCTAAAAACTAGTTTACTTGTTGTTGATTTTTCATATGAGATAACATTGTATCTATGAATATATATATTTTACAATGATGAGTGTTTCATATATATAGAACATACGGTGACCATCCATGAAAGGATGTGTCCCTTGGATGCTAAATAACTACTTATTTATTATATATATTTATACTAAACTACTTTTCACTTTTTACTTTTCACATTATGAATACTGACCATAGTTACAATTTCAACACTCCCTCTTAACTAGGGAGGTATTCATAACATCTACAACATCAAGAGAAACCTGCCATATGATCTGGGAGAATGTCTTCCCGATGTTGTCCAAACATCAAATTTCCCTCTCAACGAGGGAGACATTCTTTATCATGCCAAAGCTTTTCTCTAAAGTATACAAACTTCACTCTAGACTCATGACACTTGTTTGACAGTCTTGGGAGACGTCTCTCTCCCACCTGAACCAAGAGGAAACTCCCTTTGTGGCTCTCCCTCTGAGCCAATTGACTCTCTATGAGATCAGGCTTACTCTAGGTTTGCATATTTGAGCAATTCAAGTCCATATTATTCATTGTCATGATCAAGGAAGGACTACTCCCAGGCCCATTTATTACAAGTACACCCTTGTGATAAATGTATGATATCTCCATTGGTCTACAACCCAATCTAGGAGAAGGTTCATCCGATGCCTAATAGGTCCATTCACCTATGTTTATACATGTCATGTAGTTGGTATCCACATAACTTAAGCTAGCTCATCCTACAAGGGGTGGCTAGTCCCTTAGGGTTGATCAAGCTAAGTCATCTTGAACCATATTTGACATATAGAGGTTTCCTCATGAAACCAATGTCTTGGTTCCTTCATCTAACCATCTGAGGCACATTGGGATGAACTCCACATTCCCTCCTACTAGTCCATACAAGACCCTCTAAGGAGAATGTCTCATGATGCTACCTCAAGCATCAATACACCCTCTTAGCTAGGGAGGTATCTTTTCATGATGTCTTCATCTATTAGTCCACTAATAGCTACTACCATGTCATCGGTGGCTTGAATCATCCATCACAGTCTCTGCGATCAAAGAAACGCACAATTGCTTCAAGTGATCTAGTAATCTCCATGACAATCAGTTAGTAGCACACAACTACTACAATGCCATTCAATAGAAAACCACTGTGTTGATACAGAGTAGTACACAACTATTGTCCAGTGGTATACAACCATTTCTAGTAGCACAAATCAATTGTCCATTGATACACAATCACTACTAGTGGCACACAACTATTTTCCAAAGACACACAGTCTCTGCTAGTGGAACACAACCACCATAGTCACACACAACTATTGTCCAGAGACACACAGTATACGTAAGTGGTATACAACCACCGTAATAGAATAAAACTATTGTCCAAAGACACACAGTCTTTGCCAGTGGTACACAACCATTGTAGTAGCATACATCTACTGTTCAGAGACACACAGTCTCCACCAATGGTACACAACCATTGTAGTAGCATACAACTATTATCCATAGACACACTGTCTCTGCCAATGGTACACAACCTGTTGGATTACTGAGAGGGGGGGTGAATCAGTAATAACGTAATTATAATCCTTTTTCTTCAAATGTTATATCAATGTAGAATTATTATCCAATAATGAACAGTAATAAATAAACAATCACACACATGCATAGTACACCAGTGTTTTATGTGGAAACCCAAATCGGGAGAAAACCACGGAATTCTTTTTCTTATATGTCTTGAAGAATTACATTCATTGGAAGCACCAACTTCCTTTGTTTTCCAGCTGCAACTGGAAGGAGGCTCCATGTTCGCGGTCAATCTGTCACCAGGTGAGAAAAATGGAGACCACTCTGCATGCCTTGTTGGGTTCACCAAGGCAGAACATCTGTGGCAGCAAGGGTTAACAGAAAACAGAAAACAAATCAACATACAATCTATCTAACAACAGAAAGAAAATAACAATTCGAAAATAAACAAAACATCAAACATGAGACAAGGGAGTCCTCAATGGTTTCAAGGCTTGATCTATTAGCGAAACTAGAGTACACACTGAAGACAGAGATAGGGGTTCCCTCTCCCTCCAGCGGAAGGTCCTTCGGATCCCTCAAGATTGTGCTTTCCTTACAAAACGAGTAGAGATGAAATGCATAGTGAAAGAACTCTGAGTTAGGCCGCTCATGGATGGCTTGTCAAAAGACGGAGCTCTGAATCTGGACAACGTAACTTTGCTGGGAATTCTCTGCTGAAACAATGAGTCTTCACGGCTATTTATAGCAATTTCTAGTCGGTCACGTAACCAGCTTCCGGTGTAAACACGGACCTGTTTAGGGTTCGCTTAAGCCATAAATTCACAGAATTTGCAGAGCCGACCCTGATCTAAGGGTCAAATCGTCTTGGGGGCTGGTCCACAGGCAGTCGAGAGGCCGACTTAAGCAATTAATGCGCCGTATTAACAGATGCACGGCTTTTTGTGTGGACAGTCGAGCGTCGGGCGCGCATGCGCGCGTAACACGTTTTTGTCCCAGGCATACACGCGCGCACCCTACTGCTGTAACGCGCCCTTCAATTTTTGGTTACTTTGTATAGTTTTTGACCCTTCTGGAATGCTGTGAACTTAATTCAGTGCCATGAAGGACTTCATTGCTGTTTTGATGATGTGGAGTTCTTGTCGCCATGTGCAGACGAAATTTCAGTGATAACAGATGCCCCCTGATGGATGAGGTTAGGAGCATATGTATAGCCGAAATCCATCAATGTTTCTTCTACTGAGACTGTTGTTGTAAGGGAAAGCAATAGTGGGACCCTTCGGAACGATCTGTTGGAGGAAAAAGGAACACGTATCTCGACCTTCTGAGAGACGTGCATGAAAAAAAATATACAACTGTGTACAAACGAGGCGGGCATGCCCCATGCTCGTGTAATGTAACTCTGAAAAAAGATGACTGAAGTGTTGGTGTAGACAACTGCAGCGCCCGCAGGGGCGATAAATGAGAAAGGCAGAAGACAATTCT
>ML788094.1:203695-233292 GCA_009831015.1 Picea engelmannii
TCCATATTTACTTCTTATCAACCATGAAAAAACAATAATGAGTCATATTTACATCAAACACTATTGGGTCCATTACCCAAACCTTTGTGCTACGGGTCTTTCTTCAAGGGTTGACATCAATGAAAACCAACCTTAATCAACACAACCATCGTAGTATCATACAACTATTGTCCAGAGACACACAGTATCCACCAGTGGTACACAAACACTGTAGTAGCATACAACTGCAGTCAGAGACACACAGTCTCCACCATAATCTCATGACTCACATGTGTCTCGTAGTTGTCACACACTCAACAGAGTGTCATGTGACTATCTGATCCACACTATATCTAAGTAATATAAGCAAGATGTGAGTCATCTGCATCATCTCTAAGTTGTACTAGCATGATTCTACTGCATCATACCTAAGTTGTACTAGCATAATGCGACTCAGGAATATGCATCATCTCTAAATTGTACTAGCATGATGCTAATGCATCATATCTAAGTTGTATTAGCATGATTTGGAGTATCATCTACATCATCTCTAAGTCATACTAGCATGATGTGAATGCATCATATCTAAGGTGTACTTTCATGATGTAGATAAGTGCCTCTGCATCATCTCTAAGCCATACTAACATGGTGTTAGTGCACCATCTCTAAGTTGTACTAGCATGATGCGAGTCATATGCATCATATCTAAGTTGTACTAGCATGATGCAACTCAAGCATATGCATCATCTCTAAGTTTTACTAGCATGATGTGTCTCAATACATCTGTATCATATCTAAGTTGTACTAGAATGATGCAGATCAACACTCCCTCTCAACCAAGGGAGCAATCTCCACAAGTCCCAACTTGTCCTTGAAGTACACAAACTTCCCTTTGGATAAGTGTTATGTCAGAATATATGTTATCTTCTCATCGATGGAGATATACTGGAGTTTTTACTTCTCCCTTCTGGACTTGATCACATGTGTAATAATAATTGATCTCAATGTGCTTCGACCTATCATGGAACATCGGGTTCTCTGAAAACTTCACACAACTTTGATTGTCATAGAATATCATGGTCTAATCTGGCACCTGATCAAATAGTCTAGAAATCAACTTACATAGCCATATTGCTTCCATACAAGCATCACATGTTTCAATGTACTCTACCTCTGTAGTGTTGAGTGCCATTAACTTTTCTATCCTGCTAATCCAAGATATCATGGTTGAGCCCAAACTGAAATAGGTACCATAGGTACTCTGTCATCCGCACTCCCTATCCTATCAGAGCTTGTATAGGGTCAGATCAATCTTGTCGGAATCAGAAGAAGACACACTTAGTTTCTTCAGATTCGTCACCATTAGTGTAGCCATGGGTTTATAGTTCAACATCCCAAAGTTTTTTAATATATCAACTGTGTACTTCCCCTAACTCAGGAATATCTCATTAGTTCTTTGCCACACCTCTAGTCCTAGGAAGTAGTGCATCATACCAAGGTCCTTCATTTCAAACTCAAAGATAAAATCCCTCTTTCTACGAGAACCCTCCTTCCACAAACCTTGCTTTGTACTTTTCTATGATGCCATCCACTGCATGCATGATCCTATAGATCCACTTGGAAGTCATCACAAAATTTTCTTCCTCTGATGGCATCTTTCATTTTCATGCATGGAAATTCTTAATCCTCCTCTTCTTAACAAGACTCGATCCCATGACCACTCATGCCCTGGATCCAAATCCTTCAATGCAATTAGGGTTGCCTCATGGCTCCACCTTTCTTAAGCCTCTTATAAGTATGTTTCACTGCCTTTCCAAAGTTGATAGCCATTGTTTTTCACCAAAAACCATACTGTTTCTTACCAACTTATCATAAATACAGATTATATCGCCCTTGTCCACTTCTACATGTTCAACCACTATCTCCGTGAAATCCCATGTACTAAAATGAAGACTCACCTCCATGGATCACTCTCTCGTGCCTCATAGCATTATGTTACTGATGTTCTCTATTGGAAGGAGTTCCTCATCAGTCATTGCCTCAAGGACCCTATGGGACTTGTCACTAAGAATCAGATACAACGTATCATTGATCTTGACCTTCCAGGGACCGACCATTTCAGTCATGTTATGTCATCTCCAATCATGAGCTCAACCTGGGTAACATGATGATGAGCCTATACAAATTTATTTTCACCATCAAGGAAACCTCTTGCTCGAACTTTGTATAGGATGGTAGAGTCCAGAGCCCTGATGCCCTTTGAATTTATGACTCGACCTCTCACATGTTCTCCACTACTCAAGAGAGAACAACAACTCATCGCCTAAAATAATTGGCTTCTCATGACCTTTAAGGCTCGATGGAAAACAAGAATTACTTGTTCTTATGATTCCAATGTCAATGACATATGATCCTTCCTCGGCATAGATTGTTATCCATCTGGGCATAAATTGTTATCCATCTGGGCATCGAACGAGTGATTTGACCTAGACATCGACAATATTTGGTCGGAGATGCAAATCTCAGATGAGTCAATATTCCTAAGGATAGTGGAAATGCTCCACTCATCGGACACCATCAGATTGTTCTCCTTTTTGAGGTTTTTTCATGTATGTAGGTTTGCATGCCTTTTTCCCACCTTTAGGTTTTCGGGTAATTCATTCTCTTGAATCGTGTGGCAAGGAACTAACGTGTCCAAAATTTTCAATTCTATCTTCGCAGAAAGTAGATTTTGAAATCCATGTGCAGAAGATTTTGTTGTGCTAAATGTAGGGAATAAAGATAGTATATTTGAATCTTAAATCAGAGGATCTGATTGCAGCGATCAAGGAATGACATCCCAACTCATGTGAGAAATGGGGAACAAACCCCAGATGTTGTCATTATTATTAATCTGAGACATGATCACAGAGCTCGCGTCGACATAGATGAAATTGGTACCCTCTCTACAACCGTTCATGGATAGGGAGGCTTAGTTGTAGGCCATGGCCGCATCAAAGGCTGTGTTGAAGGTTCCCAACCAATGACTTTATTTCATAAAGGGATTTCGAATCTCTGCAGCGTAGCGACCCCAAGGCCTTCTATGGACTCCCAGATATGTTCCTGGCCGATGCTTCCTTTTCATTGCCTTGGAGTTTATCGGAGTAGAAATCTGTTTTACTGGCCCCCTGTGAGGAAGTCAAGCCCTGCTCCGATACCATGTTTATTTTTCATATGAGATAATATTGTATCTATGAATATATATTATTAAAATGATGAGTGTTTCATATATATAGAACATACGGTGACCATACATGAAAGGATGTGTCCCTCGGATAATAAATAACTACTTATTTATTATATATATTTATACTAAACTACTTTTCACATTGTGAATACAGACCATAGTTACAATTTCAACACTTGTTACATTCCAACAAAGTTGTGCAGCAAGAACACCTGGCCGACACAACTCTATCTAGTTTCTAATAAATTAATTAGTATCATTCTTTCTTCCCTCTTCAATTATACAAAGTTTCAATTGACGGAATTAGGACCTAACTAGCTCGACGGAGTAGTGCCCATGGAGTTGGGTAAGTTGATGTAGCTCCAATTCCTTAACTTAGGTGGGAATGAACTAGTTAGTAGTTACTAACTATTCCACCCTATCGAAAATAAAGTCACCCTTCAATCATCTCACGAGATGTTTTCCATCTCCATTGGGAATTTCTATGCAAAAATGAACTTCATAAACTTGTCCAAAAATGAATTTGTGGGAGAAATACCTCCACATATTGGAACCTAATTAGTCTAACATTCCTTCAATTATTCTTCAATTTTTTTCAAGGAAAAATCCTTCTTCACTTAATATGATTCAAAAGTTGGAAAGATTATTAATGGGAGCCAATGATTTACAAGGAAACTTTTTTATCGGAATCAGGAAACTAAAAATCTCAGGTTTCCTAGAACTTGGGAGAAGCAATTTCCCTGGAAAAATTCTAGATTTTGTTGTTGACTTCTAGTAGCCAAGAAATTATAGATATTTCTCAAAAAAACTAATTAGGTGATATACCTACAATAGAGAAATGCATGAACTTACTACAACTAGACCTATCATACAACAAGGTCAATAGGTGAATACCTCTAGAGGTTGCAGGTCTTGCAAATTTAGCATTCTATTTCAAGATTTCAAACAATTTATGATCTGGATTATGTTGAGAATGAAATGAAGGCATAGATATAACAAGGAAGAACACATACATATTGCAAAAAACACAGTAATATATTTAAATTCATATTCTATCAATGAGTGGAATACAAAAGACTGTAAATTGCAAAGCACACAAACTAGTTGGAATGGTGGCATCTTATCCCTGAGGAAAGAGATGTGTCAACTATGCTTATTCATAAGAAGTTGATTACAAAGAGGCCGAAAAGGAATTTTAACATAAATCATCAATGATAAAACCCTAAACATCCAAAACCCTAACCCCAGAAGATGAAACATCAAAAGGCTTGTGGGCCCCGATGTGGTTAGTTAATACGTCAACTTCCTAGGGGCGTAAATTTTTCATATGATCCATGTTTGGGGTGCTCAGCAGCCCATAGGAAAGGTCTATTCAAGAAGTACACATTCATAACAACACATCATTTTACTCTAGCTATATGTTGGGTGTTTTCTTGCCAACAAATACATTGTTTAGGGCCTCAAAATGACCTTGAAAGTTTTGGACCCAAAAAACTATAGAAAAACTACCAATATGTGGAACCATTCTGAATTAGTGGAACAAGTGAGTGGACACCAGTATCCATCTGGATCCATCCTTCCCCCTTAGGAATCAATGGTCCCCATTTCTTCAATTTCCTCCATCAGATGGGGAAACTTCTGTTGAATCTGACTCCTGGTGAGCCACGTGCCCTGGTGAAGAAACCACCCTTCTTTGACGACCCAATAGAGTTGGATGTTCTATTGGTGGGTTCCCTTCATCTTGGTTTCCATGATATTATCAAGTTTTACCTCTTCAATGAAGTTAGTATTGAGTTATGTAGGGTCGAAGACCTCGGCCATGTTTGAAGTGTTCAAGAGAGATGGAAAGTATGGTTGAACCAGTCCCACATTAAATACATGGTGCAAGCTAAGGAAAGGGGGAATACTTAAATCAAAATAATTCTCACCCATAGCCTTGGTAATGGTGTAAGGATCGGATTGGAGTGGGAAAAGATTATAATGGATTCTTGTGAGGCATTCTTTCTGCAAATGCAACCATACCTTATCTCCCACCTGAAACTTGTGTGGTACTTGATGTTGATCATGGCATTGCTTGTACTTTACATTGGATTTCTACAAAATATAATGAACTTATTGTTCGATGTTTTGGATTCATTCAAAAAATTTGGTTTCTCGATCAACTTCAATCTAAGCATGGGAGGACTCCTCCTCTACAACTGTAATGGAAAAAGGCGTGTCCATGGGGGCCAATTGTTGGATCCCCAAGCACACCAAAAAATGGTTGTGGCCAATAGAGGTGTGGAGGGCTTTGTTGTAGCTATATTGAACATAAGGAAGGATCTCATCCCATGTGCATGGATGTTTGGAATTGTACATCCTCATGATATGAACAATTATCATGTTGACTACCTTTGTTTTTCCATTAGTATGTGGGTGGAAGGCAATCGATTTGGTTAGCTCGAAGACCATCATCAACCATTAGATGGACTAGAAAGTACTTATGAACCTACTATCTTGATATGACATAATGGTCTATTGGAGCCCAAAATGAACCCGAACATGCTCAATGAAGATCTAATTAGTGGAATTGGTTGTAATACTCTTCTTATAGGGTGTCAAAACTGCCATCTTAGAGAATCAATCAACGACCATGAAGACACAATTATTACCATGCTTGGTTGAAGGTAGATCAGACATGTAATCCATGGAGATGGACTCCCAAGGCCCATCAAGAGTAGGAAGAGGAGTGTATAGCCCTTGTTTCTTAATGGCGGGTGTCACACACCTGACCCCTAAGTACCTTTTTGAGGGATAGGGTATAAATTTTTCATTTTTCTCAATCACCTCGAATCCCTGTAACTACGATTCCATTGTCTTTGGTTCAATGAGGGTTTTCCATTGACTATAAATTTGTCCAGATTCGAGAATCTTGACCACAAGTTATGGTCCTTCAAATTTTTTTAAGCCCTCATTGACTAGAGTCTCTCACTGCCCTGTGGCATCCACATGGCTCCATATCACCCAATGCACCACATCATAGGATACAAAGACTCGCCCAACCAGAGGTTGACACTTGTCTAGATCTTATAGGCCTATTGATTTAATTAATAATTACTGTGATAAAATTCCTCTCTTTACTAATCATTTAATTATTCGTTTAATCCCTATTAGGGATAATTGATATTTATTCAAATTAATTAACCCTGTAATTTCTATTTTTACTTGGCCTAAATTACCAGCCCAGTTAAACGAAGGATTACTTCCCTTTCACCTTGGTAATCCCACATTTCGGGGTAAATTTAGTGTTAATTGTTATATCAATACCCCATCACATAAACTTATAATATAATTGTATAATAAATTTGTTCTTTTATTAATTATATTATAATATAGTTCTATGTAATTATATTATAATATGATTAAATATATCAAAGGGAACTTAGACTTATTAATATCAATTAATGCCTAAGCCTCTAGACTTTGGCGTAATTCCTCTCCACGCTTTTATGAACATACCCAAAACTCCCGAACATCGAAGCTACAAAAAGGGTCCCACTTATATTATGCCTTTATGCAAATACAAGTAATTATATTACCATACAATATAATTAATTAAGTTTAATAATATTATAACATTGGAATGCAGGAAGGTAGATTCAGGCCTTTGACCCTTTTAGCTTGTTCATTCTATCCCCCAAATATTTGGAGTCCCGAAGCCCCGAACTCCCAGAGTTACGAAGTCCCGAACTCTCAAAGGGTCCACACTTACATGTGACTACTCATTAAATATTAAATTCATAAGTAAAAAGGGTTTTCACTTTGTCACGTACAAATATCATAATAAACTCATTTATAATATATTATATTACTCCTCTTTGGAAAATTGCACCCAGGTTTATAAAATCCCAAATATTATATTTAATAATTTAATATTGGAATGAAGGAAAAGATATCTAGGTCCACTCCTTCGACACTTCCACACATTCTTCATTCTCATATATCTCGTAGTTCTGAAGTTCTAGAGTCCCAAAGGGGACCCACTTGTATCATATTGTGATTTAAATACAATGAAATTATTTTGGATTATAATATAATATATATTGAAATCAAGGTGTATTAACATACTTTATGTTAATTGATCACATTAAATACAATATAATATAATCAATTATATTTATTATCTATGCAACTATGTACAGGGAAAGGTGGGGTTTGGGCCTTTGGTGTCTTTGGCTCGTGAGTTCCATCACCCAAAACACCGCGGAGTCCTGAAGTCCCAAAGTAGTCCCACTCTCATACATTTACATGTTAAGTAATAATTTAAATAGAAAAGGACTTGGTCTCGTCCATGTGTTTATTATAATATATTAATTTTAAATTTTATAATAATTTTCATCAAAATATGTGCCCAGGTTTATAAATTCTCAATATATATATATATATATATATATATATATATATATATATATATATTAACATCAAAGTTCGCATGCCTGCCATTCTGAATGCCCAGAGTCCCGAATGATTTCAAAGTTATTAAAAGGTTAACCATGGGCCAATTACTCATGTTTAACATTTAATGACTCCAACCTTCGGGTTGACCCAGTTCACTCTCCACTTCAAACCTCTGGAGTGTCTAGAAGCTCTGAAATGTGCTAAGAAGTGTTTAAGGAGAAAAATCTCGGGTTTATTAACACACACATATACTTATATTACCATTTTTGTGCATGTATTCAAAGTTTAGTGACGTTTAATTTGAAATTTTATGTAATTAAACCTATAATTAAAAGGAAATGAAAACTATTTACTATTCTTTAATTAAAAGGAAATGAAAACTATTTCTTATTTTCTAGAATTTTAGAATAGTAAAATAAAATCATATTGAGGAGGGAATTTTTCCTCCATATAAAAATATGGTTTATAATTTTCCTTCCTCACATGTAAAGGAGTAAACTTTCTCCTTCTTACAGAGCTTTACTTTCCTTACCTAGATTTAAGGAAGTTGGTCTAAGGCAAGAATTTCCTTCACAGTAAAATCTGGTATTTCTACCAGGATTTAGTGTCCACCAAATTTTAAGGGGATTCTTCCCAAATTTATAGGAGATTTAACACAAGTTTAGCATAATTGTTTATTAATGCCCAAAATTAGCATAAACATTTCTTAAAGTCCCAATGAGGTTTTTGGAGCTTTTATATTTTAACAAATTTAGGAAATTCCTCATTTATAATGCATTTTAATGTCTAATAACATTTGGACTATTTCCTTAAAGCCCAACTACAATTCTGCAGTCTGTTACTTACTAAGTATCCTAACAAAGAAATCAAGAGTGCCTTTAGATAATGATCAGCCTTAGGTAGAAAGTCTATCTTTCTCTTTTAAATTTCTGTAGCGATTCTATTTAATTTCTTTGTTCTCATTAGAAAGAGAAGCTAGGCTATAAATGTAGATCAGCCTTAACAATTTCACCCAGAAATCTTATTTTAACACACATATAGTCAACAGATAAGGAAGTAAATCAAATTATCTTTAGCTAAAACATTCTCTTCCTTTTTCCTAAATTTCTCAAGCCACTTTTGTCAAAAATTAAACTTACAGAATTCTAAAACACAGTTTGTAATTTTCTTTGAACTTAACACTATAGAGATTTAGCAAAATATACTTATCTAGAACCCAAAAAGTGTTGCAACTGCAGAAAGGGGTTCGCTTTTCCACCCAACCATAGGCACATCAACTCCTGGAAGGATTTACCACTGGCCACCCCCTAGCCAGATCATGATGGACTGAGAAAGAGTCTTCCTTCTGTTTAGCAACAGTTGGGGATGCAGGTCACTCTCCTCCTCCAACAGGAATTATGGAAGATTAATTTTCTATCCACCAGGCAAGGGAGGCTGCTGTGATTTCTCACTCAATCACCCCATATTTCTGCAACTCTTTTCTCAGCTTGGTTAGAAAAAACATTGCCTAGAAATTCTTGTACCCATAAATAGGTTCATTTCTCAATTTTCTTCAGAACCAGAGAGTTTCACATGCTCTCCCTCTTCATAGAATGGTCACCAAACCCATTCCTCTACATCATCTCTTCTAAAAAATGGCTCCCCTACTCAACTAACTAGCTTCCCTTCATTTTCTACCTTCTTTAGCAAGATTTCGTGGGTCAAATCCCCTAATTCGTGGGTCAACCCAGAATCGTCTAGATGGGTACTTTTCTGTCCATGATTCTGAGGCAAGGAATTTCTGGTACAACACCCATTCTTGTTCATAAATGTGGGAAGTTGATATTTCAACTACCAACTTCCTCCATTAACCTGAATTATAGAAAATGGGCAATCTGGATTTTTATTGAATTTTAAATTGGCAAGGGAAATTTCCTCATTGTTTCCCTCTCATGGCATCATGACTTGTATAGTTAACCCCCCTCAGTAGTTGTCCAACATTTTCTCTTTTACATTAGTAGAATAAATATTTACACTACCCTTTTAGAAAAATATAGTTACATTTACAAGTTGGGGGAAATAGGGGTATTACAATCTCCTCCCCCTTAAAGGAACATCGTCATCAATGTTCTTTGTATTTCATCAACACTAATCATTTCTTCTTCTTTCAGCTTCTTCAATAGTGTTGTTCATCTTTCTTGGTCCGTTCTTTTCCAAACTCTTGGCCTTTGCCACATGCCTACAATGATTTCAAACAACAAGCATATTAATCACAATTTCATGCAAAAACATTTTATTGTTGTTTAAAACTCAAGAGGAATATTCATATTAGCACAATACTTATGTATGAAATTTCATGGATCCATATCTAGTTGGTCATCTTACTAACTTGGCCCACTATTTCCTTGACATACCCATTGTGTGCATGATCCCAACCAATAGTTTACAAGAATTATTGAAGTCTCCTCGTCCTTGTGGCCACTCACCCTCTAGGCCTATGCTCAGGCATCCCCTTCTTTGTTATATAGTCCCTCAGGTGATCCATCTTGCCTTGCCAAGACTTTCTCACACAAGAATATTTTTAGAGACTTCATCTAGTCTTACAGTCGAGGCATCCCTCCATCTTGTGTTACCACAACACAAAATATTCTATGGTGATAATGGATTATCACAAGGGTCTCATGTCACAACAATAACATTTTTCCATGCCTTCCATCTTGACAACCATCCTTTGTCCCTCCAGGATAGATCTTTCACCTCACCTATATCGGTAACTGTGAGATCTTATCATCAATTTCAATTCAAAATTTTCTTGCAAATATGTCATGCACAGATTTCCAAATTCCACATTTTATTTTCAGATATGTTTACATAGGAACGAGATTTTTAAGTACAAGATTTTCCTTCCCATAGCAGTTTGTCTCAGGAGGCATTGGTCTTCCTTATGGGCTTACTTTTGTTTCCATATTCAAGACCCTTCTTCTTGCAACTCCATCTTCATATAGTCAAACAAGTTGTTAGTGCTCGTGCACACTATATATTCAAAACTATGCATATTAATAGTCAAATCATTTTCATCTATTCAATGGTACAAAGAAAAAGGAAATACCATTCTTTACGTATGCATCCTTTCAGCATACCAAATTTTCCAAATGCAATTCAAATATTAAATGACTCTAATTAATGTGTCAATGTTCATGACCATATTCATACCCAATGCACCCTTGCATTGATTTCAAGTTTGCCACACTTTGTGATAAGCAATTTTCGATGGTGCGTTGGAGCTTAACCAAACCCCTCACCATATAGCTCATTTATTCTCATTCATTATTACAACAGGATTGTGCTTCCTACTACAAGTTGATTGTGTCCTGAATTTAACATATTATAATATGAAACCCAAGTTTCATATGGTTGCATCTAAACACTTCATTCCTTACCGGTAACTAATGGTGTGAATACTCATGGACACCCACTTCCTTTCTTTAACACCTTTACAATCAGGGATGATTTTAAGGATGTAAATTTATTTTAAAATGTAGAAACCTTGGTGAATACTACTAATCCTTCATATGTCAACTATAAATGTTTGGCGATATTTTTTTAAAAATATTCAAATTTCTAAGTATTTTATATAGTTTTTATAAAATTTTGGTGATTTTTAAGGTAAAATAATTTTATCCTATAGAATTTGGGTGAATCATTTTTAAAATAGCGAATCTCATTTTTGGAAAAACCATGGAAAATTAGCCCATGAGCAAAATTTAGCCCCTAAAATCATCCCCGTTTACAATTAAGGTAGAGTAATGGAAGGCCATCATTCCTTAATGGGAAACCTATTATCTTCCCTCTTATGCAAGCATGCATTTCCTCAGTGCATTCAATTCAATGTGTTGCCTATGAGCACTTTTGTTCCAAATCACTCTTGATAGGTCAATGTACCCATGACACTATTGATTCATGAATTTTCTTGCAAGGATTCCAATCATCCTTAACTACTAGAGATCCCTTTATCTATTCTTCAGGTTATTTCCTGAATCATACCCTACTTGGGTATCAATGGTATCCAACAACCACTCAAATTCAATTACTTATCATTGAAATAATAACATATTTCAGAAGGGATTCTTACCCAATCCCTTCATACCTTATGCTTCATAGGAATGAACACTTTTATACATGTTCTGGCTTCCAACACCCTCTTTGATATTACCTCATCAATGGTGCTTTATGGGGACTTTTAAAGTCCCTTCAACAAATTTCAACAACAATCTTCTCGTATTCATCCTCTGCTTGAGGTTTTCCATCATTGGTAACTGTCTTTCCCAACTATTTCAATTTATTTCTACACTTGACCTACATCACAAATATATTGGTCATCCTGTAAAATAAAAATGCATGTATCATAGCATTTAAATCAATAAAACATTTTCATATATTCCCCAAAATATCTCTATGCACTCTACCACATTACCCTTAATGTTTTCATGAGTGTAAAGAAAATCAAATTTCCAGTTGTCTCTATAGCCACATATTTGTTAGCATTGTCATGCTAAAACACTTACACCCAACAACATATAAGCTTCCCATCCTAGAGAAATACAATAAACAATGATAAAAGGAGTTAAGGGAGTCTTCCCTCTTTCCAACTACTTCGACACGGTCTAGACTTTTCAGCTTAATTGAACTATACTAAGGCCTCACTGCCTTTTTCCATTCATGGATTTAACCAAGTTTATACATGTTTGTTCATTTTCCTTCCACCAGCTGTATTTGTTTCCACAACTGCTCTTTTAAGTCTTACAACTCTGTTAAGCAATTCAGAGTTTTAAGGTGAGAAAAGTACTCCTCATTTTCTCCTTCTTTTCTTCTGCAATTTACTCCCTATTGGGATCTCCATGCTCTTTTCCTTTAGTAGTCTTGGTTAGGTTCACCTTAACCTTCTTGAATAAATCAACATGCTACAAAAAAAAACTGTTTGTTCACAATGAATTATGAACCTGTACACTCTGCACATTACCATTTAGTTATCAGAATATTCAATATTCATTTGTTAGTCTTCCACTCATACATTTTGTTTTAGAATGTAGTCTAGGATTCTTATATATATATATATATATATATATATATATATATATATANACCCAATTTTCAACAATCATTAAGGTTGTGACTCTGCTCTCCTGACAGAGTTTTTACATAGTTCCTCCACATGGAACTCCTTCAGCATGCAACTTCCTTATTATCCATCACTATCTATGATGGTCTCAACCTTGAGTTAACTTCAACTTTACCATTTCAGTTGTTTACCAAATATTCCATAAGGAATATAAATTTGTGTTCTTATGATGCATTCTAAATTACGTATGCACATTATCCCATTGTGCTTTTATGTACAGTGCTCTTGCTATATGCTTCAATATACTATGTGTCTACTATAAGCACACTTATAATTTATTTTCTGTATCTACTAAAATTTAGTTATCTCATGATTGTTCATGACCATTTACATCTAGCCTTTAAAATCACTATCATGTTTCCTTTTATCATGACAATGAAGCATCCCTACTCATTTACTCTTTCATCCATTTATACTAGCTTTTCTTGAGGAGAAGACACACATCCTCCTCAAGCTATTATTTAAACAAAATAGTCATGATTGTTCAAAATAGAGTCAGTAATGCATCCATGGTATTCATTCTATCATGGCAAGTGCAATTCTTGCCTTACATTTCACTTATTCAAGCAGTCACATCTTGCGTCTCATATACATGTACTCATACATCATACATGTCCCTCATTTGCATAGTTTTCTATCATTTATTCATATCTATTGGGTCTTAATACCAGACTTCATATCAAAAAACATTATAATGCATTCAATCCATGCACTCAAGCATATACAAACATAAATAAATATTCAACATGCAAGTTCACTACTTGCACTTCTTTCCATGTCATTCACACACATGGACAGTTAAAACTTCTAAATTCTTCCTCCTAGAGATCTTGCATCCATTCTTATGAAAATATCATAGGAGTACTCAACACTATGTTGTACTCTCTGTTGATAGCTTATAGTCATTCCCATGGAAATTCTCGCAGACATATTCATCATTATGTTTCGCTTTCTACATGATAACAACTAGCAAGAAAACACTCTTGCCTCAACTTTTATAAAATCATTTCACAACCCAGAAATAAAGTCTGGGCAATTGCAACCATGCCCAAGGCAACAAAACAACCAATATAGCTTCTAACTATTCTTGATCAACAAACCTTTTTATCAAGGGAATCATTTTTTAGATTCCCCCTTACTGCTACTTGAGCACACCAAGTCATACCTATTTGGCTACCATCCATCTTTGGATGTCAACCTGACACATTGGTCATCTAGAAGTACATTAACACTTTCTTTACCACATTTGGGATCAACATTTCATTAACCATTCTATCTTATTCTCATAGTGTAATATACATTCAATATCATCAACATTTTACTTATGTTGTTATAATCAGATTACCACTAACTATATGATCTATGACATCACCATATTTTACATCAATGACAGACTATAATAAGTCTATATGCACCAAGCATTTTACCCATGCCTATAGTGTAGATGTATTCCATGTGCTTACCTCTTGCATTCTTATGCATAGACATGCCCTTAAGTTAATATGGACATACACTCCCTTAGCACAACCATGAGATTTTAAGTTTGCTCATGTCACTTCACTTCTTCCATTAGGGTTATTCTCAGTCTATATGACTCCTTTTTACTTCGTTACAAAAAGGCGATTATCCCAATAACAGGTTTTCAGTTATGAAAATTCATGTAAGTTGACCTCACATATTTCCTTAAGCCCTCTAGACATGGGGAAATTATACTCACAAGGCCTAATCTATGGGTAAGCAACAATTTTAATTAACAGAGGCTTCATAAGCCGACATTTACAAGAAACCTTGACATCTATTCATTCCATTCGCCTCCAAGTTTTGTTATTAGTGTCCATCAACATAATCCCACTCTTGTAGGAGTAGCTATAATTCTACCAAAGAAACAATATGCTCCCTCTACCACACATCAACATGTAAATTTTCTACTGTAAGAAATTCCAAAATGAAATCTCAATCAAGGAGCTTCTACATATAACAGATAAAATATGTCCAACACAAAGAAACTTTTCTAACTAGCTTGTCTTGGCCTTTTTATACCAGTCTTGTGACTGATTTCTGGCCCATCTAGGCCTAGTGTTTGAATAATTCTCTGATAGATAGTGTCGGGTAAGGTGCCCTCCCCCTTAAAATTGTTTCTAAGAAAAATAAATTATTTGACTCTTTCGTTAGCCTAAACATGCCAAGTGTTGTTGCCTAATCTAATACCACTCTGTCACACACCCGACCCCTAAGTACATTTTTGATGGATGGGGTATAAAAGTTTCACTTTTCTCAATCACCTCGAATCCCTGTATCTAGGATTCCATTGTCTTCGATTCAACGAGGGTTTTCCATTGATTATAAATTTGTCCAAATCTGAGAATTTGGACCACAAGTTATGGTCCTTCAAATTTCTTTAATCCCTCATCGACTAGAGTCTCCCATTGCCTTGTGGCATCCACGTGGCTCCCTGTCACCCAACGCGCCACATCATCATAGCATACAAAGATTCTCCCAACCAGCGGTTGATGCTTTTCTAACTCTTATAAGCCTATTGATTTAATTAATAATTACCATGATAAAATCCCGCTCTTTACTAATCATTTGATCATTTATTAAATTTCTATTAGGGATAATTGATCTTTATTCAAATTAATTAACCCTGTAATTTATGTTTTTACTTGGCCTAAATTACCGACCCAATTAAACCAAGGATTACTTCCCTTTCAGCTTGGAAATCCCACATTTCGGGGTAAATTTAGAATTAATTGTTATATCAATACCCCGTCACATAAACTTATAATCTAATCGTATAATAAATATGTTCTTTTATTAATTATATTATAATATAATTTTATTTAATTATATTATAATATGATTAAATATATCAAAGGGAACTTAGGGTACTAATATCAATTAATGCCTAAGCCTCCAAAATTCTGCGTAATTCCTCTCCACGCTTTTATGAACATAACAAAAACTTCCAAATGCCGAAGCTACGGAAAGGGTCCCACTTATATTATGCCTTCATGCAAATACAAGTAATTATATTACCATACAATATAATTAATTATGTTTAATAAAATTATAACGTTGGAATGCGGGAAGGTAGGTTCGACCCTTTTATCTTGTTCATTTTAACCCCCAAACATCTAGAGTCCTGAAGCCCCGAACTCCCGGAGTTCCGGAGACCCGAACTCTTGAAGGGTCCACACTTACACGTGACTGCACATTAAATATTAAATTCAAAAAGGAAAAAGGGTTTTCACTTTGTCACATACAAATATCATAATAAACTCATTTATAATATATTGTAAATGTGAATGAACCTGCACATATAATATCTAGCTAGCAAATGACATACATAGTTTGCAAAAAAATGAGAGAAGAGAGAAACAAGAGAGTGAGAACAAAAAACTTGCATTAACCAAATTAATGAATGATAATTGATATACACTGTATAACTCAACTAATGTGCACTGGAGGAGAACCAATGCTCCATAGTGGTGGTCTAGAGTGATTTGGACACACACTGATAGTTACAGGAGTAAACTGCCACCTAGTCTCATTTAACTAGTCTCTTAGTCCTCAGTTAAATGACTAAAACATAGTGAAGTGAGGAGGAGATCAGGGAATCATGGGTAATGTGCTAGTCTGGTGATAATCCCAAGGAAAATGAACATTATTTGGTGATGATCCCAATGTTGCATGGTGATGATCCTAATGTGGCATCTAGACTCCACTCGACTGATCAAATTGAAGCGTGAACTGAAGAAAATATTCTCCTAGAATGTAGGAAAATGATTATTCTCCCTAAACTACAGGAGATTGAATAATGACTCATAAACATAGGGAAAACCTTGGGAAAAATAAATCATAGGTGTGTGTGTGTGAAGTATCTCCAACACACCCCCTAAACATCACTATGGTGAAAATAAAGAATGGGTCCTGATAATGAGGCCATGTTAGGTACCCAAATACAAAAGATACACTGAAATAATTGAGGAAAGAGGGAAAACATCATGGGAACCCCCCCCCTCAAAGTACAATGTATGTAAAAAAAGAACTGACAATTGCTAGGCAATTGTGTCCTTCACTCCAAGACGATTGTGCAGAGAATGGAACTTGTGCTCGGTGAAGGTCTTGGTGAAGATGCTTGTAGTCTATTCTGCTGAAGGACAAAACTATACGTTGATGATCCCTTCATGTAATAAGTCCCGGATGTAGTGCATGTGGATCTCAATGTGCTTCATCCACTGCCTATGAACTGGATCTCTGTAGAACTTTAGAGTGCTCTAGTTATCACACCAGATGACGATCGATCAATGAAACTAAATTTCCAATTCAGTGAGAAAATATTGTAGCCACATAGACTGAATGGTTAAAATTAACTACCCCTCTGTACTCTGCCTCGACTGAAGATAGAACAATAGCAGCCTACTTCTTTCTTGACCAAGAGAGGGGCATGCAACCTAGACTGAGTGAGTAACCAGATGTGGACTTGCGATTAATGCTATCACCCGCCCAGTTAGAATCAGTAAAACTAATGAGGTCCAATGTAGAGTTTGTGGCATAGTGAATACCAAAGGTCATGGTGTCTTGTACGTATCGAAGGATATTCTTTGCAACCTTCCAATGTAGCTCATGCAGCTCCTGCATGAACCTGGAGACTGCTCCAACTACATAAGAGAGGTCTGTTCTAGAGTGTGTGAGATACAACAAGATCACCACTAGTTGTATATACAGTGTATTGTCCACCAGTGGAGTGTCCCCGCCATCCTCAAGTTTGACTCATGATAGGAAAGGAGTCGGGGCAGACTTGCAGTCTATCATGTGAAATCTCTCAAGGATATCTTGTGCATACTTGGCTTGAGACAGTTTGATGCCTAATGCATCCTAACTAATATTGAGTCCAAGGAAGAAGTGTAGCGGACCCATGTCCATCATCAAGAACTTATCATGCAAAATCCTCTTGACTGCAACAATCGATGAAGTCGAGCTACCGATGATAAACAAATCATCAACATACAAAACTAGGAGTAGAAGTGAATCAGTCATCCTAAGCATGTAAACATTTCGGTCTGAATTACAATATACAAAGTTCTGTGACAACAGATAGGAGTCCATCTTGGCATACCATGCCCTTGGGGCCTGCTTGAGGCCATAAAGAGACTTCTTCAGTCGACAGACCAAATATGAATTATGCACAAATCCCTAGGGCTTCTCCATATAGATATCCTCATAGAGATCTCCGTGAAGAAATGCATTCTTCACGTCCATTTGATGGACCTCCCATCCCTTGGATGTCACAATGGAAAGTGACAAACATATGGAATCCATCTTCATACTGGAGCGAAGGTCTCATCATAGTCAATGTTGTGCACCTGTTGAAAGCCTTTTGAAACTAGCATGGCTTTGTATCTACTAATATGTCCATCAACTACACTCTTGGTCCTGTAGACCCATCTACATATGATAAATTGTCTTCCTAAAGGAAGGGGAACCAAATCCCAAGTTTGGTTCTCGAGTAGGGAGTTGTACTCCTCCTGCATGGCGGATTCCCAAAATGGATTTCCAGCAGCCTCACCATAGGACTATGGATACGAATACTGAACCAAGAAAATCTGCATGGGTGGCATCAGTTTAGTGGCAGTGAGTGCAAGAGGATGCTCCTTTAAATTAGATCGAGTCCTCCTAGTATTCGTTGGATCCCCAACAAGACCTCTTGTTTCCTAAAGAGTAGTCTTGGACCACTTGAGCCTCTATTCTGGCTCTGCATATGCATGCACTTACTTTTCATCTGAATGTACTGACTCAGTATCTAAATCAGAACTCTCATCTGAAGAAGAGTCAGCATGTGCATGCTCATCATATCTGAGAGGTGGAAAAACAAAAGTGTCTGCATGCTGTTGTTGAGGTACATGCGAGATACTTTCCTCGAATTGGACACTATGATCAATGATGAGTTGGTCCGAGGAGAGATCAATGAGTTTGTATCCCTTCACACCATCGGAGTATCCAAAAAAGATACACTCTGTGCTCTGTGGATCCAGTGCCTTCCTCTTCTCAAAGGGAATCCTGGCCCATGCACAAGAACCAAATATATGAACGTGGTTCACTTCCATTTTAAGGTTTCTCCAAGACTCATAGGGGGTCTTATCCTTGACAGATCTATGGGGAGATATTTTTTGGATGTAGGTTGCACAATTAAGTTCTTTAGCCCATAATCTCTGTAGAAGTGACTTTGCATGTAGCATGCAATATGCCATCTCTTTCAGAGATCTATTTTTCTGCTCAGCAACTCTGTTTTGCTGCGGAGTATAGGGAACCATGTGCTGCAACTAAATCCTGACCTCAAGAAAAATATTTTGTATCTCATGGTTGACATACTCCCCCCATTATCTATTCGGAGGGATTTGATCTTCTTTCCTAACTATGTTTCAACAAGGGATTTGAAATATTTGAGGTGTTGAGAGACCTCTGATTTTATCCTGAGAAAGAAAGTCCATGTGAATCATGAGAAATCATCAACAAAAATGAGCACGTACCTTGATTTACTGATTGATGGATGTAGAAAAGGGCCCATTAGATCAATATGGATCAGATCTAAAGGAAACGAGGCCTTCTAAGTATTTTCTTTGTTTGATTTCTCTTGAGGGTGTTTTCCAAGAACACATCCCTCACAAATTCCTTTGGAGAAGTGGATGTCAGGTAGACAATCAACCATTCCCTACTTGCTAATCTATTGCATATATCTAAAATTTAAATGCGGAACATTTCGTTCCATATCCTACTACTTTCATCAGCATGGGTAAGCAGTAATGCAAAATCTAGTTCAATAAATTCAGAAAATGTGTAGAGTCTGGATTGATGATTTACCTCATTGGTAGAAACCTTGGAATTGGTTTGCATGTCATAGATATCCACAACATCATGTGTGAATACAACTCTCTTTCCAGTGATGGATTTTTTCATTTGATACATGGAGAGAAGATTGACAAAATTTTTTGGAATGTGTAGCACATTCTCGAAGCTTCCATTTGTGAGTTCAATTGTTCCTTTGTCGGTGACCTCGACTGGAGAGTTGTCCCCCATCAAAATAGGAGGAACTTTGCATGGATCCAATGAAGAGTAGACTTCTTTTGTGGCTTCCATGTGGTGTGATGCTCCTGAATCTACAATCCAAGCATTGGGAGAGGATTTGATAGAAATCAAAGCATGGCTAGAATTACCTTTTTAGAGATTTTGATCTTCTGGCTTGGCTTCTTCTTCTTGGCACCCTCGGGGATGTGATCTCCAAGGTTGTTTTGTTGAATCATTTGTACCATTTGATCTATATATTTCTGCATAGATGTGGATTCTGAATGGAATCCTTATGGTAGTAAGTGCATTTCTCCCCTTTTCTTCCCTTTCCACCTTTGGATCCAAATGAATCATTGAAGGGTTTTGAGTACCCTTCCTTCTTTGGATTTGCATGTCCCTTCCCTTTTCCTTTGTTTTTAGATTTTAGATTTTGGTGTCTACTACCATCTTGCACAAAAAGTGCATGCACCTTTGAGCCTTTGATTTTTCCCATATTGATGAGCTTGGTCTGCTCTTGCGTCAGAGACTCGATAAAGGCCTCAAGAGAGGGAATGGTCCAAGTAGCTCTAGAGGCAAGCCCAACTGAATGAAATGTGGATACAAACACTACGTATTCTAGACCAAGTTTGGAGAGAATGGTAAGAACCATTTGTTTCTCCCCCTTAGATTTATAAACCCCGCAAGCCTTAAGTTTCGACAACAAATCCTTATATTTGGTAAAGAAAACTTGGAGACTGTCAAAGGTTTTTGGATCCAAAGTGAGAAATTCACATCAAGCATGTGTCCCCTCATCTCATCCTATTTTCCAAAAGGCCCTTCCATGGTGGTCTAGGCTTCATTGGGGGTTTTACAGGAGGATATGTGAAAGATGAGCTCATAAGTAATGAGACTGCAAATAGTTCTAAATGCTTCATCCATTCGATTTAGAAACTTGTATTTTTCTACAGCTGATGTGGGTTCAATATCTGTGTTCATGGTTAACCTGTATAATCCTCTTCTTCGAATATGCACTATCATCTTTTCCTTCCATGCAAATAAATTGTACGGTGTAAGATTGAATTCTTTTGGAAATTCCATTTTTCCTGTTGTCTTCAATCTTCGGTACCTACAAAAAGAATCTAGTGTGTATTTTTCCTAGCAATTTGTCGGCTCTGATACCATATAAATGTGAATGACCTGCACAGATAAGATCTAGCTAGTAAATGACATATATAGTTTGTAGAAAAATGAGAGAAGAGAAAAACGAGAGAGTGAGAACAAAGAATTTGCATAAACCAAATGAATGAATGATAATTTACCCATGATATACTCTATATAACTCAACTAATTCACACTGGAGGAGAACCAATGCACCATAGTGGTGGTGTAGAGTGATTTGGACACACACCGACAGTTACAGGAGTAAACTGCCACCTAGTCTCAATTAATTAGTCTCTCAGTCTTCAGTTAACTGACTGAAACAAAGTGAAATGAGGAGGAGATCAGGGAATCATGGGTAATGTGCTAGTCTAGTGATAATCCCAAGGAAAATGTGCATTAGCTAGTGATGATCCCAATGTTGCATGGTGATGATCCCAATGTGGCATCTAGACTCCAATCAACTGATCAAATTGAAGTGTGAACTAAAAAGAATATTCTCCTAGAATCTAGGGAAAGGAATATTCTCCCTAAACTATAGGAGACTAAATAATGACTAATAAACATAGGGAAAACCTTAGGAAAAAGAAATCCTAGGTGTGTGTGAAGTATCTCCAACATATATTATATTACTCCTCTTTGGAAAATTGTTCTCGGGTTTATAAAATCTCAAATATTATATTTAATAATTTAATATTAGAATGAAGGAAAAGATATTTGGGTCCACTCCTTCGACACTTCCACACATTCTTCATTCTCAAATATCCAGTAGTTTTGGAGTCTCGAAGGGGACCCACTTGTATTATATTGTGATTTAAATACAATCAAATTATTTTGGATTATAATATAATATATATTGAAATCAAGGTGTATTAAAATAACTTATGTTAATTGATCACATTAAATACAATATAATATAATAAATTATATTATATTGCATTTAATTTATTATATTGTCATCTTCAACATATTGATGAAGAGGAGGTTAAAGTGCAAATGACTTCTCTTCGGTTGGAAGGCACCACTCTCGTATGGTGGGAGAGCAAGCTTCAGGGCAGAAGTAAGTGTGGTAATCTTCTTTCCTCATGGTTAGAATTTAAATTAGTGATAAGGAAGCAATTTTATCCATTGGGTTATTGACATAAAACAATGATGGAATGCCAAACTTTAAGGAAAAGTAAAGGTCAAACTGGAGAAAGTTTCACAAAATAATTTAGGAAGAAATCTCTTGCATTAAACATTCCTTTGGATTCTTATGAAACTTTAATGAAGTATATTGGAGCACTTCACAGTTATATTTGTCATACTTTTCTCTTGTTTAACCCCACCAGTCTTGATGAAGTTTATGTGCAAGCCACTCACCGTGAGAACAAGAGAAAGAATTTTCAAGAAGATCCCACGAAGAAACCTTCCAATCTCCCACATAAGCCTTTTAAGAAGTTTAAAAGAAAGGACAAGAAGACCGCCACAGTGATGAGAGAAGGAGGAAATCCATCTTGCACTCATTGCAAGAAAAGTGGTCATGATGATGAACATTGTTGGAAGCTACATCCAAAGAAGAGACCGAAATAGTTCGGTGGAAAGGGGAAGACAAAAACCGTTGCTACAGTGCAACAATATCTTGGTTCCGATTCAGGAGACAAAGAAAAGATCACAGTGGTTGGAGTACAAGGTAAATATTCCCTTCATGCTAGTTCAAATTCCAATAATGAATGTCATGATGATGAACGAAAGAGGAATGAATTATTTCACATAAGAGTTGTATCTAAACACACTAAGATAGATACATTATTTGATCTGGGTTCCCAAGTAAACTTGATATCTGAAGCACTTGTCAAAAAGATGGGTCTTGAAATGAAACCACATCCAAAGCCTCATTCTCTTGTTTGGGTATGTGATAAAGAAAAACTTAATGTCACCAAACAATGTAGGGTCAGATTTGCTCTTGCTTCAAAGTTGATTGATGAAGTGGATTTGGATGTTGTATCACTTGATATATGTGGCATAGTGTTGGGGAGTCCTTATATTTATGATATAAAACCAATCTTCTTTCATCATGAGAACAAATACCACCTTACTAAGGGTGCAGTGGAATATATTGTTAGAGCTTACAACATGAGGGTAAGCACAACACTTGTTAGTGCAGGACAAATGAAGAGACTCATAAACACTAATAAGAGATATGTACTCATGGTCGTAAGAGAGAAAGATGTTGGAACATCTGACGCTTTCCAAGGATGTGATCCTTATCATAAGAAAAAAATAATTGATATTGTTTCTAAGTATGATGATATTTTCCAGGAACCAGATGTATTACCTCCTAAGAGGGAAATCCAACATGAGATACATCTTCAGCAGGATTCTCCTCTCCCTAATGTGGGCATGTACATGATGTCAATTGTGGAGATGACAAAGATCAAGAAGAAGGTACATGGCTTATTGGATCAAGGGGTCATCAGGCCCAACTCATCTCCTTGTGGGAAGGAAAGAAACAAAAAGCTTTCGACACTTCGAAAGAAATTATTAGTACCGCACCGGTATTATCACTGTTGAATCTTCAACATCCCTTTGAGATCGAGATGGATGCCAATGGATATGCCATGGGTGTAGTATTGATGCAATATCGTAAGCTTATATGTTACCACTCTGAAACTTTTAACCAAGTTGTTGTTAACTATCCTACACATGATAAAGAGTTGTATGAATTAGTTCAAAGTGTAAAGAAATGGAAACACTACTTGTTAGGGAAGGAAACAATCATACATACAGATCACCAACCCTTACATTATCTCCAAGCACAAACCAAACTGCAACAATCTTGACACTATAGATGGACGGGTTTTCTACAACAATTTCATTTAGTAATCAAGTACAAAAAGGGTACAAGTAACAAGGTAGTTGATATGCTTTCTAGACCTCATATTGTTGCTTATATTATTTTAAAGAATACTTATTTATCTCATGATAGATATGTGGAGCAATATGCCATTAATGAAGATTTTAAAGAAGTATATGAGAAGCTAACCCATGGTGCACAGGTAGAGAACTATTTTCTGCAGGGAAAACTACTCTACCATCTTGGAAATTTATGTATTCCTACAAGTGAACGAGTCCATGTAATACGAGAAGCTCACACTTCTCTTGTGTCTAGGCATTTTGGGGTGGGAAAAACTATGGCTCATTTACAAAGGTTTTTTTACTGGCCTCAAATGAAAGAAATTATAACTAAATATGTAAAGGGGTGTGTGATGTGTTCTACTTGTAAGCCCACTAATAGAAAACTGGGGCTATACTCACCACTACCTATTCCATCCCATCCATGGGAAAGTATCTCCATGGATTTTGTAGGGGGTTTACCAATGTCAAAAGGGGGTTATGACTATTTGTATGTTGTAGTGGATAGGTTCAGCAAGATGTGTATCTTAATGCCATGTAAAAAGAAGATCACTGATGAGTAGACTACTAATCTCTTCTTTTAGTATGTTTGGGTTCACTTTGGGTTACCCACATCCATTATCTCAGATCGAGATACTCGATTCCTTGGGGATTTTTAGACAAGATTGTGGAGAATGATGGACACCAAATTGAAGAGGAGCACTTCTTTCCATCCACAAACCGACGGACAGACAGAGGTGGTAAACTGAACAATGGTACTTTTTCTTGGAGGCTATTGCAGCAAGCATCCCAAGTTATGGGATGAATAGATACCCTATGTACAACATGATTATAACCGAACCTTACATTCCTCCACTCAAAGTTCACCTTTTGAGACATGTTTTGGGTACCTACCTAAAGTTCCTTTGGACTTGATGTATGGGAGAGATGTCAATTCAAATGAAGAAAGAAAAGAGGATAGAGCCCACAAGTTCATCCAGAGGATCTAGTAGGTGCACCAGGCAGTCAGGGAACAGTTGAAGAAAATTTAAGCACAATATAAAGCTCGACATGACAAACACATGGTTGATTATCAATTCCAGGTTGGAGACCGGGTATGGCTTCACATTAGCAAGGAGAGATTGAAGGGTGAAGGCAAGAAACTCAAGCCCATTCATTATGGACCCTTCACTATTTTGGAGAAAAGTGGTACCAATGATTTTCTTCTGGATCTTCCACCTTATATGCAGATTTACTCAGTTGTAAATGTAGAGAAATCGAAACTTTTTTAGCCTCCCATGATCATGGATCAGGATGAGGAAGTTTCAATACCTTCAATTGATGAGTTTTCTCCTGAGTACTTGGATGAGTTAAAGGAAGATATCATCCTGGACAGAAGGACGAGGATTTCATGCAGGGGTGATGTTGATTATCTTCAAATAGGCTTAAAGGGCACACATCCAAGCAAGACAAAGTGGATTGAGAAGGAAAAGGTGAGGGAACTCTTCTCTCACTTACATGTTGATTGATGAAAAATTTTGGTGGTCCAAAAATATCTTATTGGGAAGGCATGATCCAAAAAGGATCTGCAGAAGGCTAAGAACAACTCAGAACTCGTAGAAGTAACTCAAGACACTCAGAATGGCTCAACATATAAAGAAAGGGAAAAAATTCAAAGTTCTCAAAACTCAATGAAAATGACATCATCGTGAAGAGCGAGATGCAAGCTTTCTAATGGCACAAACGACTCATCAAACAGAGTTACGGATCGAAAACAATTTGCAGTCAAAGTTTGGTCAACCTAATCTAGTCAGTAGGGGGATGAGTCAGCATCCGTACTATTGACGTCAACATCCGTACAACATACGTGGCATGTACAGGAGGTGAAATGTGCCATGCTAATGTCAACATGACATTAGCATGGTGACGTGGCAACACCAAAGGTTGCCATGTGTCACTCATATTTGGCATTTCTGGGTCAATTCGTGGACCAATCAATTTGCACCATGTGGCAGTCCATATAGTGATGTGGTGGATGATGTGGCAGACTGAGTTGGTAGATTGTATGCTGATGTGGCAAGGTGATTGTACAGTGGTTGGCGTGGCCCAATGATTGGCTGCCATGTGGCCTAGTCATGGGCTGCCACGTGGTAGTGGGCAAATGCGCAATGACAACTCGTGATCGAAAATTCAAAAAAATATAACATTTGGTGGGTCCACCAAATTTGGTGGGACCCAGCCAAATCTGGCAACTGACCAACATCTAGAAGCCTCGCCAACAGTTAGCAGAACATATGTATATGTATATGTATATGTATATGTATATGTATATATANATCTATATATATATATATATATATATATATATATATATATTACAACGATCAAGCCAAAAGGGGAGGCCTACGAGTTTGACCCTAGGACCTCCCCCCTTATACACACCTTAATATATGCTTCGTAACCAATAGGACAACGACCTCACATTGGTTGTAACACTGATTTTATTATTTAAAACATGAATCTGCCTAGTGCTGGAAGGAGGGCGCGCATGGGTATGAACATGCATGCATTTCAAGACAATTATTTAGCATTTGTTGTAGGCTATAGGGCATAGAAACCGAGACAAAGTTTCTCTTGGGCCTGGGAGTGCCAGAGTCGGATCGAGGCATGGAGATAATCATTTTTGGGTAATTCGACGCCATGAACTCGGTGGTGTTATCTGTTTTCTAATATGATCAAGACTTCTACAACTTGATTTCAGAATGAGGTATACTTATGTGTTTTGCCAAATTATTTTGTTGAGTTAATAAGAAGGCCTACCCATTTGAGAGCAGGACCCGAAGACGTAGTCCACCAGGGATGAACTCCGTTATCAAGTTTTTTTTGTTCATATTTGATGCTTATGTCTCTTCATTATTGACCTTTTCCTTCTTTAATGGTGCACTTTAGTTTATGCTCATTTAATGCAATTATTTATAAGTCACTCGATGAAAAGATCCCGGATCAGTTGGGAGTAAGATACTTTAGCAAACTCTTATCATCCCCTATTGGGTTCCAAATCCAACATATACTGGAACTTGTTGGCAATTTCCATTTAGTCTTCTTCTAAGATATGAAACAATCATTGGAATAAGAGGTCTCGAAGTCAGAACTATGGTTGGCCCTTTCCTCTATGCAGAATGGAAAGTGCCTAGGTCCAAATGGTTTTATAGTTGAATTACACAAAGCCTTCTACAACCTCGTGAAAGACGACCTACTTTTGGTGGTGAGGGAATCTTAAAGGGAAGGTAGGTTCTATGGTCCTCTAAACTCTACTTTCCTGTGTCTCATCTCCAAAAAAAGAACACAAAATATTTTGAGGATTATAGGCCAATATCATGCTGCAATGTAATCTATAAATTAATCTCCAAGATCACATCCAGAATATTGAGACCGATGCTAACCGAAATCATCAGGGAAGAACAGTTTGGGTTTTTCCACAACAAACAGATTCTTGTTGCAACAACCACTGCTCAAGAGGTTCTCCATTATGTCAAGAAAATAAACCTTAAAGTGGCCATCCTTAAGTTGGATCTTTCAAAAGTTTATGACATAGTTAATTGGACCTTCCTGTGTCTGGCACTCATTCAGATGGGGATGAATTTGAATACTGTAAACTAGATAATGGGTCAAAGTGCCTCTTTCATTGTCCTCATCAACGGGGCCTTGTCCTATTTCTTCAGAGAATCAATAGGTATCCATTAAGAATGTCCCCTTTCCCCTTTCCTCTTTATGATCATTATAGAGGCCTTAAGAATATTGATAAAGGAGGCTCGTACCAATGGCCTTATAAGAGGGGTCAGAGTTTCTGATTTTGAAGTAGTTTCTCATCTGTTATTTGTGGATGACATTTTATGCAGTGTGTATGGATCTCAAAGGGACCTTTCATCTCTTAAAAGCATCCTAAACCTCTTTCATAGTGCCACGTGAATGATGGTCAATTTGGAAAACTCTTTCATTATCCTCAACCATTGCTCTGAAGCCGAAGAAAACTCCCTTTTCAATCTGATCCTGACTCAAAGAAAAACTCTAAGCGAAGGTCTAAAGTACTTAAGCTTCTTTCTAAAACCCTATTGTTATAGAAAAGAGGATTGGAGTTGGTTAATAAAAAAAGTGGAGACCAAGATCTATGTTTGGGTGAATAGGATGTTGTCCAAGGGCAGAAGACTGGTGTTACTCAAAGCAATTTTAGAAAGTATCCCCATGTACTAGAACTCCATTGCGGCAATTCCCAAAGGAGTCTTAGAAAAACTTCACAGGTTAAGTTGTCAATTCTTATGGGTTGGTCATAAATTTCCCAGGGGTACTCACCTAGCCAGTTGGAAATCAATTGTAGCTCCAAAGGATTGGGGGGGATGGGGATTAAAGGAAACTCACCCCTTTTCCCATGCTTTAGCTAGAAGGAATTTGTGGAGATTAACTCAAGGAAGCTCGCTCTGGGTCAGATTCATGAACACAAAATATTTTCCAAATCATTCTATTACCAAATGGTTCCGCTTGCTAATAAAATATTCTAAAGGATCTATTTTCTCGAAAGCCTTGGTGGAAGCCTTTCCACTAGTAGGAAATTGGACGGTCTAGTGCATTGGTAATGGGAAAAGTGTCTAGTTGTGGGAAGACCATTGGCTAGGTGCAAGAAACAATTTCAGGCTTCCCCCTCCCCTCCTTCAGTCCTTATGGGATAAAAACATCTCTTCTTTATATGATGCAAGCATAGGATCCCCCCAACTGAGAGGCCGACTGGGCTAGAAGGACATGATTTCGATAGGGCTTCCCTAGGATCTATTTGAAGAGTGGGGATTCTTCATTACTCTTTTATGTGAAAACTTCATTTCCCTGGATGAAGAGACCACAGACTCTCTGTGTTGGTCTAAGAACCTCATAAATGGGTCTTATACAATCAAACTAAGTTATAAACCCTAGTTTGAGGACATAATCGTAGTCCCCATGAATTGGTAGTGGAAATCTCTATGGAAGTTTATGTAACATCCCGCTCTGGTGCACTGAGAACACTTATTATTTGAGGACACTTGCTCGCAAGTGATCTGGACTTTTCTGATGTTAAACCATTTATACTTGATTATGATGCATTATGATAGACGACATGATGTTTTACTATTCGATGTAGACAGGTTCTATTGACTCAGTTGTATTGATTGTGTAGGGTTTTGGACCTTGAGGATGCAGAGGCATCGGTAGAACCCCCTTGGACTCTGGATTGAGTCAGGGAGTGTGCTATTTGAGTTGATTTATTTACTGTGATGTTTCATTGATTTGATGATTTGATGTTGACATTTCTGACATGATTGTTGATGATGCAGCCTGACGATAGCTTGCCGACCAGACTCACATATGGAGTAAAGGGGCCACACACGAGTTCCAGAGAGGTTGAGGGAGAGGGGTGGACAACAACCTTGCCACCGCCTACTAGCACTCCCGTCGTGGCTCGAACTGTAAGTTAACGATTACCTAGTTCGAGAGGATCCATGATGCCGTGAGGGTAGACTGCGACAGTCGCTCACGATGATTCTAAGGGGCGCGCAATAAGGCGAGGGCCTTATTCCTTAGAACCCTTAGTCTCCCACAAGTTCACCTGGCGGAGTGTTGACTCCAGGGGTTATAGATATCTACCAATCAGTCCAGTTGGTGAGTGGCACCCTTGGAGCACGTGGTGCATCCTGA
>ML788094.1:233970-244132 GCA_009831015.1 Picea engelmannii
TTGGGAGAAACTTGGGGGATGAGTGACACTTGTAAGACATAGAAATTTTTGAGGGTTTTTGATTAAAACTTAAAAATAAATGTGGTTTAGGTCAAAACAGGATAAAAGAAGGGGGATGGGGAAAAAGAAGGGGATCGAATATGAGGTATTGTTATGCTGCCAAAATTGCAAACTGGACTGATTGCTTGTGAGGAGTTGGGGATTTTCTCAGCTGACTTGAGTGGTAGCTCAGCCTTGGAGGCGAGCTAAGAAGCTAGGTTACTGTCTGGATTGTGTGTGGCCCCTTTGCAGCTCGGGGGGCTAAGGGGGAAGCAGAGTACCCCTAACATTTGGTTGGGAGGTACCGGTGTAGTCTCTACGGTCGGCGAGCAGGTGCGGCACGAAGCACAAGAGTCATTGCGGAAAGCAACAAGGCAACGATATGCTCATGTACTTAGTAGAGTAGAATGCTTAGTTATTTACTGTAGAGATTATGATTGTATGGTAGTAAAATGTCATTTCCTCATCCTTTAAACTAACTCTGCAAAATAAAAGGGGTAATTTCTGAAGATCAACGTTACCAATCAGTTCTGGAATCTCATTCGAATCTGTTCCTGTAAACTGCATAAGGTTATTTCGTTTTTTTTTTTTTTTATTTGGTACAGTTTTAGGGTTGGGTAAATTTGTTTTGGGGTTTATGGCTAGTTCGTTTTCGTTTGTATATGGTTCAGTTTATGGTTTCTGGAAATTGGGTTGGGTTTATGGTTACTGTATGGGGTCCCTGGGCGAATCGTTTTCCTTCTTGCACACCGTGGGAGGCTGGCGATAGGCTCTATGGGGTGTGGTTATCACATTCGTGGTATTTAACTCGTTGGGCGTTTTCCTTATGCCTGTCATTTATAAAAAGTTATTACAGTGGGCATTTGTCTTCCATGTGCGTTGCATTTTGTATTCTGTGTGCGTTGCATTTGTATTCAGTAGGCGTGTGTTCCGTTGGGGGCATCTATGTAGTGCAGTGGGTTTTCTCTTTTTATGTATTGGGCGTTTATATATACAGTGGGCAGTGTTTACAGTGGGTTTTCTCTTTTAATATATTGGGCATTTTTATATACAGTGGGCAATTTTTACAGCGGATTTACTCTTCTAAATATTGGGCGTTTTTAAATACAGTGGGGAATTTCTACAGTGGGTTTTCTTTTTATATATTGTGGGCGTTTCTCATTAGTGGCCTGCGTTTTATTTTATTGTTGGGTGTCTCCATTGTGACCTGGGCATTTTATTGATAGGTATACTACTTTATTTTCACAAGCAAGAAGAGATAGAATTCATAGAAACAATATGAAGTTTAGAAAACTAATATATATAACGTCCTGCCCATATGATGGGCATATAATCTGACTATCCTCCTATTACAGTACTCATATATTAACGTCCTAAACATATGATCTGGTTGTAACATGCCGCTTGTTGCCCTCTCTTGGCGTGTAGATAAGTCCCCCTATTACTGAAATCATATGTTGACTTCCTGAACATTGATCTGCGCAAGACATGAGGAACAGTAACTGGAAGAAGATTAGAGAAAAAAATAAAACTACTTGTTTTTGAATATATAAACTACGAGTTGTTGTCTAAATATTTTATGAGCTGATTCATATCTGATAAAAAAGGGGGTCAATATACAACCAAGGTCAATCCAAATCTAGAATATTTTGACAATTCCCCTCAACTGTTTCAGACCTGACAAAGCAAATGAAGTGATCAACATATCCCCTATAGGTTGCAAAGAGGTTACCTTACCCAACAAGCATTCCTACATAAATATTTTTTTTATATCAGAATTTGCTCCCATTATTCAGACAATGAGAATAACCAACGAACAGTACCATAAGGACAGATCGCTATGCATTCTGCGTTGGAGATTTGTTTAAATAAAAAAAAAATCATCAAAAAGAATGACTGTACATTGATATGCACTTTGGATACCACAATATTTATTCCTGTATGTTTGTTGTCCTACCCAAATGCATTCATGTTTTCATCTGCTTCTAGTGTTTGACATTTGTAATGAGGATGCTTTTACAATATGAAAAAGGGAAAGGATTATGACTACTTCTTTACAAGGTTATTATAGTATGAAAAGAAAAATTTAAAAATAAAAATAAAAGAAATGGTTAGTTCATTGCAGGGCTTTTTCAATTATTTTCTTTACCTCATGTAAGGGTAAGGTCTTGAAGCTAAGTACATTAATTTATTATGATCTGTTGAGGGGAGGGTGAAATCAATGCGATGTACTTAATTTTAAGGTTAGGGCTGGTAACTTGCCCACTAATGGATGTCCATTTAATTGATTGTACCTCGAGATTTTATGCGCATTAGACTTACCTGGCAAGGCTCGCAATGGAGGTTGGAATAAGTGGTGCTAACCTCCTTACCAGATTTATTAATGGTCACCATCTTGATATGTAAATGTTATTCCTACAACTTTGTAACTCAACATGAAATTGTGCTGCCCTATTAGGGCATTGATTTGTAGTGGGTTGTTGGGAAACACATAGAATATAAGGTGATTGTTATTTTTTGCGGAGTTAATGGGATATAATTGTAACATGTTTATTATGTCATGGTAGCGTCATTAATATTTTAGTGTTAGATATCATAGGAAAATAATGAAATTGTGGTCTTATGATAATGTTATTGAATCTTTAGTTATTGATGATTTATAAAATATGAGGTTCCTTGAACTAAGCACCATAGAGTATTATGAATTAGTAGAAGAGGTTTGGTTCATTTAATAATGCTAGCGCTATGGTGATGTCATTGTAGTTATCATGAATTTAGTTAGTGAATTGTGAAGTCTTTATATTATAATGTAATGAGGCTAGTTTTTATGAAGATGTCATGGCAATTTATTTATTGATATTAACATATGAGATGAGTTGTGGATGATATCCTATTGCAAGGTAAGTGATGTAAATGTAATGAAATTATTCATTCATGGTAGGTTATTGTAGTAATTATGGTTAGTGATAACCATATATCATGAACTGTCCTTGAAATTAAGTATGAGGAATCACCATGGCTTAGTCGATGGGGATGGAATTTAGTTGATTTTACCTATTTAAGAATGGGTTGGTAATTCGTCGTCTAATAGAAGTCAACTGGGGTAAGTGGTTTGTAATTGAAGTCAATGAGTCCTTCTAGTGGTTGGTCGTTGTCGGTGTCCTTCTAACTTGCATCTTCCATCGAGGTTGTGGTTGCCCTTGATATTGTAGTACTTGGTTCCCTTGCATTGCGTGGTTGCTTGTGTCGGGCGGGATATAGACACCTCCTTGTAGCCTTAGTATTTATGTCTGTGTGTGTGATCCTTCTGTGTAAAGAATCCAGTTCCGTATCAAGAGTCTTGGGCCCTTTAAAGGAAAGGTTTCCACTCTTTCGACACACCTGACAGAGATTACTAGTTTCTGCCTGAGCAGTCGGCCAGGAGCCTATCTGACCTTCTCTCTCTCCGGAGCAGAGGACTAAGATTAAATGCCCTGCTTTCCTGTGCAGGAATAGTAAGATCTACTACCATGGATTCTTCCCTCTGTGTTCGTACTGGGCATAACCCAGTATGTCATTAAATGTTTGCATTGTGCGCGTTATGTCTTGGGTCGTTTATTTTTGCAGTTACCTGTAGTGCGGCTTATGTCTTGGGTTGTTCATTGCTTGCAGCTCTTGTTGTGCATCTTGTCTTCTTGTTGTGATCATTATGGTTGCATCTTGTTAGTCGTCGGGTGGTGACGTAGAGACACGTGTATTTGTTTCCTTTCTACATGCATGCACACACATTTAAAACAAAAAAAAAAAATTGCACCTGTTATCAGAGTTGTTTTTATAAGCAGGAGGGTTGTTACATATGGTATCAGAGACGGTTTGACCCGCAACTTGGGATTCACTACGAATTTCGTTGACATGATTATATTGATTATACTGTTGTTGATCGAGTTGATTGTGTGCGTGCAGGTAATCATGGTTAGAGGATGTCGCAGAGGCAGACGACGGGGTGCTAGGGGAGGAGGCATGACACCTCCAGCAGCATCCATGCCTAAGGGGTCTAAACCCCAGGGAGGCAAGCAGGTTCTCGGACAGGAGCAGATAGCAGTTGGTGATGTTATTGGGATGATGAGATCCTTTCAACGCATGTCCGAGGCTCTGATCAGCCGATTGGACAGAGACGAGGCCAGGGCGCTGGCACCCGCTAAGGTTCCTCTACGCGCACCGGCCGTTACAGGTAGCATTCACTGTGAACTCGAGAAGGTAAAATTTCCTGAGTTCTTTGGTGCCCTGGATGGCGCCGCCGCCGAGTCATGGTTGGAGAATATGGCGATGTGTTTCTCACTTCGCAATTATACCTCCAACATGAAGGTCCGCATGGCAGTCTTTCAACTGAAGGGGAGTGCTCTTCTATGGTGGAAGACGCTCCTGCCCTAGCTGAACATGGTCGTTGAAGACATGTCATGGGAACGGTTCCGAGAGAGGTACCTTTTGGAGGAATTCATTGAGTGTTAGCTTAATGAGTTCAATGCATTACGACAGGGAGGTCGTACGGTGCCCGAGTATGAGGCACGTTTCATGGAGCTGCTCTGGTATGCTCCGCACCTTAACACAGAGAAGCTGAAGGTCAACCGGTTCGTGTTTAGCCTTAATGGCAGCCTGCGTGTAAAGGTTAGGATCTTGATGCCTCAAACCTTGCACGACGTTGTCAAAAAGGCCCTCATAGATGAGGAGGAGCTTATCAGTGGGGGTCAGACCAAGACTCCAGCGAGACCCATCGGGCAGAGTTCATCTGGTATGCCGCAGCATCAGACACCAGCGAGACATGCGCCGAGACATCGTGGCTTCCAGAGGTGATCCACTTTTGCTACACCCCGACAACCACCACCTCACCAGCGGACACCTTATCGAGGACTACAACACCAACAACAACGTCGCCCACAGCAGCAGCAATTTAGGCCTGTTCAGCAGAATAGACCAGGGTTTCAGGCCGATGGGTAGTCATCTTCTACTTCGGGTACCAGGATTACTGGGTCGAAGAAGGGGTGTTGGACATGTGGGGAGCCACACTACCAGCGCGACTGTCCTGTGGAGAGGACCAGGGTGTCTGGATCAGCCAGACCCACTACAGTGGGAGATATGGGCAAGGCCCATCGGATTCTTGCAGCGGTGAATAACCACCAGGAAGAGCACCAGTCGAATGTGCTAGAGATGACAGGTACTGTCGCTGACAAAACCCTTAGTATTTTGATAGACCCAGGAGCTACTGAAAGTTACATTTCAGGTGCAGCACTAAAAAGGATTAAGGTAAAGGCAGTCGAACAGGATTAGTTTAGCTTCGTGTAGATGGTTTCGGGAGCCAAACAGAAGGTTGGAGGAAAGGTTACGGGCTGTGCCCTTAAACTGGGAGAGTTTGTCACGAGGGTCAACTTGTACGTCACGATATTAGGATCTTATGACGTCGTGATCGGTATGGATTGGTTGGAAACGCATGCGGCGATACTCAACTATAAGACGAAACGGTTGAGCTTGGTTGACGATGAAGGACAAAGACATGTGATTGTAGGAAGGAACCAGGGAGTTTCCCTATGGTTAGTCTCTTCCTTACAATTACGGAAGAGTATGCGCAAGGGGTGAAAACTTTATGTGATCCTCACGCTAAACGAGAAGGGAGTAACAAAAGGTCTAGAACACCTCCCGGTGGTGAAGGAGTTTGCGGATGTGTTTCCAGAGGAGTTTTCTGGGATGCCTCTGGAAAGGGAACTGGAGTTTACCATAGACCTAAAACTGGGAACCGAACCGATAGCAAGAACGCCTTATCGGATGTCGACCTCGGAATTGCAAGAGTTGAAAATGAAACTGAAGGAGTTTTTGGATCTGGGATTGATACGTTCTAGTGTGTCACCGTGGGGTGCACCAGTTATTTTCATACGAAAGAAGGATGGATCATGGAGGCTTTGCATTGACTACCGTCAACTGAACAAGGCTACGATCAAGAATCAGTATCCCTTACCTAGAATTGATGATTTGTTCAATCAAATGAAGGGTGCGAAGGTGTTCTCCAAGATCGATTTGCGATCAGGGTATCACCAGTTACGGATCAAGGAGGATGGCATCCCTAAGACTGCCTTTAAGACGAGATTCAGACATTATGAGTTTACTGTTTTTCCATTTGGACTAACAAACGCCCCAGGGGTATTCATGAGTTTGATGAATGGGGTGTTCTGCGAGTACTTGGACAAGTTCGTCCAACTATTCATTAATGATATTTTGATCTACTCTCGAACGACGGAGGAGCATGACGAACACTTGCGCTTGGTACTACAATGTTTACGAGAACACAAATTGTATGGGAAGTTGTCCAAATTCTCTTTTTACCAATCAAGGATTCACTACTTAGGGCATGTCATCTCCGACGAAGGTATCGACGTGGATCCAGCCAAGGTTGAAGCTATTATGGAATGGCCTGCGTCGATGAATGTCACAGAAGTGCGTAGTTTTATGGGATTAGTAGGATACTATCGACGGTTTGTCGAGGGTTTTTCGAAGATAGCAAATCCGATCACGGAATTGCAGAAGAAAAACAAGAAGTTTGTTTGGACAGAGAAATGCACAGAAGCATTTCGGAGTCTTAAAGAGTTGTTGACAACTGCGTCGATACTAAAGGTCCCTGACATGGACGCAGACTTCTTGGTATGCACTGATGCATCCAAGGAAGGTTTAGGCGGAGTCTTGATGTAGGACGGACGAGTGATTGCTTACATTTCGAGGAAGCTGAAAAGGCATGAGGAGAACTACGCGACGCACGATTTGGAGTTACTAGCCATCGTATATGCCTTGAAGGATTGGAGACACTACCTTGTTGGACGAAAATTTCAATTAAAGACTGATCATTGTGGACTACAAAACATTTTTACGCAAAGCGACCTGAACGCGCGACAATGACGTTGGTCGGAATTGCTTAGTGAGTACGACTTCAAGATTATTTACATAAAGGGAACAATGAATAGAGTGGTTGATGCCTTGATTCGGAGGCCATGCATCTTTTCAGTGTAACCTCTTCAGACAAATCTACATGAGAAGATTCTCACTTTACAGCATGATGATGACTGGTACAAAGAAGTTGAGGATTTTATCGGACAAAATACAATGATGGTACCACGATATGAGGGATATTCATTTGATAGCGATGGTTTAATGAGGTTTAGAGGTCAGATTTACGTACCGCCAAACGACGAGTTGAGGATGTTGATCCTGAGCGAGGCTCATAGAGAAGTTTACATGGCTCAACCGAGAGTTACGAAGATGAGGGCAGACCTTAAACCATTATTCTTTTGGAAAGGAATGAAGGCCGACATAGTCAACTTTGTGGCTAGATGTCTAGAGTGTCAGTAGGTAAAGGCTGAACATAGACACCCGGAAGGATTACTTCAACCACATGCCATTCCGGAATCAAAATGGGAAGTCATTTCGATGGATTTTATTGTTGGATTTCCACTGACGACAAGGAGACACGACTCAATTTTTCTAGTAGTAGACACTTTGACGAAGAGTGGTCACTTTATTCCGATGCGTACGATGTATCCGGCACCTGACATAGAGAGATTTTTCATCAGTGAGATTGTGAGGCTGCATGGCATGCCTAAAAAGATTATATCCGATCGAGGATCGGTGTTTACTGGACGATTTTAGACGAGTTTCCAAGAGGCCTTGGGAACCCAACTTAATTTTAGTATTGCGTATCACCCAGAGACCGACGGACAGAAAGAACGAACGAACCAAACCTTGGAAGACATGTTGCGCATGTACGTGATGGACCAATAAAAGCGTTGGGAGGAGTTCTTGCCTCTAGTAAAGTTCGCTTACAACAACAGTTACCAGAGCACCATTAAGATGGCGCCTTTTGAGTTCCTTTATGGGCGACCATGTCAGACGCCCTTGAGTTGGGATTGGCTTGAGGATAGGGTCCTGGTGGGACCAGAAGCAATCCAAGAAATGGAAGAGAAAATGCAAACCATAAGACAAAGGATTAAGGAAGCGCGGGATCGACAGAAGAGTTATGCCGATGCACACCGAGTCAACCGTAGTTATGAGGTCGGTGATCGAGTCTTCTTGCGGGTTAAATCGCATAAGAGTTCGATCAAGTTTGGAAAAGGAGCTAAACTCTCTCCTAGGTTCATGGAACCTTTCGAGATTGTGGAGAGAAAGGGGCCCGTGGCCTATCGACTAGCCTTGCCTGATTCTTTGAGGCGTATGCACGATGTTTTTCATGTATCTGTTTTGAGGCATTATATTAGTGATCCTACACACGTGATTGACCTAAGTTCCTTGCAGGTATCGGACAAGGGAGCGCTCACGGCTGAGCCGATCCGCATCTTAGATCATCGCATTCGACAGTTACGACGTCGAACGGTAGATCAGGTCAAGGTCCAGTGGGACAGTTATAGTCCGCACTCGACGACCTGGGAGGATGCATATGATATGCGCCAACAATTTCAATTTTTGTTTGACAGATAGACTTATGATACTGTGGTAGTTATGATACTGTGGTGCTTTTATTTCGGCATTTATACTGAGAAACTTCGAGACGAAGTTTAGACAAAGAGGGGGTGTATGTAACATCCCACTCTGGCGCACTGAGAACACTTATTATTTGAGGACACTTGCTCGCAAGTGATCTGGAATTTTCTGATGTTAAACCATTTATACTTGATTATGATGCATTATGATAGATGACATGATGTTTTACTATTCGATGTAGATAGGTTCTATTGACTCAGTTGTATTGAGTGTGCAGGCTTTTGGACCTTGAGGATGCAGAGGCATCGATAGAACCCCCTTGGACTTCGGATTGAGTCAGGGAGTGTGCTATTTGGGTTGATTTATTACTGTGATGTTTCATTGATTTGATGATTTGATGTTGACATTTCTAACATGATTGTTGATGATGCAAGATGACGATATCTTGCCGACCAGACTCACATATGGAGTAAAGGGGCCACACATGAGTTCCAGAGAGGTTGAGGGAGAGGGGTGGACAGCAGCCCTGCCACCGCCTACTAGCACTCCCGCCGTGGCTCAAACTGTAGGTTAACGATTACATAGTTCGAGAGGATTCGCGATGCCGTGAGGGGAGACTACGACAGTCGCTCATGATGATTCTAAGGGGCGTGCAATAAGGCGGGGGCCTTATTCCTTAGAACCCTTAGTCTCCCACAAGTTCACCTGGCGGAGTGTTGACTCCAGGGGTTATAGATGTCTAACAATTAGTCTAGTTGGCGAGTGGCACCCTTGGAGCACGTGGTGCATCCTGAAGGGCACGTCGCACAAAAGAAACTCAAGAGGTGAGTGACACCCTTGGAGCACGTGGTGCATCCTGAAGGGCATGTCGCACAAAAGAAACTCAAGAGGCGAGTGGCACCCTTGGAGCACGTGGTGCATCCTGAAGGGAACGTCACATTAATGTGGATGAAGGAATCAACCTAAATAGCCCTAAGACATCAACATCTTAATAAATCCTTAAACGATTCCCCTAACCAGGCGTCGCCAGTTCAGAATTTGAGTCCTATGTCAAAAAAAAAAACATAATTCAATACTACATTAAATATTCATTACCCCTATGATTTGCAACCTCCACCTAATCCAAGGAGTTTCCTTCCTTAATTAAATACATAAAACAATTCCTCCTTTATTTGAATTCATAAAGTAATTCCTTCCTTAATTTCATACATAAGGCCATTCCTCATTCCCAGTAATAAGCTTGATAATTTATCTTTTTAGGGAAGGTACTACTTCGCCCTAACATAATAATCAAAACTTAACCATCTCCTAATAACAATGACATTATATTCTAGCTCACAATATCTTTTCCATTGAAATAACATTAAAATTTCATTTCCTACTAGCTAGCACTAACCATACATGTGCTAATAATAAAATTAAACAAAAAAAAAAACCCACTTAAGCTAATGTGAGGCTTCATAAAGTGTGTAGGGTAAAATAAAGAGACTAAGAAATTAATTCAAATCTGTGGTTGTAAATTTGAAAAGAAGGATTTAATTAGTTAACTTATGGGAGTATAAAAGAAAAAATATATATATAGGAATTAAAAAAAATAAAAAATGAAAAGATGCTTAGCGCATTTACCTTT
>ML788094.1:244182-300729 GCA_009831015.1 Picea engelmannii
GGGTTTTTGATTAAAACTTAAAAATAAATGTGATTTAGGTCAAAACAGGATAAAAGAAGGGGGATGGGGAAAAAGAAGGGGATCGTCTATGAGGTATTGTTATGCTGCCAAAATTGCAACCTGGATTGATTTCTTGTTAGGAGTTGGGGATTTTCTCAGTTGACTTGAGTGGTAGCTCAGCCTTGGAGGCGAGCTAGGAAGCTAGGTTACTGTCTGGATTGTGTGTGGCTCCTTTGCGGCTCAGGGGGCTAAGGGGGAAGAAGAGTACCCCTAGCATTTGGCTGGAAGGTACCGGTGTAGTCTCTACGGTCGGCGAGCAGGTGCGGCACGGGGCACAGGAGTCATTGCAGAAAGCAATAAGGCAACAGTATGCTCATGTACTTAGTAGAGTAGAATGCTTAGTTATTTATTGCTGAGATTATGATTGTATGGTAGTAAAATGTCATTTCCTCATCCTTTAAACTCTGCAAAAAAAGGGGTAATTTCTGAAGATCAGCGTTGGCAATCAGTTCTGGAATCTCATTCGAATCTGTTCCTGTAAACTGCAGAAGGTTATTTAATTTTTTTATTTTTATTTGGTACAGTTTTAGGGTTGGGTAAATTTGTTTTGGGGTTTATGGCTAGTTCGTTTTCGTTTGTATATGGTTCAGTTTATGGTTTCTGGAAATTGGGTTGGGTTTATGGTTACTGTATGGGGTCCCTGGGTGAATCGTTTTCCTTCTTACACGCCGTGGAAGGCTGGCGATAGGTTCTGTGGTGTGTGGTTATCACATTCGTGGTATTTAACTCATTGGGCATTTTCCTTATGCCTGTCATTTATAAAAATTTATTACAGTGGGCATTTGTCTTCCATGTGCATTGCATTTTGTATTCTGTGTGTGTTGTATTTGTATTCAGTAGGCGCATGTTCCGTTGGGGGCATCTATGTAGTGTAGTGGGTTTTCTCTTTTTATGTATTGGGCATTTATATATACAGTGGGCAGTTTTTACAGTGGGTTTTCTCTTTTAATATATTGGGCGTTTTTATATACAGTGGGCAATTTTTACAGCAGGTTTTCTCTTCTAGATATTGGGTGTTTTTAAATACAGTGGGCAATTTCTACAGTGGGTTTTCTTTTTATATATTGTGGGCGTTTCCCATTAGTGGCCTGCATTTTCTTTTATTGTTGGGCGTCTCCATTGTGACCTAGGCATTTTATTGATAGGGATACTACTTTATTTTCACAAGCAAGAAGAGATAGAATTCATAGAAACAATATGAAGTTTAGAAAACTAATATATATAACGTCCTGCCCATATGATGGGCATATAATCTGACTGTCCTCCTGTTATAGTACTCATATATTAACGTCCTGAACATATGATCTGGCTGTAACATGTCGCTTGTTTCCCGCTCTTGGCATGTAGATAAGTCCACCTATTACTGAAATCATATGTTGACTTCCTGAACATTGATCTGCGCAAGACATGAGGAACAGTAACTGGAAGAAGATTAGAGAAAAAAATAAAACTACTTGTTTTTTAATATATAAACTACGAGTTGTTGTCTAAATCTTTTATGAGCTGATTCATATCTGATAAAAAAGGGGGTCAATATACAACCAAGGTCAATCCAAATCTAGAATATTTTGACAATTCCCCTCAACTGTTTCAGACCTGACAAAGCAAATGAAGTGATCAACATATCCCCTGTAGGTTGCAAAGAGGTTACCTTACCCAACAAGCATTCCTACATAAATATTTTTTTTATATCAGAATTTTCTCCCATTATTCAGACAATGAGAATAACCAACGAACAGTACCATAAGGACAGATCGCTATGCATTCTGCCTTGGAGATTTGTTTAAAGAAAAAAAAAATCATCAAAAAGAATGACTGTACGTTGATATGCACTTTGGATACCACAATATTTATTCCTGTATGTTTGTTGTCCTACCCAAACGCATTCATGTTTTCATCTGCTTCTAGTGTTTGACATTTGTAATGAGGATGATTTTACAATATGAAAAAGGGAAAGGATTATGGCTACTTCTTTACAAGGTTATTATAGTATGAAAAGAAAAATTTAAAAATAAAAATAAAATAAATGGTTAGTTCATTGCAGGGATTTTTCAATTATTTTCTTTACTTCATGTAAGGGTAAGGTCCTGAAGCTAAGTACATTAATTTATTACGATCTGTTGAGGGGAGGGTGAAATCAATGCGATGTACTTAATTTTAAGGTTAGGACTGGTAACTTGCCCTCTAATGGATGTCCATTTAATTGATTGTACCTCGAGATTTTATGCGCATTAGACTTACCTGGAAAGGCTCACAATGGAGGTTGGAATAAGTGGTGCTAACCTCCTTACCAACTTTATTAATGGTCACCATCTTGATATGTAAATGTTATTCCTACAACTTTGTAACTCAACATGAAATTGTGCTACCCTATTAGGGAATTGATTTGTAGTGGGTTGTTGGGAAACACATAGAATATAAGGTGATTGTTATTTTTTGCGGAGTTAATGGGATATAATTGTAACATGTTTATTATGTCATGGCAACATCATTAATATTTTAGTGTTAGATATCATAGGAAAATAATGAAATTGTGGTCTTATGATAATGCTATTGAATCTTTAGTTATTCATGATTTATAAAATATGAGGTTCCTTGAACTAAGCACCATAGAGTATTATGAATTAGTAGAAGAGGTTTGGTTCATTTAATAATGCTTGCACTATGGTGATGTCATTGTAGTTATCATGAATTTAGTTAGTGAATTGCGAAGTCTTTATATTATAATGTAATGAGGCTAGTTTTTATGAAGATGTCATGGCAATTTATTTATTGATACTAACATATGAGATGAGTTGTGGATGATATCCTATTGCAAGGTAAGTGAGGTAAATGTAATGAAATTATTCATTCATGGTAGGTTATTGTAGTAATTATGGTCAGTGATAACCATATATCATGAACTGTCCTTGAAATTAAGTACGAGGAGTCACCATGGCTTAGTCGATGGGGATGGAATTTAGTTGATTTTACCTATTTAAGAATGGGTTGGTAATTCTTCGTCTAATAGAAGTCAACTGGGGTAAGTGTTTGTAATTGAAGTCAATGAGTCCTTCTAGTGGTTGGTCGTTGTCGGTGTCCTTCTAACTTGCGTCTTCCGTCGAGGTCGTGGTTGCCCTTTATATTGTAGTACTTGGTTCCCTTGCATTGCGTGGTTGCTTGTGTCAGGCGGGATATAGACACCTCCTTGTAGCCTTAGTATTTATGTCTGTGTGTGTGATCCTTTTGTGTAAATAATCCAGTGCCGTATCAAGAGTCTCGGGCCCTTTAAAGGCAGGGTTTCCACTCTTGCAACACACCTGACAGAGATTACTAGTTTCTGCCTGAGCAGTCAGCTAGGAGCCTATCTGACCTTCTCTCTCTCCGGAGTAGAGGACTAAGATTAAACGCCCTACTTTCCTATGCAGGAATAGTAAGATCTACTACCATGGATTCTTCCCTCTGTGTTCATACTGGGCATAACCCAGTATGTCATTAAATGTTTGCATTGTGCGCCTTATGTCTTGGGTCGTTTATTGTTGCAGTTACCTGTAGTGTGCCTTATGTATTGGGTTGTTCATTGCTTGCAGCTCTTGTTGTGCGTCTTGTCTTCTTGTTGTGATCATCGTGGTTGCGTCTTGTTAGTCGTCGGGTGGTGACGTAGAGTCACGTGTGTCTGTTTCCTTTCTACACGCGCGCACACACATTTAACAAAAAAAATAAAATTGCACATGTTATCAGAGTTGTTGTCATAAGCATGAGGGTTGTTACAGTTTAAAGCCCCCCCCGATGCAAAATTACTTTTTGGCTTGCTATAAATAATAAATTGGTGACTTGGGACATTGCCTTAAAGAGAGGATGGTGTGGTCCTAACATATACCCTCTTTGTAAGTCAAACTCATAATTTGTTTCTTGTCTCTTCTTTTCTTGTCCATATGCAGGACAAGTCTCAAAGTTGATCAAAGATCAGCTAAAGGCCAAAGCTATCTGGAACAAGGAATTCCTGGATGATTGCTACAGGTCATGGATTTAATACATATCAGTGTCTCTTTATGCATGCTTACCAAGCATTATGATTTCCAACATTTGGTGGGCACGAAAAAATGCCATCTTCAAGGAAAAAACAATCCCTCTTGAAGTAACAACTACACTCACGCTCAATATGGCAGACGAGTTCAAGGAATATCTGAGAGAACAAAAGACTTGAACCCCAATCCCCCCCATTGAATATGTTGTTTCGTGAGGTTACTTTGATGGGGCAAGCCAAGGGCACCTACCAAAGTGCGGTGTAGGGGTGGTCCTTTTTATCAATCAAAACCACTATATCCACATTAGATAAGCTCATAGAGGTGGGACAAACAACACAATTGAACTCATTTCTCTTTGGACTCTTCTGGAGATGGCTAAGGAAAAGAATGTGAGTAAACTTCAAGTGTTCGGTGACTCCAAAATGGAAATTGATTGGGCAAGGGGTAATATTTTTATTCAAAACCCCAATCTGGATTCTATTTTGAGAGTGATCAAGCTTAACTTCAGGGATTTTGAGTGGTTTTCCTTCCATCATATTTTGCGGGAACTAAACTCTAAGGAAGATGAACTCTCTAAAGAAGCATTACAAATGCAAAGAGGAGCCTTATGTTTCTACAAGTGCTTTGATGGAATAGAACTAGAAGCTATGGAGTTTCATTTCTGAAGTAGGATTAATAGTCTTTTTGGCATACGGTTTTGTATAGATGTAAAAAGAAAGCATACTTTTTGAAGCAAATAATATAGATAACCAACTACTAATGTAGGATGTCAATCAACTTTGACAGAGTGTCTGCCAAGGTTTGTTTTGAAAGATTTGGAACATGAATATTTTGATATGAATATAAGTGATTTTTTTTTGTTATATATATATATATTAAAATATTTTACTTGTTACTAATATTTTTTTAAATGACATGTGTTAACTCCATATTAAGTACTGATGGAATTACACATATCCATGGTACGGAGAAGTAGTAAACACTTATCCTCAAATATTTTTCTAAATGGCACATGTGAACCCCATGTTGAGCACGAAAGGAATTACAAACCTTCATACTCCATTGTAGAAAGTGTCTTTTGACACAACACAATTTTTTTTTACTTTCAATTGCTTTACACACACACAATATTAAAATAGGTGGACATTGAAATATATTATTTTACTTATTAATATTTTTTAAATGTTAAATGTCAACTCCATATAAAGCATTGAAAGAATTACACATCTCTCTATAAAACAATTACTTATTATAATATTTTTATATGTAATTCAAAATAATCAATTTTTTAATTATTAATATAATTAAATATTATCAAAATATTTTATAAAAAAATTATTATTTAAAAAACTATTTTTATATATAATTTAAAATAATTAATTTTTAATTATTAATATCAAAAGACAGTTTCAACCTAAATAATATCTAAAAAAAACACAACTATCCCTTAGTATATCACTAAAACTATAACAATAAAATTATGTACTTTCAAAAAACAACATTCAACATAACCCCACACATAAAACTAAATATGAATCATACATATTTTAATTTAATTATATTTATTGTTTTTAATCAAAGAAAGTGTTGCTTTCATATATTCAATAAAACAGTGGAAACTTGTCTCAATGTAGGATTGGAAAGGCACAGGCTTGAAAACTTGTGTCGGAAAAACTAGCCCGCCCGATTATCTTTACAAAATTTGTCACAGGCTTGAATGTAGGGCTTGAAAGTCACAGGCCATTTAAAGCTTCTAGATGTCTGAAAAATTAGCCTAATAGATGTCCGGAAGATGTAGGGCTTTATACTCACAGGTCATTTAAAGCTTCTAGATGTCTGAAAAATTAGCCTAATAGATGTCCGGAAGATGTAGGGCTTTATACTCACAGGCCATTTAGCTCGCAGTGTTAAGTTGAATTTATATAAATAAACGAAGAAACTCCAACCATTCTCATTCTGTCTAAGGAGGTGAAGATGGAGATCTGTTACGTTCATTCTCTTTTCTGGTGGCACTCAAGAAGCACATTTATGTCATGGAATTAAACCATGTTTCATATTTATTTTTGCGTTAATTTCATTATTATACATGTAGAGAAATAAACTCCGAGTGTTATCTAGTTTTCTTCAATAAAATTCCTTTTTGTTTATAGCATGCCCATCACTCCAATCTTTTAACAACATTGTAGACAGTGGTTAACCAACAGACAACATTTTTTTAAAAATTACCCCGGACTCTTATTGGTCTGTGTGCTCTATGAAATCTGTCCTCTCATTTGTTTTTTTCTTGTCTTGCACTCTAAGTGTAGTCTTGTATCTCAAAAATTGCCACACACTACAAATACGATTATAGACTACAACTTACAATTCAAAGCGGTTTGGTAGCAATTATTAAATTTTACCATTTTTTTTTGTCTCCTTCTAGTGTCAGTAGTGACATAAGCCATCTTCGCATTCTGTATCAATGTGAGTAATTAAATGTCAAATAGTCTCAACATTCTTTGGCATTCAATGTACAAAGAATGGCAATTGATTGACATTCTACCCGTGTTTGAAGGTATGAAAAATCCAATTTTAAGGGATAAAAATGTTACCAATAAGTGTGTGGTATAGAAGCAAGCAGCGAGGTGATTGGATCCGTATTAATAGGGAGACCTGGGTTCAAAAATCGTTGATTGAATGTAGATGAGGCCAAGTGCAAGTCTTGAACGATTTTGATAAAATAGAAATACCTTGTATAATGTGCCCACATAGTTGAAGAGTTGAAGGACCATTTTGTAAATGTGTTGAACCTACATAGAATAGATCTAGATAAACAATAATACACACATTTTCAGAGGGAATTGGAGAAATAAGAATAATGAGAGAAATAATGAAAGAATTCTCATTAACCGTTGTGAATAATGAATAATTTACACATGATATACTCTGTATAGCTCAATGAGTTCGACTTGAGGTGAACCAATGCGCCATAGTGGTGGTCTAGAGTGATTTTGACACACACCAGCAGTTACGGGAGTGAACTTCCTCCTATTCTAGTCTCTCGGGCAGTTACAGGAGTGAACTGCCACCTAGTTGAGTTAACTAGTCAACTAGTCTTCAGTTAACTGACTGAACAAAGAGTAGTGAGGAGTTAACTCAGGGAATCAAGGCTAATGCACCACTTTGGTGATGATACCAAGCCAAGGTCGAATTAGCATGGTGATGATCCCAATGCAACATCTAAACTCAACTCAACTAGTCAAACTGAAGTGTCAACTGAAAGAGAATATTCACTAGGTGGAATATCCTCCCCTAAAATATAGGAGATTGGATAATGACTAATTATGACTAATAAACAAGGAATAAACTTAGGAAAAAGAAATCCTAGGTGTGTGTGAAGTAACTCCAACACCCCCCCGGAACATCACTATGGTGAAAATAAAGATTGGGTCCCGATAACAAGGCCATGTTAGGTACCCAAGTACAAAAGATACACTGAAAATAAAGTGAGGAAAGAGGGAAAAACTCATGGGAAAACCCCCCCCTCAAGGTACAATGTATGTAAAAAGAATAACTATAGTTTCTAGGCAACTGTGTCCTTCACTCCAAGATGAACTCGCAAAGAATGGAATTTCTTCTTAGTGAAGGTCTTGGTGAAAATGTCTGTCGTCTGTTCTACTGAAGGATAGAAATGTAAGTCGATGATCCCCTCATGTACCGAGTCTCGGATGTAGTACATGTGGATCTCGATGTGCTTCATCCACTATCTCTGAACTGGATCTCTACAGAACTTCAGAGTGCTCTGGTTGTCAGACCAGATGACAATCAATTGATGAAACTGAATGCCCAACTTAGTGAGAAAATGTTGTAGACACATAGCCTGAATGGTTATGTTAACTACCCCTCTGTACTCTGCCTCGACTGAAGATAGAGCAATGGTAGCTTGCTTCTTGCTCGACCAACATATAGGACCGGAACCAATACTGAGTGAGTAACTAGATGTCGAATTGTGATCAATGCTATCGCCAACCCAGTCAGAATTAGTAAACCCAATGAGATATAATGTAGAGTCTGTTGCATAATGAATCCCAAATGTGATGGTGCCCTGTACGTATCAAAGTATACGCTTTGCAGATTTCCAATGTAGCTCATGCAGCTCCTGCATGAACCTGGAAACTGCACCAACTGCATATGAGAGGTATGGTCTCGAGTGTGTGAGATACAAAAATCTCCCCACTAATTGTCTGTAAAATGTGTTGTCAACCAACGAAGTCTCCCCGCCATCCTCAAGTTTGAGTCATGATAGGAAAGGAGTCAGAGCAGACTTGCAGTCTGTCATGTGAAATCTCTCGAGGAGATCTCATGCATACTTGGCCTGAGACATTTTGATGCCTGATGCATCTTGAATGATCTCGAGTCCAAGTAATAAGTGTAGCAGACCCATGTCCATCATCAAAAACCTGTCATGTAGAATCCTCTTGACTACAACAATCGCCGAAGTTGAGCACTCAGTGATCAGCAAATCATCAACATACATAACTAAAAGTAGAAGTGAATCAGTCATCCTAAGCATGTAGACATTTGTGTATGATTTACAACGTACAAAGTTCTGTGACAACAAGTAGGAGTCCATCTTGGCATACCATTCCCTCAGAGCCTGCTTGAGGCCATAAAGTGACTTCTTCAGTCGACAGACCAAAGATGAGTCCTGCATAAATCCCTGGGGCTGCTCCATGTAGATCTCCTCAGAGAGATCACTGTGAAGAAATGCATTATTCACATCCATCTGATGGACTTCCCATCCCTTGGATGTCGCAATGGAAAGTGCCAATCGTATGGAATCCATCTTCGCTACTGGAGAGAAGGTGTCATCATAGTCAATACCATGAACCTATTGAAAGCCTTTGGCGACAAGCCTGGCTTTATATCTGCTGATATGTCCATCCGTTGCACTCTTGGTGTAACACCCCTTTCACTCAATACTGTGTAGGTGTTACTACGTGGAATAACAACATTCTTACTAATAATTAATCACATGCATTTAAAACAAGTTAAACACATTCAACATAGAGTATTCATACGAGTTACTACCATAATCAACAATCAATACTATTTAATATTAATTCATATACACAACGGAATTCATGATAACATAAGTAGCACAGTCATGCAAAACATGATTAAATCATAATTAGGTAATTATCTTTGAAACAGTGGCAGTTCCACCAACCAAGTGCAGGCCTTCCACGAACCTCCCAGCCTTAGACCGCACTGCTCATCATCTCAGCAGTGGGTCACCCATGAGTTGGGACTAATATACACCCCAAGGTAAGGAATCCTAGGCTAGGTTGAGGTTATAGGGAAAATAGCATAGAAATCTGGAAGGATTCCTCCCAAGATGCCATCTTACGCCCACTACTACCAGACTCTCATTCCCCACATGCCTGTTTTTCCTGGGAGTATACACCTTCACAAGCACATTCCATCAGTGCTAACCTCCCTCTCTGGGTCTCGGCAATAGGCCGGATCAGGAAGTCTTAGAGCCCGAAGCTGGTGCTGGACACTCTCTGGAAGAAACCGCTTCCCAACAAACTCTCTCACCTGGTGAGAATTGCTCACATGCCTGACAACCTGCCTCTTCCAACAACAGTCACCTCCCTCACCTGGAAAGAGGTCATACACAGGCTCACTCACAACTTGCATTGGCCAGCAATCCACACGCAGTCCAGCTCTGCGTGGCCACCACAGCCAACCGAAAAAACAAACACGGGCTTCCCAAACAGGCTTAGCAATGGCGCAAGGTCTCACAGGGTTGGTTCTCGGGAACGTGTGACAAACAATCCATGTAGGGAATGACATGGGTTCCATAGCTCAGAATGGAGAGGGTGAACCCGGCCTCTTCAGAAATGAACACGGGCTTTTCGAATTTCAGAATAGAGGGTATACAGGGTTTTTTTTTCTTTTAGAATCAAGCATAGGATTTTCGGCTCACAAGGAAGCACGAGGGTTCTCTGTAGAGCTCGGGTCGGTCGTACTTCTCAAAGCCCATACACACTCAGGCAGTCTTGGTGGAAATGGGCGAGGAGCCCTCTCACGACTCATCTTGGTTGTTTTATTCACATGGGTCGAGGCTGACACTTGTCGCCCTGTAAACTGCATGAATTTACCCAACACGTATCACCTTCCTCATGGTTAGGAATTTAGGATAAAATATAAATGGCACATGTTCTTTCGAAATAATAATAAAATATTATTCCCAAGCTTAAGCCCCCTAGGCTAAACACTTATCCCCTTTTCCCACCTTCCAACCCCTAATCCCTTGCCTTCTCCATGGAAGCTCAGTCCCCCTTCACTCATTCATCGTGGTCGTTCTGCACCTGGCGGTGTTTACAATTTTATTAAATGTTTTGCATACATACAAGTACAAAATCAGGCACTTGGCCTCCAACCCTTAGGCTCTCTAGCCTAACAATCACATAAGCCCACCGACTTATACAAACTTGGCTCTCTAGCCTATAACACATATTTACAATTCATTTCATACATTAGATTTACAATTGGGCTCGGCCTTGGGGACATTACAATCCCCCTCCCTTATTTTTTGCACTGTCCTCAGTGCAACTTTACACAACATCTCTAAGATTTTCAAAAATTTTCAAAAAGATGCAGGTACTCTGTCGGCATAACATCTGCATGCTCCCATGTCGCATCCTCAGGACTGTACCAGGTCCACTAGACCTTTACAAGCCCTATAGCTCAATTCTAGAACTGTTTTCTTTTCCTGTCCAATATGCGCATAGGATGCACTTGCAGGACACCTTCTGGTTCCACCTGAATTACATTCCAATTGATAACATGATTAGCATCAAGTACATATTTCTTAAGAAGTGAAACATGAAACACATTATGTACAGTCATAGATGCAGGTAGTGCAAGCATGTATGCAACTGGCCCAATCCTTTCCAGGATCTCAAATGGCCCACAAAATTTTGCTGCCAACTTGGCGCAACTTCCTAGCTTCAGGGAACTCTTGTTAGTTTTCACTTTCAGGAAAACATGGTCACCCACTTTGAATTTTCTATGGGTTCTGTTACTGTTAGCATAACTTTTCTGCCTATCCTGGGCAACTTTCAGATTCCGTTTAATTTTTATCATTTGATCTTACATCTCTTTGAGCAGTTCAGGCCCAATGACTACTCTATCAGCTGGATTATCCCAGCTCACTGGAGTGTTGCACTTTCTTCCATAAAGTGCTTCGAATGGGCTCATCTTCAATGATGTATGATACCCATTATTGTAGGTGAATTCTACCAAATGCAGGTAGTCTTCCCACCTTGATGGTTTATCCATCACATACATTCTCAGTATGTCTTCTATCACCCTGTTCACCCTCTCTATCTGACCATCAGACTCAGGATGATACGTTGTACTAAAGTTCAGATTTGTTTCGAATCCTTTGAACAATCCTTTCCAGAAATTTGAAGTGAATTTCGGGTCCCCATCAGACACAATTATCTAAGGAATTCCATGCAAGCGTGCAACTTCTTTTAAAAAAATATCAACAACATCAACTGCCTTGTGGGTGGTTTTTACTGGAATAAAATGGGCAACTTTAGTAATCTTGTCCAACACCACCATGATTGAATCATGTTGCTTGCTTATGCTAGGTAGTCCGGTGATAAAATCCATTGTTACCATGTCCCATTTCCATTCAGAAATGGGTAAAGGCTGCAACAACCCTGTTGGGTGTCTATGCTCAGCCTTAACCTTCTGGCAATCCATACATCTGGTGATGCATTTTGCGATTTTTTTCTTCATACCCGACCAAAAATAATGGATTTTGACTTCTTCCACAGTCTTTTGATATCTAGGATGTCCAACATAAGCCACGTTATGCATTTCTTTTAGAATTGCCAACTTCAATTCTTGGACATTGGGTACATACACTCTATTTTTATACAAAAGTAAGCCATCAGTTCCCAAGCTGTAACTTTCCTTGGTCTGTGGTCTCTCACGCTGCTGTAGCTTTGCTACAAGACCTCTATACTACAAATCAGCATTTGCATCTTCCAAAATTCTATCTTTAATCTCATTCCTATACATGCTAATGTCTATAGCATGTAATTCGTGCACTTTTCTGCTGAGTGCATCAACCACCTTATTTTCTTTCCCTTTGATATGCTTGATATCAAAGTCATATTCACATAGAAACTCCATCCATCTAATTTTCCTGGCATTTAAAGTTGGTTGATCAAATAAATACTTCAGACCGTTGTGGTCTGTTGTTAATTTGAATTTCCTTCCCATGAGGTAATGTCTCCATTTCCTCAATGCGTGGACGTTTGCTGCCAGCTCTAAATCATGAGTGGCATAATTCCTTTCATGCTCTTTCAGCTTTCGGGACTCATAACAAATTACAAATCCCTCTTGGTTGAGAACTCCTCCCAGTCCCTCCTTACATGCATCTGTGCACACCACGAAATTCATATTTGGATCTACAATCTTCAGGATTGGAGCACTAGTTATCAATTGTTTCAATCGTTGGAAACTGCTCTCACATTCTTCAGTCCAATGAAACTTCTTCTCCTTCCTTTGAAAGGAAGTGATAGGGTGAGCTATATTTGAGAATCTGGCTATAAACCTTCTGTAGTAGCCTGCCAGACCCATAAAAGATCTAAATTCTGCCACATTCTTTGGCACGATCCCCTCTTCTGAAATAATATGTCCCAAGTAATGGATCTGCCTTATATTCCAAGTAATGGTCTTTTGATATCAGTTTTGCATACAAATGGTGTTCTCTCAACACCTACAACACCATTCTCAGGTGTTGCTCATGTTCTTCCTCTGTCTTGGAATACACCAAGATATCATCTAGGAAGACTATGACAAACTTGTCCAAATAATATCTGAACACTCCATTCATTAAGCACATGAAAACAGCAGGTGCGTTTGACAATCCAAACGGCACAACGACATCACTGTGAACTCATAATGACCATACCTTGTTCTAAAAGCAGTCTTGTTGATGTCCTCATCATTTATTCTCACTTGGTGATATCCAGACCTGAGGTCTATTTTTGAGAATATTTTCGCATCCTTCAACTGATAAAAAAGATCATCAATTCTTGGTAGAGGATACTTGTTCTTGACAGTGACCTTATTCAACTGCCGAAAATCAATGCACAATCTCAGCATCCCATCTTTCTTCTTCACGAATAGGACCTTGGCACCCCACGGTGACACGCTGGGGTGAATGTATCCCTTCTTCAGTAGTTCTTCGAGCTGCAATTGCAACTCTTTTAGCCCTAGCCTTCGAAACTGGAGCTGCTCCCGGCATCAAATTTATAGAAAAACCGATGTCCATCTTTAGAGGTAGTCCAGGTACCTCCTGAAATACGTCCTTAAAATCTTTGAGTACCTTGTAGTCTTCCATATTCGAGACTACATCTCGGGATGCTTCTTCCACCCGAGTTGCAAATAATTGATAGCCCTTCCAGTAACATTTCTTCAGCTGCATGGCTGAGATTTCCCTAACAACCATGGCTCTGGGAATTCCTTGGAATGTTACCTGATTTCCCTCTTCATTCAGGCATGTAAACCTCTTGTTACAGTAGTCCAGAAGTGCATGGTGTTGGTCCAACCAGTCCATCCCAATTAAGCAATTGTATGAGCCTAAAGGCAAAATGTTCAATTCAACCTTAGTGCTCATTCCTTTCATGTCTATTGAATAGGACTTAACCAATTCAGTGACCTTCCTTTTGGTTCCTGTGGCCAACTTCACTAGACAAGGATTTTCATGTTTGCTTCTCATTAGATGCAAACTGTCCACCACTCTAGAATCTACATAACTATGGCTAGCCCCTGAATCAATTAAAATAATTAGTGGTCGGTTTTTAATCATACCTTCCACTTCAATCATGTGCGATTGAAATTCTGCTTGCTTGTTGTCCAAGGATGCGTAGATCCTCAACATTCTACTGTCGATATCCTCCACTGTTTCAGCTTGCTGAACAGTATGAACAGTTCTCGCTTTACCATTTTTATGGGGACAATCTCTGTACTTGTGGTTTCCTTTACAGCCCCAACATTGAATGGGCATCTGTGTCTGTCTTTGTGCTCCCTCTTCAGTCATTCTCGACTCTCTAAATGATGGTTATTCCTGAAGACTGCTTCTAAAAAAGGAAGGTTTGTTTCCCTTCTGCCTCTGTTCCTTCTTAAACTTCCTCTGATCATTCCAAGCCTTCTAAAGGATAGGCCTTTCTCCTTGTTGCTCATACAAGCATTTCACCCTTCTTATTGTTTCTTCCATAGTATTAGGATCGTCATACTGAATCTTGTCACCCATGGAAGGTGGAAGTACACTCAGATATCTCTGAATCTTGACAACCTCATCTTTGATGAATGGAACATATTTCAGTAGTTCTAGAAAACTCTGTTCATACTCATCAATAGTCATGCCGCCTAGCTTGAGTTCAAAGAACTCCTTCATCTTTCTGTCATAGTACCTTTTAGTCAAGTATTTCTTCTCGAAATGCCTCTTAAATTCCTTCCTTCCAAGTGACCTCTTTCTCTCTTATGTGTTGCACCTGCACAAACTGATCCCACCACATGGATGCTTTTCCTTTCAGTTGATACATTGCAATTCTTCCTTCTGCATGGGCGGAATAATTCTGCAGTTGGAAATATTTCCTCATACCAAGCAACCATGTTTCAGTATCTTCCTCCTTCTTATGTTCTCCATCGAATGTTGGAGGCTTAATCTTGTTCATCTCCCCTTTCAATTCATCCTTTCAAGATTTTCGGTGCTTTCTAGTAGGGGACGGGCTTGAACTACTATGTGTTTCCTTACCAGAATGATTCGGGGAGAGATGATAATGTCTGCTACCACTCCTCGATCTTCTTCTCCTCTCAGGGGTTCTGACGCTTCTTGATCTGCTTGTGTCACTCTCTTTTTCCAATTTCTTTTCTATTCTTTCCAGGCTCTCCAACATTTTTAAGTTGAATTCACCCTGCCAATCCCTGATTTTCATGAGCTTTCAGCTATCAGCTAGGTGAGCCTGGGCATCTTTCTAAAATCTTTCAATGAGTTTCATCATATGTTCTTCCTTATCCATCTCTTTTCTGTGCCCATTAGAGTTTGTTCCTTCAACTCCCAGGTTAACATCCCTTCCTACCCTTTCGTCCTCTGTTTCGAAGGCAATCTGCACCTCTTTCAATTCCATATTCAAAGTTAGTTTTTGACTGTCATGACACTCGTTGAACCCTACACACATGATGTGCATCCAACCAAAGTTTGCTAGGCCTTAACCCTTCAAGAAAACTTACAACATTCATAAGCCAACATGAACAAGAAAAACGTTTTGACTTCACAAGTTTTCTAAGCTCTGTCCGGCTCTGCAAATTCCGGGACTTCGAAACTTCAGAATCTCGATCCATGAAGATCCAACAGTTAAATCTTTGTAACCAAAGTCACCCTTTCGCAACTAGTGAGTTCGTGAGTTGAAGACCCTCGAATCATTTCCTCCAAACACCGATACCCGAGATGTGATGCGGGTATGTCTCCCTCCTCTCTAGTGCCTTCTATGTATGACCATAGGCTAGGGATAAGTGCTAGCACTTCTTCACCAACTCAAGACTTCGTGAGTTGGAGTGTTGAGCCTTTGTACTCCTCCTTTGTGAATTCTGAAATTGTGAATTACTTTATTCTCCGGGCCCACAGCACAGCTGTCGCCCTTCACCAGAGTGGCACATGGTATATTCAGGAGGGTCCGCGTCACCTTCGGTGACATTTTCGGGTCCCACCACTCTCACCTGTCTTCTTGACTCACTGGCACGTGGTACGCATTCATGCGCCCATGTCCATTCCAAGCAAGGAATCCAATGGTTAGATCCCCTCCTCAGATCAACGGCACAGATCTTTTCGACATTTTGGGGTTTCGGGCATCGGGAGTTCGTGCACCCCACATCTTGAACTTCCATCTGCCAAAATCTTGAAATTTATGGTTTACTCCTCCATCGAATCGGACGATCAACTACCTTCCTACGATATATGGTGTAGATCGTTTTGGGATTTTGGGTTTTGGAGGTGTTCACCTCTCCTCACTTCCCATCTCCCAAAACGTCGATTTCTTCCTGGACAATTAATGGTCCAGCTCTCTCTTAGATCGACGGTTATGAAATAATCATGAATTCGCATTTCGTGAATTCTCATGAACTTAGCCTTTGACCATTTCAAGTTACGTGTCAACGAAAGGCTGATCGCCCTCCACACATTCTTTTTGATGTACGGTCCTGACTAATTCGGAATTTCACGTATTGTGATTTCCACAGTCATGTGCAACTCCAAAGGGATTTAAACCCCACGCACACTTCCCAAATTTGACGGTCACGGCGGTTCACCTTCCCTCCCGAACAGATCCTAAAGCTCCAACATTGTTGGTGTGGAGTCCTCTCTTCCTATGGCCATAGACCACACCGACTGCGGTTTCACACACCGCTATACCTCTTGAGCTTATAGGCACAGTCAAGTAACTCCTTGACACTCCAGACCATACCAGGGTCTGAAATTGGTCCCTCAGACACAATTTATCCTCACACCCTTGGTCCAAAGACCACTCAACTGGCCCATCTAGGCTCAGTGTCGAAACCTTAGCTCTAATACCAAACTGTAACACCCCTTTCACTCACTACTGTGTAGGTGTTACTACGTGGAATAGCAACATTCTCACTAATAATTAATCACATGAATTTAAAACAAGTTAAACACATTCAACACAGAGTATTCATATGATTTACTACCATAATCAACAATCAATACTATTTAATATTAATTCATATACACAGTGGAATTCATGATAACATAAGCATCACAGTCATGCAAAACATGATTAAAGCATAATCAGGTACTTATCTTTGAAACATTGGCAGTTCCACCAACCAAGTGTAGGCCTTCCATGAACCTCCCAGTCTTAGAACGCACTGCTCATCATCTCAGAAGTGGGTCACCCCCAAGCTGGGACTAAGCTCCACCCCAAGGTAAGGAATCCTAGGCTAGGCTGAGGTTATAGGGAAAACAACACAAACATCCAGAAGGATTCTTCCCAAGATGCCATCTTATGCCCACTACTACCAGATTCTCATTCCCCACATGCATGTTCCACTTGGGAGTATACACCTTCACAAGCATAGTTCATCGGTGCTAACCTCCCTCTCTGGGTCTCGGCAATAGGCCAGATTAGGAAGTCTCAGAGCCCAAAGCTGGTGCTGGACACTCTCTAGAAGAAACCGCTTCCCAGCAAACTCTCTCACCTAGAGAGAATTTCTCACAGGCCTGACAACCTGCCTCTTCCAACAACAGTCACCTCCCTCACCTAGAAAGAGGTCATACATAGGCTCACTCACAACTTGCACTGGCCAATAAGCCACGCACAGTCCAGCTCTACATGGCCACCACAGCCAAACGGAAAAACAAACACGGTCTTCCCAAACAGGCTTACCAATGGCTCAAGGTCTCACAAGGTTGGTTCTCGAGAGCGTGTGACAAACAATCCATGCAGGGAATGACACGAGTTCCATGGCTCAGAATGGAGAGGGTGAACCCGACCTCTTTAGAAAGGAACACAGGCTTCTCGGCTTTCAGAACAGAGGGTATACATGGTTTGTTTTTCTTTTAGAATCAAACACAGGCTTTTCAGCTCATAAGGATGCAAAAGGTTTCTCTGTAGAGCTCAGGTTAGTCGTATTCCTCAGAGCCTGTACACACTCAGGCAGTCTCGGTGGAAATGGGTGAGGAGCCCTCTCATGGCTCATCTTGGCCATTTTATTCGCATGGGTCAGGGCTGACACTTGTCGCCCTGGAAACTACATGCATTTACCTATCACGTATCACCTTCCTCATGGTTAGGAACTTAGGATAAAATATGAATGGCACATGTTTTTTTGGAATAATAATAAAATATTATTCCCAGGCTTAAGCCCCCTAGGATAAACACTTAGCCCCTTTTTCCACCTTCTAGCCCCTAATCCCTTGCCTTCTCTGTGGAAGCTCAGTCCTCCTTCACTCATTCATCATGGTCGGTCTGCACTTGGCAGTGTTTACAATTTTATTAAATGTTCTGCATACATACAAGTACAAAATCGAGCCCTTGGCCTCCAACCCTTAGGCTCTCTAGCCTAACAATCACATAAGCCCACCGGCTTATACAAACTTGGCTCACCAGCTTATAACACATATTTACAATTCATTTCATACATCAGATTTACAACTAGGCTCGGCCTTGGGGAGATTACACTTGGTCCTGTAGACCCATCTGCATCTGACAAGTTTCCTCCCAGAAGGAAGGGGAACCAGATCCCAAGTCGCGTTCTCGAGGAGGGAGTTGTACTCCTCCTTCATGGTGGATTCCCATAAGGGATTTCTAACAGCCTCTCCATAAAACTATGAATCTAAAGATTGAACCAAGAAAATATTCCTGGAATGCAATGGTTCAGTGGCAATGAGTGCAACAGGAGGCTCCTTGAAATCATATCGAGTCCTCCTAGTATCGGCTGGATCACCAATGAGATTCCATGCATCCTTAAGAGTAGTCTATGCCCACTTGGGCCTCTGCTCTGTCTCTGCAACTACATCTGGATGCTCTGACTCTGCATTTGACTGTACTAACTCTGAATCTAAATCATCTAAGTCCTCTAAATCATAACTCTCGTATGAAGAAGAGTCAACATATGCATGCTCATCATCTCGGATAGGTGGAAGAGTGAAGGTGTCTGCATGTTGTTGTTGAGGTACATGCGAGACACTTTCCTCGAATTGGACACTACGCTCAATGATGAGTTGGTTCGAGGAAATATCTATAAGTCGATATCCCTTCACACCATCAGGGTATCCAACAAAAATGCACTCAGTGCTCTGTGGATCAAGTGCCTTCCTCTTTTCAGAGGGAATCCTAGCCCATGCACGTGAACCAAAAATGCGAAAGTGGGTCACTTCCAGTTTGTAGCCGCTCTAAGCCTCATAGGGGGTCTTATCCTTGACAGATCTATGGGGAGATCTATTTTGGATGTATGTTGCACAGTTAAGTGCTTCGTCCCATAGTCTCTGTGGTAGTGACTTTGCATGCAACATGCAAGATGCCATCTCCTTTAGAGATCGGTTTTTCTGTTCAACAACTTCGTTTTGTTGCAGAGTATAGGGAACTATGTGCTACAACTAAATCCCTACCTCATGGCAATGATTATGGATCTCATGATTCACATACTCTCCCCCATTATCAGTTCAGAGGACTTTTATCTTCTTTCCAGACTGTGTCTCAACCAAGGTTTTGAAATCTTTGAGGTGTTGAAAGACCTCGGATTTTTTCTTGAGAAAGTAGATCCATGTAAAATGTGAGAAATTATCAACAAAAATCAGAACAAACCTCACTTTGTTGATCGATGGATGTGGAAAAGGACCCATGAGGTCACTGTGGATCAGATCTAAAGGTGCAGAAGCTCGCTGAGACTTTCCCTTGTCAAATTTCTCTTGAGGGTGTTTTTCGAGAACACATCCCTCACATACTCCCTTGGAGAAATGGATGTCTGGTAGACCATCAACTAATATTTGATTGCCAAGTTGTTGTATGTATCTAAAATTCAAATGTCCAAACCTTTCGTGTCATATCCTACTACTTTCATCAGCATGAGTAAGCAGTAAAGCAGAATCAGGTTCAATGAATTAAAAAAATGTATACAATCTAGACTGATGATTTACCTCACCGGTAGCAACCCTAGAGTTGGTTTGCATGTCGTAGATGTCCATGACATTTGGTATGAATACGACTTACTTTCCAGTGATGAAATTCATCATCTGATATACGGAGAGAAGGTTGACAGAAAGCTTGGGAACATGCAGCACATTCTCGAAACTTTCGTTGGTGAGTTCAATCCTTCCTTTGCTGGTGACTTCGACAGAAGAGTTGTCCCCCATAAGAATAGGATGACCTTTGCATGTATCCAAAAAATAATAGACTTCTTCTGATGCAACCAAGTGATGAGATTCTCTTGAATCAACGATCCAAGCATCAAGAGAGGAGTTGATGGAAATCAAGGCATGGCTAGAATTGCCTTTCTTGGAATTCAGATCTTCTAGCTTCTTCTTCTTTGCACCCTCGGGGATGCGATCTCCAAGGTTGTTTTTCTGAAGTATTTGAGACATCAGATCTATTTTTTTTGCATGCATGCAGATTTTGGATGGAATCCTTTCTGACAATATGTGCATTTCTCTCCTTTTCTTCCCTTTTCTCCTTTGGATCCAGAGGCATCGCTGAAGGGTATTGTATACCCTTCCTTCTTCAGATGTGCATGATCTTTCCACTTATATTTATCTTTAGATTTCTGATATTTGTGGCTGCCATCATGCATAGTGAGTGCATGTGCCCTTGGGCCTTTGATTGCATCAGGGATTCGATAAATTCCTCAAGAGAAGGCATCTTCCAGGTGGCTCTAGAGGTGAATCTAACAATATGGAATGTAGATACGAATATAGAGAATTCAGGACCAAGCTTGGAGAGAATGGTCAGAACCATTTGTTTCTCCTCCTTCAATTTATCAACCCCTCAAGCTTTGAGTTGCGACAGTAAATCCTTGAATTTTGTAAAGAAATCTTGGATATTATCGAAGCTTTTTGGATCCAATGTGAGCAGCTCCACCTCTAGCATGTGTCCCCTCATCTCATCCTTTTTTCAAAAGAGCCCTTCCAATATGGTCTAGGCTTCATTGGGAGTCTTACAGGAAGATATATGAAAAAGGAGATTGGGATAAATAAGACTGCAAATTGTTCTGAGTGCCTCATTCATGTGATTTAAGTACTTGGATTTTTCTATGGCTAATGTCATCTTTGGATCTGTATTCATGATTAACCTGTACAACCCTCTAGACCGGACATGTATGGATATTTTCTCATTCCAAGCAAAATAGTTGTAAGGTGTAAGAATGAATTCTTTTTGGAATTCCATCTTTCCGTTGTCTTCAACATTTTGGTGTAGATTTCGCTTAGCAGTCCGTCAGCTCTAATACCATGTAAATGTGTTGAACCTACACAGAATAGATCTAGATAAAAAATAATACACACATTTGCAGAGAGAATTGGAGAAAGAAGAATAAGGAGAGAAAGAATGAAAGAATTCTCATTAACCATTGTGAATAATGAATAATTTACACATGATATACTATGCATAGCTCAGTGAGTTCTACTTGAGGTGAACCAATGCACCATAGTGGTGGTCTAGAGTGATTTTGACACACACCAACAGTTACGGGAGTGAACTGCCACCTATTCTAGTCTCCCAGGTAGTTACGGGAGTGAACTGCCACCTAGTTGAGTTAACTAGTCAACTAGTCTTCAGTTAACTAACTGAACAGAGAGTATTGAGGAGTCAACTCAGGGAATCAAGGCTAATGCGCCACTTTTGTGATGAAACCGATGCAATGTCGAATTAGCATGGTGATTATCCCAATGTTTCATGGTGATGATCCCAATGCAACATCTAAACTCAACTTAACTAGTCAAACTGAAGTGTCAACTGAAAGAGAATATTCTCCAGGTTGAATATTCTCCCCTAAAATATAAGAGACTGGATAATGACTAAGTATGACTAATAAACAAGGAATAACCTTAGGAAAAATAAATCCTAGGTGTGTGTGAAGTAACTCCAACACATTGTGTGAGTTTATATAAGCAGTGATCCCCAACAAAGAAAAAAAAGAAAAAAAAAGAAGATAAAAATGTAGAGTTCCTTGTAGGCATAGTTTTGATCTTTTTGGACCCCTCCTTGGATCTCTAATTAAAAAAAATGGCACTCTTAGGATGTAAAATTTAACTTCTCTTATGCTTGGGTACTCCTACATGTGTTTTCATTATTATGCAAAACCTATGTTGCACGGGGAACAATGGGGATGCATCCCTAGGTCAGTTAGAACATGCCTCCAAAATTTTCAGGGATGGCAATAATATATATATATATATATATGTATATGTATATGTATATGTATATGTATATGTATATGTATATGTATATGTATATGTATATGTATATGTATATGTATGTATGTATGTATGTATGTATGTATATGTTAAAAAGGTTAGAATTCACTATAAGTATTTGTAGGTATTATGCACAACCCTTACACTTTCTCATATTTATTGTTTATGGTATTGATGTTGAAAGGCATTCCCTTCTCAATAGCTTCTGCAGATTTTTACATATGTGTTGAAAACGTCTACAAAACACTTTGGGATATACATGCTTGCATTCTGTAAATACATTAGATTCATATTTCAGATAAAGAAGGTGATTGGATATGAATTTTTTCAAACCTTTAGTACCCAATCCAAGTCACTACCATCTGATTGTTTCCACAATGATTGAGGTTGGGATAATGGAAGAACTAGACTTGAATAACTCTTGGACACCCATGTACAATATGTAAAAGCTAATATGACCCCAAAAATGAGAAGAAAAAAAACAATAACCACATGGATCAAAACTTTGAGATGTTGCATTTCTTGTTTGTTGAGATGGAGGCTTTTCTTATTGTAATGATGTCGCTGAAAAGAAAATAGTTAAATCACCAGGAACCCAAATCAAAACCTACATTACAAAATCCATGTTTTGAGATACAAATTGTACATATCAGACTTACATTTGGTATAATATGAAAAACATGGATGGGATAAATGATCATATTGTCTAATCATCAATGTACATTGTCAAAACCAAAGATACATGCCTGGAACATCCCTAAAATCTATCTAGAATGTCCTCAAAATCCATCCTAAACACTCCTGAAAGCTACCTAAAATGTCTTGTGTATGGCCAACAAATCCTTGAGTCCTTAATGAAGTCCCTGTCAAATTGGGGATGTTTCGTATGACTCTCCATATCCCTGAAACACTGAAATGGCAGATATGGGTTTTTTCCTGAGTGCGGGACAGATCCCTATGCAATGTAGTGTGGAACTCTCTACCAAATTTTCCCTTGATTTTGGCATCTTACTCTTTGATGCCTCAGTTGCAACTGGTTCAACTCTGCTGAAGTATATTTGTTGCTTCCAATCACAACTATTCTCTGTGAAACATCTTTTAAATTTGGTTGAAAATATCCAACGCCTTTCAGTGGTCTTTAGCTATAGAAAATTCTACAACTTAGACTTTATTTCGTAACAAATCTCCCTTTTGTATTGGGACACATGTTCTTGTCTCCGACATTTGCATTGTCTAGATTCTAGACTCTATATCGTCTTCTTTGACTGTCTAAATTTTTTCCACATTTCTCGTACCATGTATGTAGGTTACAAACCTTTTGATATTCAAGTACATGGCATACAACCAGATATGGTGAAGAAGTAGAGCTCGAGAAGGAATTAATGGTGGTGTTAATGGTGGAACTGTTGGATTGCTTACACTTGGCGGTAGATTTATTGCACCTACCGTGATGTTGGACCCATATCGGGCAGTTTCTGTCTACTTTCTGCTAGTTTAGGTCTGTTCTATATTTAGGACTACTAGATTACTTGGGACTTGGAGGATTCATCCTCTCTACTTACAAAAGTAGAGCCTTAACTCCCTTCCTTAACTTCTCTGTATTCTTGTACTTAAATTTTATTAACTACCTAAGTGGAGGTCATATCTAAGCCTGTCATCTCTTCGGTGGCACGAGACGAAAATTAATGGAGTGGAATTACAACTCAGAAGCAGTTAATGGAAAAGCTTACATATATTTATTTTTTTCTACGAAGGTCTTATCATAGTTTTTTGTAACTTAGGTTGTGCGAGGTGGAAGTCATTGGTGGACTCCTTCAACACCTTCCTGATGGAGGTTGAGGTCAGCGCACTCATGAGTGTGGTTGACAAGGCCCTCTCGAAGAGTGTCGAACTCTTCACATGCAAATAGTTGAAGCTGTCTTACCACCTTCTTCATTGAACTTGGCAGACCACTTGTTATCCTCTTCCTTTGATACCTATGAGCCTTTGGCATCCACTCCCTTGTCGCCTTCCACTTTGCTTCTGGGACTGGTCTCCTCGTTTGGGTGTTCTGGTTTGCACCGAAGTGTGGGTTTTCATGAACATTGTCCTTCTGTGAAAAAGTGGAAACCTAAGAGTTCTCAATGAAAACGAGCGTGGAAACCTAACAAGACTAAACACTGCTTAATCATGGGTTCAGATGTAGGTCTAGAGGAGAGCATCCGTCTTTCTCTCTGTGGACTTGTTGGTAGGATTTTCTATTGCACTCTGTGTAAGTGTTCTCTCTCAGATTGGATCTTCAGGTGTCTGTTTGGTCTTCTTTTTAACTCACCGGAGGATGCACAACCCATTCTAGATTCTCTCTAGACTATGAATGGTTGTAGCCTAATGCTTAAGAGATGGTGGGTAAGATTTGATCCAACCACAGATTACTTTAGACTTTTTCACCTGTGGGTTTTTATTCCTGGCCTACCACTTTAGTATTGGACGAAAAAAGATCTTGTAGCCATAGGCAACGAGCTCAGACGTTTTATATGTTTGGATGACAATATTTTAAAGGGTTATGATAGAAAGATGGCTAGGATACTGGTTGAGTTGGATGTACATGCGGGGTTACCTGAGACACTGGATATTATTTGGTGAGGTCGCACGATGACTCAGTGCCTAGATTACCTTGGCATCCCATTTCATTGTACAAGCTTCCGCATGATTGGAAACCTTATGAGTGATTGTACTGAAGAACCAGAAGAGAATGAATTAGAAGCTTCTTACCTTCACAAGCTATCACAAGAGGACTCATCAGGCATTGATTCATTTTTTGCAGTGAATGATGATTATATAGACATAGGAGACTGTCTGTCTTCACCTCTGGACACTCTCACCGGTAAGCTCAAGCAACACTATCCTACCTTTTATTATACCCTTACTTCTTGGGAAAGGAATTTATTGGACTCATCTGTTATCTCGGGGATGGGGCCGTTAAGACCACCCGTGTCTGATCCTTTGAAGACTCTATATTTTCCTCCTTCACCCTCTGCAGTGCGAGATTCCCCTCAAGATTTTCCTACCCCACAGTTTTTGTCACCTTCTAGAGATGAAGGGGCTCCCACTAGCCCTTTGGCTCTCGGTGGGGTTGCCTTATCTTTGAGTCCTTTTCAGTTGACTATTCCTGACCATCTTACTACTGTGGTTCTTCCTACCAATGACTCTGAGCTTATTGAGGTTGCTCCTATGAATTATAGAATTTTGGCATCTGATCACTCTACCCTTGGGAACTTACTTACTACTTTGGCTCCTACCACAATTGAGACGCTGCTACTGGTTCAAATTCCTACTTTTTAGGGTAGGTCTCCAATCATCCGAGAGAGCTCAAAATTACCTATTTCTTTGTCCCGTGTTAATACTGGTGACACAACTGGGATAGACTACTCTTGGTATCATGGTTTTGGACTTGAAACTGCACCTATTAAAACCCATAGTGCTCAGAGAAAGGCTACTACTTCTTTTACTCTTCCGAATAATTACTCAACAGACTCATTTGACCTTGGGGTGCTTAGAGGCATTAAATCCCTAGCTAGGTCCTGCCCATGATACTTCTCTCCCTTAATATCATAGGGGTGGGTGGCACCCTAAAAGATGCCTCCCTCAGGAGACTTATTGACAAAACTCTTCCTAACATCATTTTTTTACAAGAAACTTTAGTCGACGAGCAGTGTGCTCGGGCATTCTTCAGTAGCATAAGACCACAATGGTTTGTTAGTGTTGTAAGCTCAGTGGGAAGATCGGGTGGATTACTTGTTTCTTGGTATCCCGTTAAGTTTGAGCTAGAACCTTTCTTATGTTGTGGCTCTATTTTGATGACAGGTATCTGTTGTGCAAACAAAAGACAGGTTAATCTTCTCAATGTTTATGGTCCTTGTACTGACATGATTTCATTTTGGACAAAAGTCTCTACTTTTGGCCTTCTGGCTAAACCTAATCTTATAGTCGTGAGTGATTTTAATTTTACCTTATCAGCAGATGAGGTGTGGGGGACTCTGGTTTACAAGATCCGACAACCTTACAGTTAAAATAAATCTTCATAAACAACAAACTTGTGGATTTATTGTTGGCTACTACGGTTCCTACTTGGAGGAATGGTAGAATTGGTTCGGAGTGTATCTCTAAGAGATTGGACCTTGTTTTTATTTCTGAAAATCTTCTTCAACTTTCAGAATGATACATATCCTGGGTTGAATATCCATTCCTATCAGACCATGCTCCTATCTTCCTACATCTAGATTCATCCTCTCATTGGTCGACTTATCCATTTAAATTCAACCCAGTGTGGTTACAGGACCTGGATTTTGCGCGACTAGTCACTGAGGTTTGGAATGACCAGTATTTTCTACAAGAAGTTGACTTACAAAGACGTCTTGCGTGGAAGCTGAAACACTTAAAATTGAAAGTTAAAATTTGGGAACATCAATAGAAAATCAAGAATACTCATAGAATCTCATATCTGGAAGATATTATACAGTCATTGATCCTGGAACATTTTGTGGGAACTAGATCGACCGAACTTGAAAAACAATTAAAGACTCTAGAGGAGGAGAAAAATAGGCTCTTGATGGCCGAGGAAGTACTTTGGCGCTAGAACAACAGAGCTATTTGGATCAAGTGCGGAGATAAAAAAAACTAAGTTTTTTCATCACTTTTCTAGCTACAGGAGGAATCACAAGCATATTTGGGAATTAAATATGGATACAACAGACATTATTATAGGACAATACAAGTTGATTCTAGAAGCTTACCATTATTTCAAAAATTCTTATAGTGATCTGGGACTTACAAATATTATTGACCAAGCTACCATCACTGGACTCTTTCCTAGACTTATTAGTGAGAGGGAGGTCAAACAAATTACTGGTGCCTGTACAAAAGAGGAGACTTGGAAAGTTCTAAATACTTTCAAAAGGGATAAAATCCCTGGACCCGATGGTTGGATTGTTGAGTTTTACCTTAACTTATTTGAACTTGTTGGTGATGATATGTGGGAACTGGTTGAGGATACTAGGATCAAAGGAGTGGTCAATCAGGCATTAAGCTCCACCTTCTTGAATCATATTCCTAAGACCAACCTTCTAACTTTCCTTAGAGACTACATGCCTATTGCTATGTGCAACCTTTATTATAAATTCATTACCAAAATTCTTGCTAATAGGATAAAACCTTACTTGTCTGGCATTATCTCTGGAGAACAATTGGGTTTCCTTAAAAAACGATAGATTTTGGATGCCATAGGAACTGCACAGGAAGTTTTACACAACATCAAACAAAAAAATATTCAGGAAATGATTTTAAAGTTAGATCTCAAAAAGCTTTTGATTGTATTAATTGGGACTTCCTGCGATTAATACTTCTACAATCTGGTTTTGGTCATCATTTCACGAGATGGATCATGGGATGTGTTTCTAGTGCCACCATAATCGTTCTGGTGAATGGGGAGGCAATCCCATTCTTCCATAATGAGAGAGGTCTGAGGCAAGGTTTCCCACTCTCACCCCTATTTTTCATCTTGGCTATGGAAGGACTGAGCATTCTACTCAAAATTAGTCAACAAGTAGGGAGACTCACATGCATTAAGGTTTCAAGGCTGGTCAAGATTATGCATATTTTTTCATGGATTATGTTCTTATTGTGACCAAAGTTGATTCACAATAATGGATGGAGATTGAATCTATTCTTAAATTCTTATGTCGAGCTTCGGGGCTCCAGATCAATGTGACAAAGTCTACCTTACACTACTCGGGGCTTACAGAGGTGGACTTAGACACTTACAAGAACATCTTCTCATACAAATTTCTAGATATCTTGGTTGGTCTGATATATCTTGGTTATTTTATCAAACCATACTGCTATAAGGTGGTTGATTGGCATTGGTTACTCATAAAATTTGAGAAAAGGATTGCGCATTGGTGCAATAGGTGGCTAACGCTTGGAGGGAGATTTGTTCTTATTAAATCAGTTTTGGATAGCCAGGCAGTCTTCTGGATGGCGCTGACTGCTATCCATGTTATTGTATTAAAAAGGATTCGACATCTGATTTTTACTTTTCTCTGGATGGGTGGTAGTGAAAATAAGCATCTTCATCTTTGTCGCTTGGATTCCATTGCTAAACCTAAATTGGTGGGTGGTCGGGGGATGAGAAACATTTTCCTTCTTAATAAATATTTGGCATCCAATTCACTATGGCATGTGTTGTCACAAGATGAGATTTGGCATCGGGTTATTATTGGTAAATATATCTCACATCTTTCAGTCTCGAGTTGGCTCAGACATACTACTACAAGTCCAACAAATGCTTCTCCGATATGGATATCACTACTAAAATTTATACATATCATCCAACATTGGTTATGTTGGAAACCCGGATCGGCCCACCTAATTCATATTGGTCGAGATGCAATGCTGGGATTGGGGACTTCTTCTTTTTTATCACTATATCTCTTGAACAAATTACACAAACAACATATTTATTATCTCTTCCAAGCCAAGGGTCTCACAGACTAGGGGGCTCTCAGTTCCCGGTGGAAAAATTGCATAGACTTGGATCTTTCGGGGGACTTGGCTATTGAATGGAAGGGATATTGTAAGGATCTACTTGGAGCGGGGATATAACTAAGGTAACGGGAGGATACATTGATCTCGAGTGGAGGCAATTGTTCTGGTAACATATCAGCCAAGAATCTTTATAATGCAATCTCTTCTACCATATGGATCTAGAAGTGTACCAGTTGGAGGAAGCAATTTTGGCATTGGAATATTCCTTTAAAAATCAAAATTTTTATTTGGCTAGCTGCAACCAATAATATATTGACTTGGGACAATATTTTACGCTAGGGCTGGGAGGGACCTAATATTTTCCTTCTGTGTCATTTTAATTATGAATCTATTACACATCTTTTTATAGACTATACATTTACACAACAAGTATGGAACAAACTCTCTATTTCCCTTAAGCTTTGGTCTATCTGGTCGGGCTCCTCACCGATGATTAGTTTGGAGGACTATGAAAAGGAGGAGTCTTGCTATCCTCGTCTTCTTGCCTTGGTCATCTGACACATTTGGTTGGTACACAACAGGGCTATCTTTGAACAGATTCCTCCTACTATTAATACTATCTGCTACAGGACTCTGGGGGGTATGGAGTTATCAACGTTAAGGAAGGATCCTTCTCTGTGCTTTTTACAACCTACCTACCAACAGGGAAGGAACAATGTCTGGTTTGATGGAGCCTCACAAAACACTGGTCTACAATCTGGAGTAGGTGGTATGATCAAGCTCACAGATCACACCAAGTTTACTTGAACCTACAACTGTGGTGAGGGTACTAACACCAAAGAAGAACTTCTTGGTGCCTGGGCTACTCTTACTCTGTCTACCAGACTTAATATTCTAGACCTTCAAGTACTGGGTGATTCCAAAATTATTATAGACTAGCTTAACAACAAAGGAAAGTTACAAGTTATTTCTCTGGAATGGAAAGATATAATCTTCGAACTCATTAAAGGCTTTACTCATATCAATTTTACTTATATTTTCAGAGAATTAAATGAGGAGACTAATCTACTTTCCAAAAGTTCTCTTCAAGAACATGCGGGGAATTTGACATATAATTAGTGGATAGATGGTCAGGTGGGGCCGAAAAAAAAAATATATCTATATTAGTGGCCTTGAGAGATACAGTACAAGACTTATTTTGGCATTTTGTTTAATGTGTCGATAGATTTTGTATTGTCTAATAGTCGGAGATCTGAATCTGAGGCTAGAATTATGAGTTGTCTATCTTATAAGTGGCCATATTTTCATATATTTGGGACTGGAGCAGTGTCTTCATCTTGAGAAGAAGTGAATGTAATTATGGTTTTTACCATATATTATTAATATAATGAGAAATTTTTATTCTAGAAAAAAGTACAGGTGAGTGCAAACCTCTTGTTTTTTTATTTTATTTCCAGTACAATTAAGAATTACCAGCTCCCAACCCATCCATTGTTTTCCAGGGCATGGATATTTTTCCAATTGATATCATGTGAATTGCTAGTCGGTTCAATATGATCCAATGGTATGGTGCCCACATTCTTTTAGCTTGGTTTTTATGATAGACATTTGTCTTTTTGCTAAACATACAAGACCTTTATTTTTTCCATGTTGACTTTATATAAACATTAGTATTTCTAAACTAGTCTTCTCAAAAGTGTTTGGTGCAATCCATGAAACTATCATTTTGACCACATTCTTTACAATCTTGATTGTGTACTCTTCTAGTCCAATTTTTGCATCCAGTTGGCCGGAATCCACTCTAAAAGGTTCCCTCTCTGCAAACTTGAGTAGGGTGGGTGACATGAGTTGTCTTTTTTATCTGAATATCAAAATAGTTTTTTTTTCTATTTTTGCAGTAACTATTACAAATATATATGAGGAAACATTTTATTATCTTATTTTCCTTAATCTTTACAAATTTGTACTATTGGCACTAACCATTTTCTTCCTTATTAAGGAATATATTACGAGCGATTGTTAGCTTTTACTAGTTTTCCATCTTGCATTTTTCCAAAATAATTGCATTTCATTGAGAAATTTAATTATGTTCACCAAGTTTCACAAATTGTCATGGAAGTAATTTTTACATGAAATTGTACCTCTACTATGAATATTCATCTATTTATATGTTGAAAAGGTTTTCCAAGGAAAACAAACTGTGTTGAGCATAAGGAAGAGAAAGGATTTTTTATTCATTGTGGTTGAGAAACATTAGGTACATATAGTTGATGTGTTGATGTACTACAGTTGTCGCAGAGGAAAGATCCCTAATAAGGATACTCTTCCACCACCACTTGGAAATGATCATTATAATTCTAGCCCACGACATCAGCATGCAGATAGTTTCCAAACAAATAGCATGGAAAAACATGGTTATGATTCATTTGCAAGATTTGTTCCTCCAGAAGATCTAATACACTAGATGCTCAAGTAAGGAAGCGTTCAATGCAATTATGTTTTAGATAAAACTAGGCTTCACTTGCTAGATATCTTTCTATTTTCCCAAACAAATTATCTAATATGAAATATAATACAAAATACGGTACAAAATCAGCAACACTCCTTGCAAAAATTTCTAGTCCTTGGGGACTTCAATCTATCCAAAATGACAATAGTCTTTCACCAAATCTTAGAAGTTAGAACAACAATTATATAGAAGCAAAAACCTCTAATCTGATTATCATACATCCAATTCGTTGTTTTTTGTGGACTCCTCAGCTGTAATTAGATCTTGGTCTCCTTTGGACTCTGAGGGATACAAATTAGAATTTGTAGGTTGTCAATCAGAGAGTCTGCCTCTTTCTCAAGGTACATCTGCTTCATTGTGAAGGATTTCGCCATATTTCTAATCACTGCACTGGCCCTCATAAAAATCCTATGTGACTCACCATCCTCGTTTTTCCTCTCCACAATCAAATCCAGGTCTTTTTCATAGGCCTTCAATTGGTCCTCATATCCTCCTCTTCCCTTACCTAATTCCAAGAAAATCTCTGAAAGATTCCTTGTTATCTTTCTTAAAGTTAACTTCACCATCATAAATCCATTCAGAAGAGAATAATCAGAAGAAAGACAGATCTTATTTGCACCAAAGCAAGAATTTTTACTTCCTTCAATTCTCCTTGATTAGAGGAAAGAAGGGACATAAATCCAACATCTTTTAGTATTGGTGGAAGGGGGAGAAGGAACTAGCTGCAAACCTGGTCAATCATTCTTCCACCATATTAATTACACTTTTTTGGGATTCATAACTAAATTCCTTACAATAATTTTTATACTGAGTTATAGTACTTTCACCTTAAATTCCTAGAATTGTCTGTACTTTTGCAGATGTGTCCATTTTACCTGATGAATACTAAAAATATTTCTTTGGGATGTGGTCATTAGGTAAAGTTGATGAATATTTACTGATTTTCACTTCAATGGAAACATCGCTACATGTCCTAGTATAAAACTGTATTAAATTTGATGCATGTTTGACAGAAGTTAACATTTATTATGATTTGAGTTTCTGAAATACTTTAATCAGTGTTGGATAGGAATGGGTGTTAGGAAATGAGATACACTTCCACACTAAGCCTAGCTGAAGAGAAGAATAATTTAATTAAAAACGTAAATGACAAAGAAATCACACAATACACAGAGATTTTACCCTGGAAACCCAAACCGGGAAAATGAACATTCCTTGAGCATTCTTCTCTCTTGTTGTATTATTTAATCTGAATAAAATGTTACCTATCTAACCTTGGTCCACACCTAAGAAACAATCAACATCATACCTTCTTACGTGTGAAAGAACAACCCTATAGTCAATCTGGCTTACATATGCATGACCAACAACCTACATCTAAAGATTTCTCTAAAAAATGGCTATCTTCCGATTCATTGATTAGACTTTACGGCCTTACAACATGCCTCTTCATAGACTTTACAACAGGAAAACCCCTAAATAATTGGCACCCAAAAACGGTTACAGATCCATGCATATCATTGGCTACAAATCCTGTAAATCTTTGGATTCTATTACAATACACTCCAAGTCATATTACCATTCGACTACCATTCAGCCTTCATTTGATCTTCATTCGATTTCCATATGTCTATTTTTCAACCTCTTGTTGGTTGAACTCTTCGACTCACTGTCAATTCCTTACCATGTTGAACTGCCTTGACCTTTGACTTCGACTTTACCTGGTTGACTAACCTCGACCTTCGACTTGTTGTCGATCTACCTCGATCCTCGACCTATTGTCGATCCACCTCGAATTTGATCATCATTCGATCCACCTCGACTTCAATCGTCATTCGATCCACCTTGACTAGAATTTCATTGCAAATAATATAACAAAGAATCATTATCCCACTTGTTGTCTTCTTTTCTGAAACCAGAAGATTCATGAACTTTCATTCATAGATCCAGGGTAGCAATGCGCATTGCCTCTTTGTACCAAGAGAACTTCACAACACTCACAGACTTGGTCAACGAGTCTTCTATGTTTTCCAACGTGTCTACTTTATATAGTAGCACCTTGTTACTTTCCACCATATCTCTTATGAAATGGTATTGCACATCAATGTGCTTAGTCTTCGAATGATAAGTAGGGTTCTTTGCCAGAAATATTGCACTTTGACTATCACATCTTACCTTCATAGATCTCTACTAAAACATGATTCATGAACACAACCTTTACAGCCATACTATTTTTTTGCTTTCATGAGTGGCCGCCATGTATTCATCTTTTTTTGCTGAGAAGGCTATGATTACCTATCGCTTGCTCATCCAAATTATTTCTCCATCGAACATCTTGAATACATATCTGTTGGTCGACCTTCGTCGATCCATATCTCCAGCCCAGTCAGTGTCCACAAATCCATGTACATTTAATTTACCACTATCACCTCCAAGTCTTCCTTGGGAGAATATAGCTTCATATGCTCCCAAGGAAGACCTGGAGATTCATCATCAGGAAGATAATCAAGCTCCACAACCAACAAACACACCTAAACCATATTCATCATCTCATCATTAGTGATATCCCTTATGACCCTTATACTTTCCCTTAGTATTATCTTCATAAAAAGTGAAACTAGATCAAAACTAATAAGAATGTCTTCCCCATCCATTTTTAGATTATCCAATTTATTGACGAGATGAACGGAGTCCTTATAAAATAAGCCTTGTTCCCATCAAGGTATTTAAGATTCTGTGCAAGAAATTTAGCCAAGTAATACATTGGCGATCCAATAATGTTTATGATAGTCCTTAATGGAACACCATCCTTGTGGATTTTAGGAAATCCATAAATGCCAGGCATGATCATGTTATGATGAGTTAGTTTATTTTGTATATTCTTTTCAAGAGACAACAAGTTTATTTTGTATATTCTTCTCAAGAGACAACTCCTTAATTACGTTATTACATATTTTAGAATTCTGTTTCTAAGATCATAGAATAGTTTTCTATAAATCCCATTGGTTGTGAGGTGCTCCATCATTTTTCTATCATAGTCTTGTTTATTCTAGCACAAATGTGACATTACACTTGTCTACTTTAACTATTATGATGTATTTATTATTTCTCAACTTTCTTAAAGGAAACACGTCTACCTTGTTAATATTTCCTTAGAAGTGCCATTTTTCTCTTCTTAATGCTACATCACATTCTTGCCTCGCCTCTTCTATTGAGTTATTAGGTAGGTTCTTAATTTACTGCTCAATGTAGCATATTATATTTTCCACTAGTATCATTCTTTGTGCAACAACATTTAAAAAAAACTGAAATGGGTATTGATTGTATTCAAAGAAAGTTGTGACCACACTGTACAACATGATAATACATATCAACTAGAGAAAGTTTGATGATTGGGATTCAAAATTTCCCAAAACTATAGAAATTCCACCTTCAAACTAAGTTGTCCTTACAACCTTTTACACAAAACTATAAAACTTACAACTATAAAGTTGACCATACTTGCCTATAAAATATACTATTTTGCAAAACATAAAAGCCAATCATGGGCTTCTTGCTTGACATCTTCAAGGATTTCCAAATATGGAAATTCTTGTATTCCATCTCCCCTTAGATTTGTAGCACTGTATCATATTCCTTAATAGCTACTATGACAGACCCATTAGAGACTTTTGGAAGAGAAGTCATATAGTGAGATTTCCTTGCTAGACCCATAATCAATTGGTATTGCATGTTATGGTCTACAATGAGATTTTTGATTTGATTTCCCTGGATGGACACTCTTGCTTCCAATTTAGAATTCCTAACTAATTGAACTTCAAGTTGAGAAGAAATTTTTTTATTGCTTGATGGGAAATTGCTACCTGTAAATCCTTAGTTTGGCAAGCAATCCTTTGTTGAACATGATGAAGATTTTCAATTTTAGAAGGATCATAACCATTGATGTGACAATGATTGTCCATGGTAGACCACCTATTGACTCTGATACAATATGAGTCGAAACCCACAAGGTATGCTAGACCCATAACTATGAGATGGAACAAAGATGGATGTCAGAGTCAATGGATTTATTACTAGGTTGATTGCGATATAACTCCACCAAAGGTCGAGAAGGAACAAGATCTCATCTTTGCTAAGAAAACCCATCCTATTAGGATTTAAATCACTCACTTGACTGAGCTTGATGCTATGAATGGATAGCATGGGTGGATGGGATGCTTTTATGGCCCATCTCATCTAAATTAAAGAGATGCACCACTTGTCCTTCATTCCAAATGGCATGCCAATTCTAATGTTTGACTTGAACAATTTCATGGTGTAGGGTCCCTTTTTTGACATATTTGGTACAGTCTACATGATTTTGTTTTAACCATTTACCCATCTTATTACCTCATGATGACATATATATTTTACCATTTTTTCTTCAAAATGAATTTTTGACTTGACAAAAGTAATTATTCTAGCCTAATTATTGCATTTTCCTTGTTTAATGAATAAGATATGTTTAATTGTTCAAGTTGTTGAGGTTACTAGAATATTCTTGTAGCATGTTGGACAAGATCCTGTAACTACCTCGATGGTTAGGATGCTTTTCAAACTTCCCAATTGATTCGAAGATGTGGGGTTTTTGGAGAAACACGTACATATGGATACATAATATCCATATTAGACAAAACTCCATGGTCAAAGCATTATCTGATGTCTCACATGTGCTTTTCCACCACATTTCCTCACTAAGGATAACACCAACAACATCATCAAATTTCACATTGTTTGAACCATAGACAGAGTTACTTACAACCATGACCAAGTTTTTCCAACTTTATGGAAATGAGAACACGATTATAAGAGCCCTATTCTCATCATCAAAGTCCACTTTTACATAACTTAGCTGATTAGTAACTGTATTAAATTCATTTAAATGATCGACAACAAACCCACCTTCCGACATCTTCATATTAAATAATTGCTTCATTCAAAATACCTTAGTTGAGGCCAAGGGTTTTTCATATAGTTTAGTCAATGCCTTAGTTATATCCTTCATTGTATTTTCTTTTGAAATATTGAAAGACACCGACACTACCAGGCACAACCGTATTGTTCCCAGTGCCTTTCTATCAAGAACCTTCCATTCTTCGTCCATCATAATCGTCGGCTTCTTTGTTATTCTGTCCAATGGTAGGAATAGATCCTTCTGATATAAATAATCTTCCATTTTCATCTTCCATAACTAATAGTTTTAGTTGTTAAATTTTTCGACCTTAAACTTTCCATCTTTTTCCATTGCTCCCACTCAAACTAGGAACCCTCTTTTCTTGCGAGTTACCTTTGTCTTTGATACCAGTTGTTAGAAAAAAAATATAGCGGTGCAATACAATAAAACAAATGTGGAAATAAAACATAGAAGATACACAATAAAATAGAGACACAAATATGTGTGGTTCACCCAAAGTGGGCTATGTCCACCAAAGAAATTGTCAGGTACTTCCTTTATTATTATCTAGCAAATGAAGGGATACCACCTACAACACACCTAATGTAACTTCCTCTTCTTTCTCTCACAATATCCTCTCTCAGAATACAATATTCACTCACAAACCTAGCCACAATACAATTCCCTTAAGAAAAAAGGGTTTCCTTCTAGGGAAAAAAACCTTAACATAACTTCTACCATTAGATCTGCAACTTTATCATGAACGGTCCAGATTGACTACAAAATTACAATATTTTACAAGGAAATTTTCCCAAAAAATTTCCTCGACAAAAGCGGGCTAAGCATACCTGTATATAAATCAGGAAGATAATCAATCTCCACAACCAACAAACACACATAAACCGGATTCATCATCTCATCATTAGTGGTATCCCTTATGACCCTTATACTTTCCCTTAGTAGTATCTTCATAAAAAGTGAAACTAGATCAAAACTAATAAGACTATCTTCCCCATCCATTTTTACATTATTCAATTTATTGATGAGATGAACATAGTCCTTATAAAATAATTCTTGTTCCCATCAAGGTATTTAAGATTCTGTGCAAGAAATTTAGCCAAGTAATACATTGGTGATCCAATAGTGTTTATGATAGTCCTTAATGGAACACCATCCTTGTGGATTTTAGGAAATCCATAAATGGCAGGCATGATCATGTTATGGTGAGTTAGTTTATTTTGTATATTCTTCTCAAGAGACAACTCCTTAATTATCTTATTGCATATTTTAGAATTTTGTTTCTGAGATCATAGAATAGTTTTCTATAAATCCCACTAGTTGTGAGGTGCTCCATCATTTTTCTATCATAGTCTTGTTTATTCTAGAACAAATGTGACATTACACTTGTCTACTCTAACTATTATGATGTTTTTATTATTTCTCAACTTTCTTAAAGGAAACATGTCTACCTTGTTAATATTTCCTCCAAGTGCCATTTTTCTCTTCTTAATGTTACATCACATTCTTGCCTCGCCTCTTCTATTGAGTTATTTGGTAGGTTCTTAATTCACTGCTCAATGCAACATATTATATTTTCCACTAGTATCTTTCTTGGTGAAACAACGTTTAAAAAAAAACTGAAATGAGTATTGATTGTATTCAAAGAAAGTTGTGACCACACTGTACAACATGATAATACATATCAACTAGAGAAAGTTTGATGATTGGGATTCAAAATTTCCCAAAACTATAGAAAGTCCACCTTCAAACTAAGTTGTCCTTACAACCTTTTACACAAAACTATAAAACTTACAACTATAAATTCGACCATACTTGCCTATAAAAAATACTATTTTGCAAAACATAAAAGCCAATCATGGGCTTCTTGCTTGACATCTTCATGGATTTCTAGATATGGAAATTCTTGTATTCCATCTCTCCTTAGATTTGTAGCACTATATCATCCTCCCTAATAGCTGTCATCACAGACCCATTAGAGACTTCTGGAAGAGAAGTCATAGAGTGAGATTTCCTTGCTAGACCCAAAATCAATTGGTATTGCATGCTATGGTCTGCAATGAGATTTTTTATTTGATTTCCCTCGATGGACACTCTTGATTCCAATTTAGAATTCCTAACTAATTGAACTTCAAGTTGAGAATACATTTTGTTATTTCTTGATGGGAAATTGCTACCTGTAAATCCTTAGTTTGGCAAACAATCCAACATGATGAATATTTGCAATTTTAGAAGGATCATAGCCATTGATGTGACAATGACCATCCATGGTAGATGGATTGAATCTAACCAAACAAGAACCATGTAAAACACCAGTTGGATACCACCTATTGACTCCCAGACAATATGAGTCGAAACCCACTACAAAGGGTACGCTAGATCCATAACTATGAGATGGAGCAAAGATGGATGCCATAGTGAATGGATTTATTACTAGGTTGATTGCGATATAACTCTAATGAATGGATTTATTACTAGGTTGATTGCCATAGAACTCCACCAAAGGTCGAGAAGGAACAAGATCTCATCTTTGCTAAGAAAACCCATCCTATTAGGCTTTAAATCACTATGTAGATTTACCTAAACCCCAAGAGTTCTTATGGCAGACAAAATATGTACCTATTACCAGAGGTATAGGACATGGGTTCATTATTCTTTTCTTTCAAATCATGCCTCGGTGTTTTTGGAGCTAGGCCTGGGGTACCCATGGGTGGCATATTGCTTTAAACTCAACCCGGATTAGATAGGTGATGAATATTTCGGCCTGATGGTTAAGGAGGTTTGGCAAGATCTTGGTTACACTTCAATTCTAGGTGCTCAAAGGAAATTGGTGACAAAGATCACAGATTTAAAAGGATGTGTAAAAATATGGGCCAAAGAAAAACATATCTGGGATGAGATGAACCTTAGATTGATTGAAGAAACTCTTGCTAAAAAAATATGAAAATTTGTTTAAAGAAAATGCAAAGGAATTGACTGATCAATGGGTAATTAATTTAGAGAGTGAAAGGAAGAGACTCTTGCTGGTAGAGGAAGAGAAATGGCACCAAAAAAGTAGAGTTACCTGGATCAAATATGACGACAAGAACACGAAGTAATTTCACCACTTTGCGAGCTACAGGTGCAATAAAAAATTCATCTAGGAGATCAATGATGAGGTAGGGGTCCCTCACCGAGGGAAGGAAGCTATCAAGTCAGAAGATGCCAAGTTTTTCAAACACTTTTTCAACGATACTAGTTAGAATTCTATTCTCAGTCAGATAAATTTAGTTAGATTGTACCCAACCATTGTTCGAGAGAAAGAACAACAACAGTTGGTACAAGCAGTCAGAAAGGATGAAGTTCATAATATTCTCAAAGGATTTACAAAGGATAAAAGCCCCGGTCCTGATGGTTGGACCATGGAATTTTTCCTAGCTTTCTTCGAGCTTGTTGGCCAAGACATTGTTGATATGGTGGAGGAGTCAATAATCGAAGGAAAGGTCAGCAATTCCTTAAAATCCACTTTTATTACATTGATTCCCAAAGGAAACAATCCTACAGCCTTCAGTGAGTTTAGGCCGATTTCCCTATGCAATCTTTGCTACAAGATTATAGCTAAAGTGATAGCCAAGAGAATTATGCCTATTTTATCAAGATCCTTATCAACTGAGAAGATAGGATTCTTGAGAGGTAGACAAATCCTCGATGTGTTCAAGACAACCCAAGAATGTCTTCACAACATCAAAATAAAAAAATTACAAGCAATCATTCTAAAAATCGATCTAAAAAAGGCATATGATTGCATAGATTGGGACTTTTTGAGGCTTCTCCTGCTTCAAAGTGGGTTTGGTCTCCAAATGACCAACTGGATCATGTCCTGTTTTACATCAAAAAATTATGTCATCTTGATAAATGGAGAACCAACAAATTTTTTCAAAAGTAGCAGGGGGCTCAGACAGGGTTGCCCGATGTCTCCCCTCCTATTTATAATGGTTATGGAAGGTCTCAGTTTGGCACTTAAAAAAGAAAAACAGGAGGGTTCCATCTTGGCCATAAAGGTATCCAAGATGATTAAAATTCTCCATTTACTCTTTGTCGATGATATTTTGATCATGACAAAAGTGAACCCTACTAAATGGGAGGTTATACAAGAAATTTTAAATAACTTTTGTAGCACGTTGGGTCTGGTTATCAATGTTCAGAAATCAGTCATTCTACATTCGGGGGTTTAATTGGAAGATCTAAATACTATAAAGGAGACCCTTCTTTTTCAGTGTAAGGATCTGGCATGACTTTAAATATCTGGGATATTGGTTAAAACCCAACAACTATAAAGCAACGGATTGGCAATGGATTATAGACAAGTATGAATCAAGGATCTCTCATTGGAGTACCAAGTTTTTATCTTTAGGTGGCCACTTAGTGTTGATAAAGGCAGTCCTGGAGGGACTACTGGTTTACTGGTTGGCTCTTGCTCATGTGCTGATTTCTATAATCCACTCCATTCATAATCTATGTTTTTATTTTCTGTGGTCTGGCAATAAGCACAAAAGAAAGTACCATCTCTGTAGCTGGTTGACAGTTGCTAGACCGGAAATCTTCTGCGGATGGGCGCTTCACAATATCATCCTCTTCTATAGATCACTTGCAACAAATTCTTTATGGAGAACTTTAAAGAAACAAGGGATATGGCAGAGTGTTATAAAGGATAAATATTTCCCACACGTTCATGTTTGGACTTGGCTCAGATCGACAGATTCATCTCCTCCTTTTGGCTCACAAACATGGAAAAACTTATGTAACACTTTGCCAATAATTTTCCATTGGCTGGCCTGGAAGCCGAGTTCTGGTTACTCGATTATTGTGGGGATGGATGTAATTCTAGGAATGGGCAATAAAGATTTTTTATCTCTAGAACTAGTGAGATGACTCAAAAAAAAAGGAATCAACTTCTTATTTCAAGCGAGCCGACAATATATTGGAGCGACAATAGGCATTGGCTGGATCTCGAGTGTAGAACTGGAGCTGACTGAGTTGCTTGCGGAGGAATGGGACTGCTATAGAGAATCACTGACGGAGTTTGGTATTTCTTTAGGTGATTTTCAGGACGAGCTGATTTGGGTTGGTGGAGATAACTCAGGTAATATCTCGGTAAGAAATATCTACGAAGCTCTCTCGACTGCTTTGTGGAAGACTAGGCTTGGCAGATGGCAGAGAAATTTGTGCAAGTGGGAGTGCCCTCTAAGGATTAAGATTTTTGTTTGGCTCCTTGCAAAAAATAAGATCCCATCTTGGAAAAATCTACAAAAGTGATGGTGGAAGGGACCAGGTATCTATATCCTATGTAGGGAAGCTAGAGAATCCACCAATCATCTCTTTTTAAAATGCTCCTTTACTCATTCTGTGTGGGAGGAGATCCAAAAGGCTTTTAATATTGCCTATGGATGGAATGGTATTACAGTGCTTGAATCATTTAGAAACTGGACCAACCAGAATACAAACCTGAGAACTCTTCCAACTTATGTCTGTTGGTTCATTTGGATCAATAGGAATAAGGCATTATTTGAAGACTTGAAGCCTTCGGTGAATAGAATCGTTTACATTTCCAGAAGTTTTTTGGGTTCTCCCTCGACTTTAGAAAAAGGAAATATCTTCCGAACAATTGCCCCTATCTACCCTGTAGACAAAACATTGGCATGGTTCAACGATGCGTCCCAACAAAAAGGTCTTGTAAGTGGAGAAGGGGGGGTTAATAAAACTGGATGCGCACAGGGACTACAGGTGGATATTGAATTGTGGGAATGGTACCAATACCAAAGCCGAGCTCATGGGAGCTTGGGCAACTTTAGTGCTTGTTGTCAGACTGTCAGTTACTGATCTTCATGTTATGGGAGACTCTATGATCATTATAGAGTGGCTCAATAGGAAAGGTGACCTAGGGGGGCTATTCTGGAGGCTTGGAAGGATATAATTGTAGAATTATATCCACTCTTCAGATCTATCACCTTTTCACATATTTACAGAGGTGAATATGCAGGTGGACGCGTGTCATATGCAGTCGGCGTAGACAAAGAGTGGTCTCGCTAAATGTTTCAGGCATGGGATTACAAGGTATAATCTCTCCCCTTCTCGGCAATCTCTCCTTTCTTAGAATACTCGACCTTTCTGATAACAAATTTCGTGGTTCCATCCCCTATCAATTGGGAAATTTGTTTAGGTTACGTTAAAGAAGCTTTACTTGTATAGGAATCAGATCCAAGATTCTATTCCGCTCACTCTCAGTGGTTGTCGTAGTTTAAGAGCCTTATCTATTCCCGCTAACAATCTCAAAGGAAACCTTCCCAAAGATCTATGCATTCTCCCCAACTTACACTTCATTAACTTAGGAGAAAACAATTTGATGGGTACAATCTCGGCCTACTTGGGAAATATATCCTCTTTGGCCACCATATATTTGGAGAGCAACAACTTTCACGGGAGTGTTCCTTCTGAATTGGGCCTGCTAAGCAATGTGAGACTTATAGATCTCACTGCAAACCATCTCTCAGGACAAATTCCATCTTCCTTGTCTAACTGCACTAGTCCTCAAGGATTGGATATAGGTCAAAACCAGTTAACTGGTCACATTCCCACGGAGTTGTGTAGCAAGAAAAACCCATTAACGGGTCTCTATCTGCCCCTTAATCAGTTGAGTGGTAGCATTCCTGCTTCCCTCGTCAATTGTACAAACCTTCAAGACATCTCCTTAACCTATAGCTAGCTCAACGGAGTAGTGCCTGAGGAGTTCGGTAAGATGACGCAGCTCCGGAGGCTTGTCTTAGGCGCGGATCAACTAGTTAGTGGTAGAACCACGAGCTTACCCATTCTTACTGCTCTTACTAACTGTTCCACCCTATGCTTAATAGGCTTAGGAGGTAATAATCTCATGGGAAGTTTACCCTTTTCTATAGGCCGCCTCTCTACAAAAATGTCTTACATAAGTTTGGAGGGGAATGGTTTAGCAGGAGAAATACCACCACAGATTGGAAACCTCACTATTTTATCAGTCTTTGCTCTAGCCGGCAATTCTTTCACAAGGGCAGTCCCGTCTTCAATCAAAATGCTTCATAAGCTAGAGAGGCTATATATAGGTGGCAACAATTTAGAAGGAAAGATCCCAATGGAAGTCGGGCAACTCAAAAGCTTAGGGCTCCTAGATGTAGGCTTAAATAATTTATCTCGAAGGATCCCTGAGTCTATTGGCCACCTCCAACACCTTAGATATCTAGATCTTGATCACAACCAGCGATCAGGTAATATACCTGCAAGTCTAGGGAAATGCATGAATTTATTATATCTAGACTTTTCATACAACACGCTTAGTGGGCCCATACCTCCTCATATTGCAAATCTTGAAAATTTAGCTTTCCTTTTCAACCTTTCAAACAATTTATTACATGGACCAATCCCCCTAGAAGTAAGCAAGATGACTATGGTTCAATCTATAGATATTTCTGCAAATAGGTTAACTGGTTACATTCCAAGTGGGCTTGGAAGCTGCAAAGAACTAGAATACCTCAGTCTTTCTTGCAATGCACTTGAAGGTCCAATTCCAATGTCACTCAATGAACTTCAAAGTCTCCAAGACATGGATTTTTCCTCCAACAATTTGTTAGGTGGAATACCCATGTCATTGACAAATCTCAAAGTGCTCATCCATTTGAATTTATCTTTCAACAACTTGTTAGGAGAAGTCCCGAAGGGAGGAGTTTTCAAAAAGTTTGGTGTTACAACATTTGTGGGAAATCCTGGTCTATGTGGAACTTGGGTAAGTATATCACAATGCTCTTCTCACAAACATAAAAGTGTTTCACATCTGAAAAGAGTTATCATACCTATTGTTGCAATTGCAATGATTATTGTATTGTGTTTGTTTTTGGGATTCTTGTGGAGACAAAATTGCAAGAGGCATACTCCTATAGAGGTTGGAGCATCATTAAATGTGGAGCATCGAAGAATTTCCTATGGAGAGCTCATCACTGCAACAGAGGAATTCAATGATGCCAACTTGCTAGGAGTGGGCAGTTTCGAGAAAGTGTACAAAGGGGTTATGAATGATGGCACAATCATTGCAGTGAAGCTTCTCAATCTGGAAAATGAAGGGGCTCACAAGAGCTTTGACAGGGAGTGCCAAGTTTTGGGTAGAGTTAGGCACCAAAATCTTATTAGAATCATAACTTCTTATTCAGACCTCCAAATTAAAGCTTTGATATTTCCATTAATGCCAAATGGAAGCCTAGAGAAGTGGTTATATCCCGATGATGAAATAGAAAGTAGTTTGACTTTGATTCAAAGGTTGAATATAGCAATAGACATTGCACAGGGCATGGCTTATCTCCATCACCATTGTTTCATGCAAGTGATCCATTGCGATCTAAAACCAAACAATGTGCTTCTGGGTGAAGATATGACATAATACTTAATAGACTTTGGAATTGGTACAATATGTTTTGCAGACTCTAAGGATTTAGCTCTCACATCCACACATGCACTCAAGGGATCCACATGCTACAGTCCTCCAAGTATTATTTGAGATATATAGTATGTTAGGGAATGTCATGAGTTTTCTATTTTTATTAAAAAATCTGAATTAGAAACCTTTTGATGAGGATGTTTGAATGCAGAATATGGATTAGGTGGGTGTGTCACAACAAAAGGTGATGTTTATAGCTATGGAGTAGTGGTATTGGAGATGCTCACTAGAACGAAACCCACCCACAACATGTTTGTGGAATGAATGAACTTGCAAAAATGGGTGGGTACTGGTTTTCCAAATCAAGTAAGGGAAGTGGTGGATAAGAGACTATTGAGGAGGACTAGTACCATCACTATAGAAGATAAGGAACTCAATTGCCTCAATCACCTTGTAAACGTGGGTTTTCTCTGCACAAAAGAATCCCCTGAAGGACGACCTACTATGATCAACATTGTGGGTATACTACAAAACATCATAGATACATTTTTCATAGTTGTAGGAATTCCAAAATTCCAATCAAATATAACACATTTGCTAGGAAGTACAAGTGTTGTTCACAACAACGTTGGTGAAGGACAACGTTCTTCTACATTCTAGTATTTTGTAAGATAGCAATGGTTGTATAACTAAGCCATAAAGTAATTTGAGTCCATTGTCATTAGTTCCATGTAGTTTGAGTCTCATTCCTTTCTCTGTTGAGATATTGTATCTTAGGAAAAATTTATGAATATTGTATCTTATTTGTGTTTTTTGGGCCATATAAATATACCAAGAGATTAATATTTGTTTTAAAAGATTAAAGAGAAAGTCAACGATTTTGTTTCCAGAACCATTCATTAAGTTATTATATTAAATAAAGAGCAAGAACATGTTCGGAAAGACATGTTTTCTATATTTTTTGGATATTCAGCATATTCTTCCTTTACACCAACACTTGGAAGCTAAAATTGTGGAACATGATCAATTAATGCATGGCGCAACTACATTAAACAACTAACTTTCATATATTTATAAAAAATAAGAAATTGCAGTGACACCTTACTTTCGCTTTCTAAGAGAATTACTAAATAAAATTGAATAGCTCAATTATTATTATGAGTTGAAGATTTAAACTTTGACTGTGTTTTTAAAATTTAGAATATATTATCACACTTTCAATTATTTACACACAACCAAAAAAACTCCTATTTACATAGTGTTCCAAAAAGACTCCAAGAAGAAGAGACTTTGGAGCCTAACTAAACTAGTTTTTTTCTTTTCAAAACAAGTTATTAAAACCTAACTAAATTTTTTTTCAAAACAAGTTATTAGAACCTAACTAAACAACTAGATTATGACACCGTCTCTTCAAATCTCACTGCAAAACAGCTCGTTATTGTAGCAAAATGGATCGCAGAGGTGCCAGGATTTTTCATCTTTGCCCTTAGTTTGGCCAAGATGTTTCACAAAATCCCCATCTTATTCACAAGGACCTCATTAATCACGGATTATTTGCTAACATTTACCAATAGATCTCAAGGGAGCAAAATTTTCATAGATACATAAGTGTTATTAATGTTATTGAAGTGCGGTATTTGATTGCAGGGAAAATTAGCTGATTTAAAATTTTCACAAGATTTTTAAGTTTGAATTTATTAGATCCTTCTAGGTGGATAATAAATTGGTTTCTTAATATATAAATAACATAGAAACTCCAACCATCATGTTTGAGGAAGAGGGTGGATAATAAATTGGTTGCTTAGTATATAAATAACATAGAAACTCCAACCATCCTATTTGAGGAAGAGAAGATGGAGATATATTTTGTTCCTTCTATTTTCTGATGTATTATGAAAATCTTTTTACTATTCCCGTATTTCATTCTCTTTCTACTGTACTAGGACAATATTCCTATCTCATATTTCATTTTCTCTCTACTATATTAGGACAATATTCATGTTCTCTTATTTTATTCTCTTGGTTAATCCTTCCATGTTTTACAAATTTCAATTATCTAATTGTTGGTATCGTCATCTCAACAATGCTTCTGAAATCCCTGCATATGTTAATCCCTCCCAACTTTTTTTCAACGGCAAGTTCTACTTGTTTATATACATTTTTACCTTTGATTTTCGTTGTTGCTAGCATGTACTTTGGGATGTTGGTGGTTGGTTAGACATTGAGGAGTGGGTTTAACTATTTTACGAAATGGTTTTTTTTTTTCGAAATCTGATGATATAAATTTGCATGAAATCACTAATTTTTTTGGTTTAAAATCCATATCTGAATGTATAAATGGTTCAACATGTTGAAAAACTTTAGAGGCACTAGGATTATAAAGAAATAATCACTCAAATTTGTGAATCTAACAATTTCTGGTCCAATTTCAAATAAATGTCCACCAAAAATATTACCAGAAAAAAAATCATTTCTTAAAACGTTTAGACTACTTAGCTTCATACTTGCATAGATTCGGTCTCCCTGTTTGGACTCTAAATATTTTTTTCCCATATCAGGAGTTATTATTTATTTATTACAAATGTTCACTTGAATTGGTCAATATCCTAAAAAGTTGAATCCAATAAGTGGACATGAAGAACATATGGACTTTTTGTTAGTCAAGTCTTATGAAACATTAAACATGATATGATATGGAATCTGTACAGTCTCCGAGCCTTGTTTAATATTTTTAATCTTCAAAAACTATTTGAGGTACTAGGATTTGTTTAATATTTTTAATCTTCGGAAACTATGTGAGGTATTTGAGGTTTGTGTATAGAATTTTTTTTTTTTTAAATAAGTTGATTATGAAAACACTCAAACTTTAGATTTCTTTTCTTCTTTAGGTTAATTTTTTTTTTTTAATTTTCATTTAAAGTGAATCTCCACTTGATTTCAAAACTACCATATATATTAGTATGAGAATTGTAAACTTTTTCCCCTTCATTTGTAAAGAAATTAAGGTGGCACTCAAGAAGCACATTTCTGTCATGGAATTTAAACCATGTTTCCCATTTCTTTTTGCGTTAATTTCATTATTATACATGTAGAGAAATAAACTCCGAGTGTTATCTGGTTTTCTTCAATAAAATTCCTTTTTGTTTATATCATGTCCATCACTCCAATCTTCTAAAAACATTGTAGACAGTGGTTGACCAGCAGTCAGCTTTTTTTTACAATTACCCTAGACTCCTATTAGTCTGTATTGGTCTGTGTGGTCTCTGAAATCTATCCTCTCTCATTTTTCTTTTTCTTGTCTTGTAGTCCAGATATAGTCTTGTATTCTAAATCATTGCTACAGACTACAAATAATATTACAGACTGCAGCTTACAATTCAAAGAGGTTTGGTAACAATTAACAAAGTTTACCAACTTTTTTGTCTCCTTCCAGTGTCACTAGTGACATAAGCCATCTTTGCATTTTGTATCAATGTGAGTAATTAAATTTCAAATAGTCTCAATATTCTTTGGCATTCAATGTACAAACAATGACAAGTGACTGACATTCTACCCATGTTTCAAGGTATGAAAAATCCAAGTGTAAGGGATAAAAATGTTACCAACAGGTGTGTTATAGCAATAAGCAGTGAAGTGATTGAGCTTGTATTAACAGGGAGACCTGGGTTCAAAAACCCTTGAGTGGATGCAGATGAGGCCAAGTGCAAGTCTTGAGCAATTTTGATAGAATAGAAATACCACTCATAATGCGCCCATATAGCCGAATGACCATTGTGAGTTTCTATATAAGCAATGATCCCCCCAACAAAGAAAAAATAAAAAAAAGTAGAGTTCCTTATAGGCATAGTTTCGATCTTTTTGGACCCCTCCTTGGATCTCTAATTAAAAAAAATGGCACTCTTAGGATGTCAAATTTAATTTCTCTTATGCTTGGGTACTCCTGCATGTGTTGTTATTATGATGCAAAACCTATGTTTCACCAGTTTTCGGATGGGGGAACAAAGGGGATGCATCCCTAGGTCAGCTAGAACATGCCCCCGAAATTTCCACGGGATGACAATAATATATATATATATATATATATTAAAAAGTTTATAATTCATCATAAGCATTTGTTGCTTCTTGTAAGCATAATAGTCTATACTATGTAGTATTATGCACAACCCTTACACTTTCTCATATTTCTTGTTTATGATATTGATGTTGAAAGGAATTCCCTTCTCAATAGGTTCTGCAGAGTCTTACAGCTGTGTTGAAAACCACTACAAAACACTTTTGGATATACATCCTTGCATTCTGTAAAGACATTAGATTCATATTTCAGATAAAGAAGGTGATTGGATAGGAATTTTTTCAAACCTTTAGTACCCAATCTAAGTCACTACTCTCTGATTGTTTCCACAATGATTGAGGTCGAGATAGTGGAAGAACTTGACTTGAATAACTCCTAGACACCCATGTACAATATGTAAAAGCTAAGATGACCCCAAAAATGAGAAGAACAAGAACAATAACCACAAAGATCAAAACTTTGAGATGTTGCATTTCTTGTTTAAATTGAGATGGAGGCTTTGCTTGTTGTAATGATTGTTGATGTTTTGACAACTTCAGAAGGTCATTCTCCAAGTTGGAAACCAAAAGAAACCCTAGAAGATGATGAAATAGCCCATAAATCATGTCGTCCCAGTAATTTGCCATTTAGAAGTTCAGAAACAAGAAGTCGTCCCCAGAAATAACCTGCCATATTGGTAAAGTCAGCCCAAAAATTACAATGGAGAATTAGTATAAATAGCCTATCGAATTGGCTCATTTTCACTTAAGAATTTCATTCCTTTTACACAGAATTTCTCAGATCAAGAAGAAAGACGAGTTGCAGCAAGGAAGACATTTTCTCTTGGGTTGTATCTCTCTCTTCGGCTCACTATATTCTCAAGGTACTCACTCTCTCTTGCTAGGGTGAGTTTGTCTATTGCAGGGATATTCTTCTTTGTATCAACACAAGAGTCTTGTGCTAGGGTTTCTAGGGTTTGATCTTCTGGTGATCTTAAAAGATTGTTCTTTAGATTGACAAGATTTCTTCTAGAGAAAAGCTGGTTGGGTTTTTCCCATGAGAGGGTTTTCCTAGGATATATCTTATGTCACTTGTGCATGATTATCTTTCTGTGATCTTGTAATTAGGTTGATATTTTCAATGTTCAATTATTCTATGATTTGGAACATAATAAACTAATTGTCAAGATCTGAAAATAAGATAAAACTTTAACATGGTATCAGAGCTAGACCGATAAAGATCCATTGCACAAGAAATAATAGACAAGATTTGAAGTTCATTGTTAAATTTCGGGGTTGAAACTTTCCATTTGAAGTGCGCCCTACCTCAAAACAGTATGCCCTAGTCCAATGCACCTCTTGGTGCTATCATATTGCAGTTTGAACGAATTTGAATTTTTAGGGTTTGGAGGCTTATTCAAGATGAAGATCAGTTTCGAAGTAGAAGACAGATTGGAAGGTGCCACTAACTTCATAGCATGGAAGACTAACATACTCCTTATCTTAGAAGAAAATAATCTTCTGGATTACATAAACCAGGACATTCCTGAGCCAAAAGAAGTTGAAGAGAGGTTCAAGCACAAGAAGAAAGAAATAATGACTAAAATGATCCTAGTAGACTCTATTAGAAAACATTTGATTCCACACAATGCAGAACTAAAGACTGCCAAGGAAATGTACAAGGCCTTGGTAAAATTATTTGAAAGCAAGAACATCAGCAAAAAGTTAGCTTTAAGAAATCAACTATGATGCATCAAGATGTCGAAGACAGATTCAATCAACACATATTTAGTAAAGATATATGAGATAAGAGATCAACTTAAAGCTATTGGAGATAATGTTCGAGATGTAGAACTTGTCACTATATCTCTTAATGGATTACCAATATCATGGGATCCATTTATTTAGAGCATCTATGGATGTGAAAAGTTACCGAAGTTTGAAAGAGTATGGTCTGATTGTGTTCAAGAAGAAACTAGAATGTTATCCATAGAAAAATTGTAGAAACCTTCAGAAGAAGAAGAAGAGAAATCTTTTGCAGCCCATGCAAGAAAAGGGAAAGGGAAATTCTTGAAGAAGAGTACAGAACCATCAAAAAAGAAGAGGGATATTTCATAGATCCAATGATACATTTGTGATCAGTTTGGTCACTATGCTAGAGATTGTCCTCAAAGGAAAAGAAAAGAAAATCATCATGCATCAATAGGCAATGTTAATCCACAAAATAAGACTAAACTCGATGATGATCCTCAGAGAGATGATTTCTACTAAAATTTTGGGTATGTGTTATATTCTTTGCATGGGTGTGTGTGGGCACGTCAGATTCAACAATTGTGTCTGATGATCCCAACTGCGTATGCGTCGAGCGCTTTCCTGGGGGGGAAAGGTTCCCCCCCCCCCCATGGTTATGCACAACGTTCAGCTATGGGCAGCAGCCCAGAGCCGATGGGGTTTGGGTCAGCGCCCCAAAAATTGTTTTGGGGCGTTCTTTGCTATTTTAGCGGATTTTTCTATTTTTAGCAGTTTTCTAAATTAATCCTGGATTAAGGGATTAGGGTTTTGGTAGCTACAAAATACCTAAAATATTGTATATATTTTATGGTGAATGGTGAAATTAATACAATGAAGAGTTGAAATTTGCGGCACCAAGGAAGATTGGTTTTTTCCTGGTTAAGGGTTTCCAACATAAATCTCTATGTACTATGTGTATGAACCATTGATTAATTTCTATCTTGCTTAAGGATCTATATGCATTGCTTTACTTCACAGGTTTAAAACTTACATAAAATACATTAGGAGAACTTCTACAAACTATAAGTATAATGTAGTTATTTTAATTTTCTTTTGTATTGGGCCATTTTCCCTGGTACGTGAGCCCATTGCTAAGTAGGTATTTTGATTCATTTTGGACCATTTTCTCTAGTACGAGAGCCCATTTATTATTCTTCATAGGGCTATTATCCCTATATGGGAGGCCATATTTTATTTTTGGTAGAAGGGTCATTATCCCTGTTATGAGAGCCCCATTGTAATAGGTTAAGAACAAGAAATGTATGACAATAGAACAACAGGCTTGGAAGGACTCAGAGGGAGTCATTTGGCTCAAAGGAAGAGTCACAGAAATTCAACCTTTAGGTTGTATAGACTCAGAGGGAGTCGGTGACTAGGAAGAATCCAACATGGTTTCGTGACACTTTGCAGGATGCAAAGGGACATGCAATATATGACATCATGGTTCGAAGATTCTCTCAGATAGAGGGAGTTGACTTCAGAGTTTGAGATGAAGGATCTTCACTAGATGTATTGCGATTGGAAGCGTGTCAGGGACTAGATAAGATCTTCAGTGAAGAGACTGAAGAGGTTCAACATGATGGACTAGAATTCCATGGCCACACCTATGATGACACATTTGAAGAAGTTGTGTGACTGGGACTTTTTCTTTACAAATAACACCTTGTATATGGTTGAGCCATGACCATATTATTGGATTACAACACAACATGTAGGTACATGTGTTGTGGTACAAATATATATGATTGGTCTCTGATGATGAAGTGCGGTTGCAGTGATATTCAAATTTTTGGATTGGGAGTGCAGACCATAGATCAAGCACCTGGGGTGCTACTTCAGCTTGGGGATCGAGATATATTTCTAGACAAGCAGGGAAGAAAATATTTGTAGCACTCATATATCATATCTAGTGACATAAATCATGAAGCAGGGTGTCTTTTGAAGGATATTACAGGACTTCATCAGAGACATGGTGTAAGAGGGAGTAGTGAGGCTCCAACACATATCCACGGATGAGAAGACAACTAAGATTTGCAACAAGCCTCTATCAAGGACAAGCTTGGAGGTAATGCAAATGTTTCCCTCAAGGAGTGATGATGATTGCATCATCAGGCAGACATTCCAATATTGATCAGATGGACTGGATCATGTGGGAATGGCCTCGATGTAATCTTCAATGGACTGAAGATTTGAGTTGCTTCTATATCTCCAGGAGGAAAGTATCGAGAAAACATTCCAAGATTGGTCAGATGGACTTGACCATGTGGGAATGATCCTAGGGTAGTATTCGATGGACTGAAGGCTTGGGACCCTGGTATAGTCTTCGATAGACTGAAGACTCAAGGCCCAATGTAGTCTATGATGGAATGAAGCTACATATTTCTCGATGGACTAAGGATTCCTCTAGTGTGTGTGACTTGCATTGGGCATCATTCTCTTAGAGAACACTCACTTACAAGTGTATACTTGTAGAGGTGAGTGGCCCTGATAATCATCGGGTCAACCCTTCTCCCAGTACTGGGATTTAGACCAAGGGAGATAGGGAGCATCTACATCTAGAGTAGATGTTCCCCGATGTGGTCTTCGATGGACTGAAGACTCAAGGTTCTTGAGGTGAAATTCCACATGTCTCATAACATTGAACTAAATACATTCATGAACTGATCCTATGGGAATATGTACATTCCAAAACTCATCTTGATCATTCCAAGAATGCTCATGATCATGTGGGAATGTGGACATTCTAGGATCAATCATGATCATTTGATCATGAGATGAATGTGGATCCAATGTGCTCTTAATTCTTGTCATGGGAAAATAATGACTCGAGATGATAGACACATGGTTGTGGAGATGGATTATCAACATAGATAATGAGGCTCATGGAGAAACTTTTCTATGAAAGAAGAATACCAAGAACAATACAAGATATGCTTGGATAATGCCTTCCTCGTTGAGAGGGAGTGTTGATGTTTTGGCAACTTCGGAAGGTCATTCTCCAAGTTGGAAACCAGAAGAAACCCCAGAAGATGATGAAATAACCCAGAAATCAGGTCAGCCCAGTAATTTTCCATTTAGAAGTATAGAAACAAGAAGTCATCCCCAGAAATAACCTGCCATATTGCTAAAGCCATCCCAAAAAGTACAGTGGTGAATTAGTATAAATGGTCCATTGAATTGGCTCATTTTCAATTAAGAATTTCACTCCTCTTACACAGAATTTTGCAGATCAAGAAGGAAGACGAGTTGCAACAAGGAAGACATTTTCTCTTGGGTTTTATCTCTCTTTGGCTCATTATATTCTCAGGGTACTCACTCTCTCTTTCTAGGGTGATTTTTTCTATTGCAAGGATATTCTTCTTTGTATCACCACAAGAGTCTTCTAAGGTTTCTAGGGTTTGATCTTTTGGTGATCTTAAAATATTGTTCTTCAGATTGGAAAGATTTCTTCTACAGAAAATTTGGTTGGGTTTTTCCTGTGAGAGGGTTTTAACAGGATATATCTTGTGTCACTTGTGCATGGTTATCTTTCTGTGATCTTGTAATTAGGTTGATATTTTTAGTGTGCAATTATTCTATGATTTGGAACATAATAAAATAAATGTCAAGATCTGAAAATAAGATAAAACTTTAACAATGATGTCGCTAAAAAGACAATAGTTAAATCACGAAGAACCCAAATCAAAACCTATCTTACAAAACCCATATTTTGAGCTACAAATTGTACATATCAGACTTAGATTCGGTATAATATGAAACAAATTGATGGGATAAATGATCATATTGTCTAATCATCAATGTCCATTGTCAAAACCAAAGATAGATGCTTGGAACATCCCATAAATATGTCTGGAACATCCCTGAAATCTACCTAGGATGTGCCCAAAATCTGTCCTGAACACGCCTGAAAGCTACCTAAAATGTCTTGGGTATGGACAACAAATACCTGAGTCCTTGATGAAGTCGCTAGCATATTGGGGGTGTTTCATATGAGTCTCCAAATCCCTGAAACACCGAAATGGAAGGTATGGTTTTTTTCCTGAGGGCGGGATGGATCCCTATGCAATGTAGTGTGAACTCTCTACCAAATTTTCCCTTGATTTTTTCATCTTTCTCTTTGATGCCTTAGTTTCTACTGGTCCAACTCCGCTAACCTATATTTTTTTCTTCCAATCTCGACTAATCTCTATGAAACATATTTTAAATTTGGTTGAAAATATCCAACACATTTGTGGTCTTTAGCTATAGAAAATTATACAGCTTAGGCTTTATTTCCTGAGCAATCTCCCTTTGTATTGGGACACATGTTCTTGTCTCTGCCATTTGCATTTGTCTATATTCTAGACTCTATATCGTCTTCTTTGACTGCCTAAATGTTTTCCACATTTCTCGTACCATGTATGTAGGTTACAAACCTTTTGATATTCAAGTACAGGTGAGTGGAAATGTTGGCGAGGACCAAGAAGCTTATGAGCTCAATCATTTTCTTCAGAGTCGGCCAATTGTGGATGAATTGGATCTTGCCTTGATCTACATGCACACCCTTCTCATCCATGATGTATTCCAAATATTGGATTATCTGCATGCCGAAGGAACACTTTTTCAAATTGGCATATAACTTGTGACGTGAGGAAAACATGTATTTTTTATCTTCTACTATCTTGTCCACCTGCTGCTATTTTTTAGAGAGACCTCATGCAAATGTTTTGGTGGTTGCAGTGACCTTTCATACACCTTCCTACCAAATCATAAAGAGGACAAATATCCTAGTTTGAAAGACCACCTTTCTACACTAATTCACAGAGATAAAAGAGGTTGTAGTAGTTGGGACTTCCTCGGATACCTTGTAGAGTTAATCTCCCAAAGTAATAATGACACTACAAGGCCTAGATTCATAAACAACATGACACTTCCACATATATGGTTATCCTAACAAAACATCACAAATTTCAATGGGGGGAACATCACACAACACCTCATCTTTGAAGGGTTTGATGTTGTAGTGTCGACGACATTGTTTGCTAACATGGATGTTCATTCCTCGTCTGAGCCAACAGATAGTGTATGGTTGAGGGTGTTGCGTTGTTTTCAAGTTCAACCTCTTGACAACCTATACTAAGATTAGTTCTTCTGGATATCATTGTCAACAATGAAATGGATTGGGTTCATCTTCACTCACATCTGTGAGTGGAAGAGGTGTTCCCTTTCTTCAAGCTCCTTTGGTTCATCTGGCTAGAATTTTGTGATAGTGATGGTGACAATGGGTTCTGCGTCAATGATTTGCTTTCCCTTTTTTAGTTCTGAATCAGATTCTGAGTCATTATCTGACCTCGAGGCTTTAGTCTCATCCAACAATGATTGTTTAGAGAGAAATTCATTAGTATTATGACAAGGTATTTTTTGGAACTCTCACCACTTTCTTGTGTCCTTCTTCGACTTCCCATTACCCTTCTTTGTTGGCGGCTTGGACTGGTTATCTTGGGACTGGCCATTGTTGCTCTATCCTTTTCCTTGGGAGTTAGGGCCACCCTTACCTAGCTTCTATTATGATGGGTTTGCAGAACAGAAATATCGCTTATTATTTTTGTTGAACTTTTGCTCGATCTTGACAAGATATCGGTAAGAGGCTCCTAGTGAATATATGTTAAGAACCAAATATCAATATAGCATAGAAAAACCTCTGAATAAGTACCCAATGCCTTGAAAAATAGATAATTTCAGATAATAAGCCTCTTCAAGGGGTAAACCTCCTTTTACCCCACATAAATGTTCAAGTACAAGATGATTCCAAATGAAAATGTCTCCTTGGTATATATAGGAGACTAGGAGGTATAATTACAACTAATGGAATAAAGCCGACATAAATAAAATAACATTACTAATGTAATATTCCCCAATTAAGGGGTAATGAGCCAATATTAGGGCTTAAAATGCCCCTCCCCTTGATACAAGTGTTGTCCGCAACGCTTGAGTAACACTGGATGCTTCTGTATAAAAGACTCATCTTCCCAAGTGGAATCTTCAGCCGGTAGTTTCCTCCATTTAATGAGATACTCTAAAATGGATTTATTCCTTAGTTGGTGAATTCTTGTGTCAGTGATGGCTTCAGGCTCCAATATGATTTTTCCTTCCTCGTCAAGTTTTGGCAATATAGTTTGAACTGGGATCTTGTCACCTATAACCTTATTTAAGCATGAAACATGGAAAACTGGGTGTACTCGTGAA
>ML788094.1:315851-326774 GCA_009831015.1 Picea engelmannii
GGGCATATTAGATTAGTAATGTTATTTTATTTATGTCGACTTTAGGCCATTAGTTGTAATTATACCTCCTAGTCTCCTATATATACCAAGGAGAAATTTTCATTTTGAATCATCTTGTACTTGAACATTTAAGTGGGGTAAAATGAGTTTTCCCCCTCAAAGAGGCTTATGATCTGAAATTATCTCTTTTTCAAGGCATTGAGTACTTTTCCTGAGGTTTTTCTATGCTATATTGATGTTTCGTTCTTAACATATTCTCCTAATCTTAGTTCAATGGATTTCTTAGCCTAGAGATCTGTTGTTGAATTCAAATCCCAATTCACATGATAGAATGAGGATTTGAGGAAGGAGCTTGCCTCCTTTTTTTCTCAGGCAATGGTAACTGTGAACTTGTTATCCAATTGAGAAGTTTTACCTAGCATTGATTTGATGACCACCGCGAAATCCCCAATGACTATCAATGTATTGACCTTGGCTTCCCTGGCTAAAATAATACCATGCAATAGTGCATATGATTTTGCATGATTGTTTGAAGCTTGACCAAGACCCCAAGTGTAAGTAACTACAACTTTTCCTCCAGGATTGTAGAGAACCCCCTTGCACCTGCCACCCCTGATTTATGATATCACTTAATGGAACACCATCATTGTGGATTTTAGGAAATCGATAAATGCCAAGAATAATCATGTTATCATGAGTTAGTTTATTTTGTATATTATTCTCAAGAGACAACTCCTTAATTACCTTATTAAATCTTTTAACAATTTGTTTTTGAGATAACAACCCAATTTTCTATAACTCCCAGTGGTTGTGAGGTGATGCATCATTTTTCTATCATAGTCTTATTTATTATGGCACAAATGTGGCATTACACCTTTCTACTTTAAGTATTATGACGTTTTCATTATTTCTCAACTTTCTTAAAGGAAACACTTTTACCTTGCTAATATTTCCACTAGTAATCTTTCTTGGTGCAACAACAATTTAAAAGAACAAAAACTTAAATGGGTATTTATTGCATTGAAAGAAAGTTGTAGCCGTACCATATAACATGATAATACGTATCAAATAGAGAAATTTTGCTGATTGGGATTCCCAAAATTGTAGAAATTACACCTTCAAACTAAGTCATCCTTACAATGTTTTCCCTAAAACCATAAAACTTACACTTATAAAGTCTAACATACTGGCCTAGAAAAAACAACATTTTGTAAAAAATAAAACCTCACCATGGTCTTCTTGCTTGATAACTTCATTTAGTTCTAGAGATGCATTATTGTATTCGAACTCCCCTTGGATTGTATGATAATATCATACTCCCTAATATATGCTATGTTAGACCCAATAGAGACTTTTGCTTTTGGAAAAGAAGCCATAGAGTGAGAGATCCTTGCTAAACCCAAAATCAATTGGTATTTCATGTTGTGTTTTGCAGTGAGATTCTTGATTTGCTTGTCTTAGATGGTCATTGTTGGATTACTGAGAAGGGGGGGTGAATCAGTAATCGAGCAATTTAATCCTTTTTAAACAAATAATCCAAGTGTTATATCAATGAAGCATTATCATCCAATAACTGTAGAGTAAATAAGTAATGAACAAATGAACAATCATACATACACAATACACCAGTATTTTACGTGGACCCCCAAATCGAGAGAAAACCATGGAATGATTTTTCTTATATGTATTGAAGAATTACATTCATTGGAAGCACCAACTTCCTTTGTTTTCCAGCTACAACTGGAAGGAGGCCCCAACCCCCTAGTTTCTCAGGCTACAACTTGAGGGAAGCTCCAACTCCCCAATTCTCTGGCTACAACCAGAAGGAGGTTACAACCCCCTATGTTCTCCAGCTACAACCGGAAGGTGGCTACAACCCCCTATGTTCTCCATCTACAACCGGAAAGTGGCTACAACCATCTGTCCTTGCCCCGTCCTGCCACCCTGAAGTAGAAGTAGAATGATGGAACCACTGTCACACTATCACTGTGATATATACCGTTGTAAACATGTACCAATAAATCTAAACCATGCATCAACCATGCATCAACCTGTACCTCAACCTGTACCTCAACCTGTAATAAACCTATATCATAAACAAGTGCATCAACCATGCACCAACCTATACTAAACAACCTGTAATCAACCCATACCATAAACAAGTGCATCCAACCATGTACCAAGTATGTACCAATCATATGTTAACTACTCATCAACTATGACTCATCAATATGTACCAACATCATCAACTATACACCTCATGTATGTGCCAACTCATCAACTACTTGTCTCAATCATGTACTCAACATGTACCTCAACCAAAATCCCTCATCAATTTCATCATCCAAATCTGATTTGTAGCTTTGTAATAGACCTGGTGTATATGATCACATTCATTTAAACCTTCCTTAACTTTAAAAACAAGAGACTAGCATTTTCATCAAACTTTTATTTAGTCTCACATGCCTAGTTTTGGATTACTCAACAACCCTAACTTGAAGTAATCATAACTTTGTACCAATAATGTATAAATATCTAAAACTGATACACAGTGTTCTTCATTGTGTTTTATACAATTCCTCCAAGTTTCGCTACTTGGAACCTCTCAGAAAAGGAGTTATAGCAAAAATGGCATACCTTGCTGAATTTTGGCTTAATCTAGAGAGTGGCCTTCTATAGTCTTCCCCACACGGAATATTTGTTCAATTGATCTAAAAATATTACAAAAAATACTAAATATTGTACCCTAACCAATACATTTTGTCTCATGGAATTTGGATCTTTTATGAAGAAGTTATGGCATTTTTACCCAAAACACTTGTTTTTGACTAGTTTCGGGACTAGCCACAAACCCTATTTTCCACGGAGTGTAACTCCCAAAATACAAAGACCCACAAGTTGAATTTTTTACCACAAATACTTGGATAGGATTTCTCAATGTAAGATAAATTTCATGGTCTGAATCATTATAGAAAGAAATTTATAACGAAAATGGTGAGATGACCTGTAAATGACATACCTTAGAAAGCACCATCAAAAGAATTTATCATTCCTTGCATTTCGGCCTTATTTTCTTTACATTACCTCATAATTTCAGCTTAGATATCCCTGTTTACCTTATACACCTATATATATTCAATATTCTCAAGTGTGATTAAAATGAGAGAGCCTAGCCTCTTATTTATACTCTCCAAGTAGCTTCCTTAAAAACATCTTCTAGGTCACTTTGCCCACTTTCCTTATTTTAGGGTTAACCCACTTCTAATTTCTCCATTAAATTTATTATTTAAATAATTTATTTTTTATTCACTTTTAATTATAGTACAATCATCACTTCACTTTATTATTTACCTTCTAAAATCCCTTAAACCACTTTGACTACTTTGACCTTTTGGGGCTTCTAGATGACATGTGACGGTCCTCCAACTTCGTAAGGCCATAACTCTCAAACCGTGAGAAGTTATGTGATGTTCCACATACCACCAGAAATGGAATGACATGTGCTATCCATATAGAATAGTATTACCTTCAAATATAGAAAAAATCATACTGTTATCCATAAAAAAAACTTGGGTCCATTACCCAAACCTAGGTTCTCCAGCTTTGCATGGTCATAACTCTCTAACCGTGAGGAGTTATGTGACGTTCTACATACCAACAGAAATGGCATGACAAACACTATCCATATAGGATAGTTTCCCTAACAAATTCACTATCTTTCATCTCATTATTCCACAATTAAGCATGGGTTCTCTTACTCCGCAAAGCGTCTTCCCATGAGGGATTTCACCATAAGGGGACCACTTTGGAGTTCATCCATATTTAATTCTTATCAACCATGAAAAACCAATAATGAGTCATATTTACATCAAAAAATATTGGGTCCATTACCCAAACCTTTGTGCTACGGGGCTTTCTTCAATGGTTGACATCAATGACAACCAACCTTAATCAACAATCTCCCCCTTTGGCATTGATGAAAACACTCTGATGCATCTGATAAATCTTCTCTCCCTGGAACCATGTCTCTGTCCTCTGCATCTGATAAATATCTCCCCCTTTATCATCAATGGCAAAGGTATATTTCCATCCGGGGTTTCTCCCCCTAACTGAACTGTTCTCTTATGGTGCTTCCTCGTGTACATCTAATACATATAGGATAAGCATTCAAAAAGCATTCATTTTGGAGTAGAAATAAATCCAATTCTTTGGCAAAGATATTCAAAGGCTTCCCATGGAAGTGGTTTTGTAAAGATGTCTTCCACTTGTTATTTTTTGCCCACATACTCAACCCTGATGTTATTTTCTGCAACATGTTCCCGTAGAAAGTGATACTTGATTGGAATGTGCTTCATCTTGGAGTGCATCACTTGGTTTTTTGAGATACTGATGGCGCTTGTATTATCACAATATATTGGAATGGGCTCATCATACTCAACCTGTATATCTGTCAAAGTTTGTTTCATCCAAAGAACCTGTGTACAACATGCTTCTATTGCAATATACTTTGCCTCAGCTATAGATAGAGATATTGATGATTGTTTCTTGCTCAACCATGATACTAAACACTCACCCAAGTAGAACGTTGCTCCACTGGTGCTTCGTCGGTCATTAATACAACCTGCCCAATCTGCGTATGTGTAGGCAATTAGTGATATATCCTTTCCTTTTGGATACCATAGCCCAAACTCTTATGTTCCTTTGAGATATCTGAAAATCCTCTTCACTGCTAATACATGTGATTCCTTTGGTGCTGCTTGAAATCATGCCACCTGTCAAACTTCTTGCATTACATCTGGTCTGGATGTTGTCACATACAATAGGTTGCCAATCATTGACCTGTATTGTCTTTGATCTGTAGACTTCGAATCATCATCTTTGCTCAACTTGCAGCTGGTTTGCATGGGAGTGATAATTGCTTTGCAATATTCCATTCTGAACCTCTTTAGCATTTCTCTGATATACTTGGTTTGAGAAATAAAAATTCCTTGGTTGCTTTGACATATCTGAAGTCCCAGAAAGAAGGATAGTTCTCCAAGTAGAGGCATTTAAAATTCTTTCTACATATCTTTTGCAAATTTTTGTCTTAACATGTCATCATCACTACCAAAAAATAATATCATCAACATAAACTTCAATTAATAAAATATTACCTTGACTTACCTTGATGTAGAGGTTGTTGTCTGCACTTTCTTTTCTGAACCCTGCCTGCTGCAGATACTTATCCAGTCTGGAGTACCATGCTCTAGGAGCCTGTTTTAGACCATACAAGGCCTTGTTTAATTTACACACATAATTTGTGTTCTATGACAACTGAAATCCTTCTGATTGTTCAATGTAGACTTCTTCTTCAAGTTCCCCATTTAAAAAAACTGATTTTACGTCCATCTGATATACTTTAACATTTTTGGAGCATGCATAAGCTAAAAGCAAACGGATTGCTTCCATTCTGGCAACTGGGGAAAATGTCTCTTCAAATTCTATTCCTTCAATATGAGCATATCCTTTACATACAAATTTAGCTTTGTTCCTTGTAACCTATCCATCTTCATTCAATTTATTCATGAAAATCCATTTTGTGTTGATCACATTCTTATTTTTAGGTCTTGGAACCAATTCCCAAGTGTCATTTTTCTCTATTTGATCCAATTCTTCATCCATGGCCTTATTCCAAAATTCATCCTTGTTGGATTCTTCAAAATAGTTTGGTTCAATTGTAGATAAGAGTGTTAGGTGTGTTTGTTCTAGTGAACAAATTCTTCTTCTAGTCTCAACTCCTACATCTTTGTTTCCTATAATCTGATCTGAAGGATGATTCTTCTGTACTCGTTTACTGGGTGTCTTTGGAGACACTTGCTAAATTTTATCTTCTGCTTCTATAGGATTCTCTTCATCTTCCTCTTCTACTTCCTTTTCATCTTCTACTTCTTCTTCTAAGGGTTGTTTCATTGATTCATTTTCTTCTTTTGATTCTGGTCTGCCTGTTTCATCAATTGTTACATTGATGCTTTCCAAAACTTTGTTCAATCTTAGATTATAACACTTGTATGCTTTCCTTGTACTTGAGTAACCAACAAGTACTCCTTTGTCCACACGAGAGTCAAACTTTCCCATTCTGCCATCTTGTCTTTTGATGTAGCATTTTCTTCCAAAAACTTTGAAGTGCTTCACATTTGCTGGTCTTCCTTTCCATAGCTTGTAGGGAGTTTTTTCAGTGTTATTTTTGAGCATTACTCTATTTTGAATGTGAACTGATGTATGCACTACCTATTTCCAAAAAATATTTGTCAATTTATAATCCATTAGCATTGTTTGAGCCATTTCCTGTGTAATTATCATCCATTACGATAATGTTCCTTTGTCTTTGAACCACTCTCTAAACCAATCTATGAGTCCATGCTCTCATCCACTATCATATATCTATCCAAAACTGCTAAGTGTTCTTACGAATCCATCTCTTTCCATACTGTTCAAGACTCTACTTGTGCAACTGTCCATAATGCTAACCCATTTATCATTATACTATCGAAATGTACTTCTGCTAACTGATTGCTCTGAATCTATCTTCTCAAACTCTGTAAGCTACTCAAAGGATGGTTCTTTGGTCTATCACAACTATCGCATAGACTCCCCCTGTCTAATATTCATATTACTTGGGAGTCTCTAAGCTAGATGGCTCAAAACAATTCCTGCTCTGATGTGTATTCATCATCATATTCATTGGTAGATTCATCATCATCTTCATGGGTAGATTCATTATCTCTTTGAGCTCTGACTTCTTTCTTTCTATCTCTGGATTCATCTTTCACTACAATGCCTGAAAGTATGATCTCTTGAACCTATTCCTTATTTACTTGCCCTTCCTTTCTTTTAGTTATTTTCCAAACCTTTTTGTATCTGACATCTTTCTTTTTCTCTGTAGAATTTTCTTCATCTCGTTTTATTGCCAATCTTGCGATCTCTGGTACCTGGTCTTTGTTCACCCATTCTTCTTGTTTTCTTATCCATACTTTATTATATCTGATATCAATATTCTCTTTCATGTAAGTATAGATCATGCTTCTACAATCACTGGCTATGTGTCCATAGTTATGACATTTGTAACACTCAATGTTACATGCGGCCACATAGGCACTTCTTGCTTGAACATTTCTTTTATAATCCCTGCAATCTACAACCTTATGTCCAAAGTTAGTACAATAAAAACAATGACCATAAAATAAATTTGCATACCTGGGAGTGAATGATATTCTTTGTGGCGTATTCCTTCTGAATTTTTGTCTTGACTGATCATGATCATGATTGAAGCTTCTTTGTGGCTTGAACATGGACGGTCATCTTTAATAGTTTTCTTAGATTCTGGTTGACCATGATTCCTTCCTTTGATTACTTCTACATAACTCTTTCCATTTTCTTCATTCTTCTTTTCTAGCAACCTAGAGTGCTTCTCTTCATTCTCTATAACTGATGTGGATGTATTCGTCTCTTCAACGTTCGTGTTGAGCTTGACGATTTTACTTCTCAATGTGACAACTTCTTCTTCAAGCTTCTCAACCTCTTCTTCTTTCTTCATTATCTGAGACATCATGAATTCTTCTGTTCTTTTCGCTTCTTCAAGATGAATTTTTAATGTGATTATTTCTTCTTCAAGTCCTTTCTCTTCTTGACCAAACTCTGCCTCAAGCTGGTTTAGATCGTTAGTTCTTTCCTTAAGATGATCTGTCAATATCTTCTCTCTCATTTCTGCTTCTTCCTTTGGTGTTGTTATGTTGGTTTACAAACACTGCTTTTGATATTCAAGATTTTCTTCGATCTTTCTTGATTATTCTAGCTGAGTTATTAAGTTCGCGATGACCTGTTGGGCTTCTTCAAAATTGTGAATAATTTCCTTTTGTTTCATCAATTCTTTTTTGAGCGAATTGTTTTCTTCTCTTAGTTCATCTAAAGCACTAATCAATTCTTCTTCATAATTGTCTTCCTTTTCAACTATTTTTCCTGTCTCATTTCCTTCATGGCATTCTATTTCAATATGTCCATGTTTTTCACAATTAACACAAAACAACATACCTCTGGTGATTATGTACTCTTCATCTTCTGAATCTTCTTGACATGGTGAACATAATTCTTCTTGATTTGTATCTACATCTTCTTTGACATTTTTTGAATTTGTGATGGGTGAAGAATATATGTCATGTAACTTATCCCAAAGTTCTTTTGCTGATGAACATTTACCAACCTTTTCTCTTACCGGATTAGGTAATCCTTCGCAGATGAAATCCATTGCTATTTTGTTATTTTTCCTCAATTCCTTCTTGGATGCAGTCTTTTCCCTTTTTAAACTATCATATCCTATAACAACTGATAGCCAAATATAATGTTCCTGTGCCTGTAAAAATACTTCCATCCTTATGGTCCACATCTCATACTTAAAACCATTATGACCATTAAACATTGTTAGTCCATTCTCAGAATAATCCATGATCTCCTTCCAGTGGTTAAACTGTTTCCTTAAGGAACCAACTCTGATACCAATTGTTGGATTACTAAGAGGGGGGGGGGGGTGAATCAATAATAAAGCAATTTAATCCTTTTTAACCATATAATCCAAGTGTTATATCAATAAGGTGAGGTAAGTAGCCGAATTGGTAAGTCGCTCTTGTAACGACGGTGTGACCCGTGTTCGAGTCTCTCGAAGGCATTTCTCACTTGAATGGGAGTGTTGATTTGGTGATTGGGCATGTTAAGTTGCATTGCATTGTAGGAGAATTTAACCGGGATATGAACCCCCATTTTTTAAGGTAGGGTAAGTAGCCAAATTGGTAAGTCTCTCTTGTAACGATGCTGTGACCCATGTTCGAGTCTCTAGAAGGCATTTCTCACTTGAATGGGAGTGTTGATTTGGTGATTGGGCATGTTAAGTTTCATTCCATTGTAGGAGCATCTAACTGGGATATGAACCCCCATCTTTTGTCCCCAAGGTGTAGGACAATCGGTGATAGAGTGTGTTGTTAAGCCACTCCGTGTTGAAAAGTCACCGGTTCAAAACCTACGGGGACAAAAAATACAACCATGTTAAGGGATGGTGTGGCTCAGGCTGGGTGCGATCCCTGGGTGATTTTGACAGCTTAGATTCCCCTGAGTCATGGTTTCTCAAGACAAAGGTTAATCCCACTGCCAAGAAGGTCCGAACAAATTAACAAACAAAAAAAGTGTTATATCAGTGAAACATTATCATCCAATAACTGCAGAGTAAATAAGCAATGAACAAATGAACAATCATACACATACATAGTACACCAGTGTTTTGCGTGGAAACCCAAATTGGGAGAAAACCACAAAATGTTTTTTTCTTACATGTCTTGAAGAATTACATTCATTGGAAGCACCAACTTCCTTCATTTTCCAGCTGCAACTGGAAGGAGGCAATTCTCTGGCTACAACCAGAAGGAGGCTACAACACCCTATGTTATTCGGCTACAACCAGAAGGTGGTTACAACCACTTTTCCTTGCCCCATTTTGCCACCCTGAAGTAGAAGTAGAATGATGGAACTGTCACACTATCACTGTGAGATATACTACTGTAATCCTGTACCAATAAATCTGAATCATGCATCAACCATGCATCAACCTGTACCTCAAACTGTACCATAAACAAGTGCATCAACTATGAACCAACCTGTAATCAACATGTACCATAAACAAGTGCATCCAACCATGTACCAAGTATGTACCAATCATGTGTCAACTACTCATCAACTATGACTCATCAATATGTACCAACATAATCAACTATACACCTTATGTATGTGCCAACTCATCAACTACTTGTCTCAACCATGTACTTAACATGTACCTCAACCAAAATCCCTCATCAATTTCATCATCCAAATCCAATTTGTAGCTTTGTAATAGACCTGGTGTATATGATCACATTCCTAGTTTCGGATTAGTCAACAACCCTAACTTGAAGTAATCATAACTTTGTACCTGTAATGTATAAATATATAAAACTGATATACAATGTTCTTCAGTGTGTTTTATACAATTACTCCAGGTTTCACTACTTGGAACCTCTTAAAAAAGGATTTATAGCAAAAATGGCATACCTTGCTTAATTGTGGCTTATTCTAGAGAGTGACCTTGTAGAGCATGCCCCACATGGAATATTTGTTGAATTAATCTAAAAATATTACAGAGAATACTAAAGATTGTACCCTAACCAACACATTTGGTTTCACTGAATTTGGATCTGTTATGAAGAAGTTATGACATTTTTACCCGAAACACCTGTTTTTGACTAGTTTCAGGACTAGCCACAAACCCTATTTTCAACGGAGTGTAACTCCCAAAATACAATGACCCACAAGATGAATTTTTTACCAAAGATACTTGGATAGGTTTTCTCAATTTCATATAAATTACACTGTCTGAATCATTAGAGAAAAAAACTTATAGCGAAAATGGTGAGATGACCCGTAAATAACATACCTTAGAAAGCACCATCAAAAGAATTTATCCTTCCTTGCATTTCGGCCTTCTTTTCTTCACCTTCCCTCAGAATTTAAGCTTATATATCCTTGGTTACCTCAAACACCTATATATATTCAATATTCTCAAGTGTGATTAAAATGAGAGAGCCTAGCCTCTTATTTATACTCTCCAAGTAGCTTCCTTAAAAACATCTTCTAGGTCACTTTGCCCACTTTCCTTATTTTAGGGTTAACCCACTTCTAATTTCTCTATTAAATTTATTATTTAAATAACTTATTTTGTATTCACTTTGAATTATATTACACTCATCACTTCACTTTATTATTTACCTTCTAAAATCCCTTAAACCACTTTGACTACTTTGACCTTTTGGGGCTTCTAGATGACATGTGAGGGTCCTCCAACTTCATAAGGCCATAACTCTCAAACCA
>ML788094.1:326824-343177 GCA_009831015.1 Picea engelmannii
ATTATATTACACTCATCACTTCACTTTATTATTTACCTTCTAAAATCCCTTAAACCACTTTGACTACTTTGACCTTTTGGGGCTTCTAGATGACATGTGAGGGTCCTCCAACTTCATAAGGCCATAACTCTCAAACCATGAGGGGTTATGTATCATTCCACATACCACCAGAAATGGAATGACATGTACTATCCATATAGAATAGTATTATCTTCAAATATAAAAAAAAATCATATAGTTATCCATCAAACAAATTTGGATCCATTACCCAAACCTGGGTTCTCCAACTTCACATGGTCATAACTCTCTAACCGTGAGCAGTTATGTGACGTTCTACATACCACCGGAAATGGTATGACAAGAAATATCCATCTAGGATAGTTTCCCTGACAAATTCAATGTCCTTCATCTCATTATTCCACAATTAAGCATGGGTTCTCTTACTCCGCAAAGCGTCTTCCCGTGAGGGCTTTCACCATAAGGGGACCACTTTGGAGTTCATCCATATTTACTTCTTATCAACCATGAAAAAACAATAATGAGTCATATTTACATCAAACAATATTGGTTCCATTACCTAAACCTTTTTGCTACAAATCTTTCTTCAAGGATTGACATCAATGACAACCAACTTCTAGAGATGCATTATTGTATTCGACCTCCCCTTGGATTGTATGATAATATCATACTCCCTAATATATGTTATGTTAGACCCAGTAGAGACTTTTTCTTTTGGAAGAAAAGCCATAGAGTGAGAGATCCTTGCTAAACCAAAAATTAATTGGTATTTCATGTTGTGTTTTGCAGTGAGATTCTTGATTTGCTTGTCTTAGATGGCTGCCCTTGCTTCCAAGTTTTCATTCTTGACTAACTAAGTTTCAGGCTTAGAAGAAATTATGTTATTTCTCAATGGAAAATTTCTACATGTAAATCCTTAGTTTGGTGTGCAATCCTTATTTCACTCTCTTTGTGGTTTCCACACTTCAATTATCTAATTGGATTCATGTTTGCAATTTGTGGTTTTCCCCATTTTAGCAACGCTTCTGATCAAGAGGCTCTAATTGGATTCATGTCTGCAGTCACTTGGAAAGAAAATGTTTCGTTCTGCGAGTGGACATGTGGCATATACAATCGGCGCAGACAGAGAGTGGTCTCTCTGATTACTTTAGGCATGGGATTACAAGGTATAATCTCTCCCCTTCTCGACAATCTCTCCTTTCTTAAAATACTCGACGCTTTTCTTGCGTTGGAATCAGCTCCAATATTCTATTCTACCCATTGTCAGTGGTTTCTGTAGTTTAATAGAGTTATCTATATACATTAACAATCTCAAAGGAAACATTCCTGAAGATCTATGCATTCTCCCCAACTTACAATTCATTGACTTAGGAAGAAATAATTTGAAAATATATCCCGGCCTGCTTGAGAAATATATCCTCTTTGGACATCATAGAGTTGAATAGAAACAAACTTCACGGGAGTGTTCCTTCCAAATTGGGCATGTTAAGCCACGTGAAAGTTATAAATCTTGATAAAAACCATCTCTCAGGAAAAATTTCATCTTCCTTATCTAACTGCACCAGTCTTCAAGGATTGGATATAGGGTCAAACATTCCCACGGAGTTGTGTAGCAAGAAAACCCCATTAACGGGTCTCCTTTTGCACTTTAATTAGTTGAGTGGTAGTATTCCTACTTCCCTCGTCAATTGTATGAACCTTCAAGACATCTCCTTATCCTATAACCAGCTCAATGGACTAGTGCCCAAGGAGTTGGGTGAGATGACGCAACTCCGGTGGCTTGATTCAGGACAAAATCAACTAGTTAGTGGAAGCACCACAAGCTTGCCCATTCTTATTTCTTTTACTAATTGTTCTACCCTAAGATTAATAGAATTATCCTCTAATAATATCAAGGGACGTTTGCCCTTTTCTATAGGATGCCTCTCTACAAAAATATATCACATAGACTTGGGCATCAATGGATCAGCAGGAGGAATACCACCAGAGATTGGAAACCTCACTAGTTTATTATTCATTGCTTTAGAGACAAATTCTCTCACAGGGGCAGTCCCATCTTCACTTAGAATGCTTCAAAATCTAGAGAGGTTATACATGGGAGGAAACAATTTACAGGGAAACACCCCAATGGAAGTTGGGCAACACAAAGGCTTAGGACTCTTAGCTATGGACAAAAATAATCTCTCTAGAAGGATCCCTGATTCTGTTTCCCACCTCCAACAATTGAGATATCTATATCTCGAAAACAACCAATTATCACGTAATATACCTACAAATATAGGAAAATGCATGAACTTATTAGATGTATACTTATCATACAACATGCTTAGTGGGTCCATACCTCTCGAGGTTGCAAATATTGCAAATTTAGCTTTATCTTTCAACCTTTCAAATAGTTTATTACATGGACCCATATCTCCAGAACTAAGCAAGATGACTATGGTTCAAGCTATAGATATTTAGACAAATAGGTTAACTGATTACATTCCATATGGGCTTGGAATATGCAAAGAACTAGAATACCTTAACCTTTCTCGCAATGCACTTGAAGGTACTATTCCAATGTCACTCAATGAACTTCAAAGTCTTCAAGACATGGATTTATCCTCCAACAATTTGTCAGGTGGAATACCCATGTCATTGGAAAATCTCAAAGTCCTCATCCATTTGAATTTATCTTTCAAAAACTTGTCAGGAGAAGTCCCGAAGGGAGGAATTTTAAAAAAGATTAGTGCTACAACGTTTGTGCGAAATCATGGTCTATGTGGACCTTGGGTAAGTCTATCACCATGCTCTGCTCACAAACATAAAAGTGTTTCACATCTGAAAAGAGTTATCATACCTATTGTTGTAGTTGCAGTCATTATTGTATTGTACTTGTTTTTGGGATTCCTTTGGAAATGAAATTGCAAGAGGAATACTCCTATAGAGGTTGGAGCATCATTAAATGTGGGGCATCAAAGAATTTCTTATGGAGAGCTCATCACTGTAACAAAGAAATTCAATGATGCCAACTTGCTACGAGTGGGTAGTTTCGGGAAAGTGTACAAAGGGGTTATGAATTATGGCATAATAATTGCAGTGAAGATTCTCAATCTGAAAAATGAAGGGGCTCACAAGATTTTTGACAGGGAGTGCAAAGTTTTGGGTAGAGTTAGGCACCAAAATCTTAATATAATCATAACTTCTTATTCAGACCTCCAAAATAAAAATTTCATATTTCCATTAATGCCAAATGGAAGCCTAGAGAAGTGGTTATATCCTGATGATGAAGTAGAAAGTAGTTTGAATTTTATTCAAAGGTTGAATATAGAAATGGACATTGCACAGGGCATGGCTTATATCCATCACCATTGTTTCATGCAAGTGATCCATTGCGATCTGAAACTAAACAATGTGCTTCTGGGAGAAGATATGACAGTGTACTTAATAGACTTTGGCATTGCTACAATATGTTTTGCAGAATCTGAGGATTTATCTCTCACATACACACATGCACTCAAGGGATCCATAGGCTACATTCCTCCATGTATTATTTGAGATAGATAACATGTTAGGGAATGTCACGAGTTTTCTATTTTTATTAAAAAATTTGAATCAGAAACCTTTTGATGAGGATGTTTGAATGCAAAATATGGATTAGGTGGATGTGTCACAACAAAAGGTGATGTTTATAGCTATGAATTAGTTCTATTGGAGATGCTCACTAGAAAGAAACCCACCCACAACATTTTTTTGGAAGGAATGAACTTGTAGAAATGGGTGGGTAGTGTTTTTCCAAATCAAGTAAGGGACGTGGTGGATAAGAGTATATTGAGGAGGACTAGTACCATCACTGAAGAAGATAATGAACTCAATTGCCTCAATCACCTTGTAAATGTGGGTTTTCTCTACACAAAAGAATCCCTTGAAGGACGACCTACTATGATCAACATTGTGGGTATACTACAAAACATCAAAGATACATTTTTTACAGTTGTAGGCATTCCAAAATTCCAATCAAATATAAGACATTTGCTAGGAAGTGCAAGTGTTGTTCACAACAACGTTGGTGAAGGACAAAGTTCTTCTACATTCTAGTATTTTGTAAGAGAGCAATGGTTCTATAACTAAGCTATAAAGTAATTTGAGTCAATTGTCATTAGTTCCATGTAGTTTGAGTATAATTACCTTCTCCTTCTCTCGGTGGCCTATTTGTTTGAGTCTTATTCCCCTTTCCTTTCTATCCATGTTCATTGTTGGGTACATGTGATTGTAAAAAATAAAGATGCATATGCATGAAGAACGTTTTGGAAATGTTTCTACAACGATAAAATCCCCTATCCTTATCTTAGGAAAAATTTATGCATATCAAATCTTATTTGTGTTGTTCTGGCCATATAAATATACCAAGAGATTTGTATTTGTTTTAAAAGATTAAAGAGCAAGTCAACACTTTTGTTTCCACAACTATTCATTAAGTTATGAGTTCAAATAAAGAGAAAGAACATGTTAAGGAACATGATTTTTTCTATACTTTTTTAGATATTCAACATGTTCTTCCTTTACTCCAACACTTTAAAGCTAAAATTGTGGAACAAGATCAATTAATGCATGACACAACTACTTTATTCTCGAATTTGAGGAATTGCACTGACACCTTACTTTCTAAAAGAATTACTAAGTAAAATTCAGTAGAAAAATTGTTATTATGAGTTGAAGATTTAAACTTTGATAATATTTTTAAGATATAGAATTTCTTATCACACACTTTCAATTATTTACACACAACCAACTATTTTTATTCATGTTATTTTTTTGGGTAAGTAGAACATTCTATTAAAAATACATAGTGTTACAAAAACATTCCTATGAAGATGAGAGTTCAAGGAGCCTAACTAAACTGGTTTTTTCGAAATAATCTAAAAATATTGACTATGACACTGTCTGGCACTAATCACAAGAGAATCCTTAAAAAAAAAAAACATACATTTAAGCCTTGTAAAAACAAAATTTACAACTGATTGCAAAATAGCTAGACTGACATAAAAGCAGAGTGAAACAAAAACTAGTGGCTTCCAACATGAAACAATGAAATGGAAACACATTTTGCCCCTTCCAGATAAGTCTACTAGAGCTATATTAGATTATTCTCCCCTCCACCTTCTTGGGTGTTGATGAAACAAGACCATTGGATAGATACAATTTGGTCTTTAGATATAGCTCGCAGTGTTATGTTGATGTTCACCATGGTTCTCTGAATCGAGGGACTTTCCTTCGACGCTTGATGCAATATATTCCTTATTGTACCGAAATAGCTCTATAAGATGCTGGAATTTTGCATCTCTGCCACTAGTTTGGCTAGGATGTTTCACAAGTGTCCCATTTTATTCAAAAAGGACCTCATTAATCACAAATTCTCTTCTAGCATTTACAACATTTTCCAAATCCTCCAGCCCCTTTACATTTACCTCATAACGTTGTTCTCTACAGTTTGTGATACAACTGGAGATATATTTGCAGAAATTCATGAGAAGAAGTATCTATGGCTGAACCTTTACCTTTGTATTGCTCAATTGGAGTTTTGATCTCATGTATTTTCGCTGCTTATTGTGGTTTCCTGGCTTCTCATCCTCAACATCATGGCTCCATTGGATAGACAACAAACTCAACATCCCCTGAAATTGCCACCACTTTCTAGGTGTCTTCTTTAGTCTTCAAATCGAGCCTATCACTATGCTCTACTAATAGATCTCGGGGAAGGAAAATTTTAATAGATACAATGTGGTAATTGTATTAATGTTATTAAAGTGTAGTATTTGATACAAAAGTGTGGTATTTGATCGTTTGGAAAATTTTCACAAGATTTTATAGTTTGAACTTATTGGATCCTTATCAGTGGATAATAGAATTGGATGCTTTATATATAAATAGCACAGAAACTCCAACAATTATGTTTGAGGAAGTTGATATGGATATTTATTTAGTTCCTTCGGTTTTCTGGTGTGTTATGAAAATCTTTCTATTACTCTTATATTTATTTTCTTTTATAATATCATGACATATTTTTGTTCTCTTATCTTATTCTCTTGGTTAATCCTTTTGTGTTTTACAGATTTCAATTATATAATAGTTAACATCCTCATCTCAACAATGCTTTTTGTTCTCTTATTTTATTCTCCTGGTTTTGTTTTACAGATTTCAATTATATAATAGTTGACATCCTCATCTCAACAATGCTTATGCTTCTGAATAAGAGGCTCTGGTTGTGTTTTACAAATTTCAATTATATAATAGTTGACATCCTTATCTCAACAATTCTTATGCTTCTTATTAAGAGGCTCTGCTTAGATTCATCTATGTAATCACTGCATATATAATCCCTCCCAACCTTTTTACAGTGACAATCCTTACTTGTTCATATACCTTCTTCCATTTGATTTCCATTCTTTCCATCTTGTACTCTGTGATGCTTGTTATTTGTTGTACACTGAGGAACTCATTGACATTGACATGCCTTCTATTTGGTTTCATACTTTCACAGAGTGGCCTTCTATTTGGGTTCATAATTGAGTAGAATCAGTAGGCCAATATCCATCTTGTTATGCATAATTTAATGTTGAGGTAGGTGGATAATAGACTGAATCTAAATTTATTTCAGATCACCTATTATCTACCTATCACAACATCTAAATTTCTTTTAGATCAGATGACCTATTATCCACCTACCACAACATTCAATATTGTGTATTCAAATCCCACAATTTATTATCTGTCAGACAGTTGGCCTAGGTTGATGGATTGTTGGTTGTCATTGATGTCAACCATTGGAGAGTGATATTGTATATTGATGTCAACCCTTAGTGATTGATGTCAACCCTTGGAGAAAGTCTGGTAGCAAATTTCGGTAGCACAAAGGTTTGGGTAATGGACCCAAGTTTGTTTGATGGATAATGGTATGAGTTTTGATATATTTGTAGGTAAGACTATTCTAGATGGATAGTGCATGTCATTCCATTTCCGGTGGTATGTGTAACATCACATAACTCCTCACGGTTAGAGACTTATGGCCATGAGAAGTTGGAGAACCCAAGTTTGGGTAATGGACCCAAGTTTGTTTAATGGATAATGGTATGATTTTTTATATATTTTCAAGTAATACTATTCTATATGGATAGTACATGTAATGAAATTTCTAGTGGTATGTGGAACGTCACATAACTCCTCATGGTTTGAGAGTTATGGCCTTACAAAGTTGGAGGACCCTCATATGTTGGCTTGAAGCCCCAAAAGGTCAAAGAAGTCAAAGTGCTTGCAAAGAGGATTATTTAAATAATAAAGTGAAGTGACAGAGTCAAGGATGATTATTTAAATAATAAATTTAAGTGACAAAGTCAAGGAGGATTATTTAAATAATAAAGTGAAGTGACAAAGTCAAGGAGGATTATTTAAATAATAAAGTGAAGTGACAAAGCCAAGGAGGATTATCTAAATAATAAACTAAATGGAGAAATTACTAACTTGACAAGTGGTTAGAAGTGGGTTATCCCTAAAATAATGAAATTGGGTTAAGATGGTTAAAAGGTAACCCCTTGAGAAAGCTACATGAAAGTATAAATAAGAGGCAAGGCTCTCTCATTTTAATCACACTTGAGCATATTGAATATCTACAAGTGACTGAGGTAACCAAAGGATATCTAAGCTGAATTTCAGAGGGAAGTTGAAGTAAATAAGGCCGAAATTCAAGGGAGGATAAATTCTTTTGATGATGCTTTCTAAGGTATGTTATTTACAAGTCATCTCACCATTTTTGCAATAACTTTTTTTCTAGAATAATTCAGACTGTGAAATTGGGAGGCCATTGAGGAAACATATCCAAGTAGCTTTGGTACAAATTTATTTTTATGGGTCGTTTTATTTTTGGAGTTACACTCCGTGGAAAATACGGTTTGTGGCTAGTCCTGAAACTAGTCTAAAATAGGTGTTTCGGGTAAAAGCGTCATAACTTATTCATAACAGATCCAAATTTAGTAAGACCAAATGTGTTGGTTAGAGTAGAGTATGTAGTATTCTCTGTAAAATTTTCAGATCCATACAACAAACATTTCGTGTGGGGCACTCTCTACAAGTTATCTCTCTAGAATAAGCCAAAATTCAACAAGGTATGCCATTTTTTCTATAACTCCTTTTTTGAGAGGTTCCAAGTAGTGAAACCTGGAGGAATTGCATAAAACACACTGAAGAACATTGTGTACTATTTTCATATCTTTATTCATTACATGTACATAGTTGTGATTATTTCAAGTTAGGGTTGTTGACTAATCCAAAACTAGTCATATGAGACTAAAGTAAAGTTTGATCAAAATGATAGTCTCTTGTTGTTAAAGTTAAGGAAGGTTTGCAGGTATGTGATCATATGCACCAGGTCTATTACAAAGTTACAAATCAGATTTGGATGATGAAATTGATGAGGGCTTTTGGTTGAGGTACATGTTGGGTACATGGTTGAGACAAGTAGTTGATGAGTTGGCACATACATGAGGTGTATAGTTGATGATGTTGGTACATCTTGACGAGTCATAGTTGATGAGTAGTTGACATGATTGGTACATACTTGGTACATGGTTGGAGGCACTTGTTAGTTGACACATGGTTTACAGATGATGTAGCATACTTGTATTGGTATATTATTAGAATCACATATTGATCTTGGTGATGATTATGAGTTGTTGTGTTATGCATGGTTGATGCACTTGTTTGTGGTACAAGTTGATTACAAGTTGTTTGGTATAGGTTGGTGCATGGTTGATGCACTTGTTTATGGTACATGTTGATTACAAGTTGAGGTACAGGTTGATGCATGGTTGATGCATGGTTCAGGTTATTGGTATAGGTTGTTTGGTGCAGGTTGATTGGTACAGATTTACAACAATATATCTCACAGTGATAGTGTGACAGTGGTTCCATCATTCTACTTATACGTCAGGGCGGTTGGACGGGGAAAGGACAAGTGGTTGTAGCCACCTTCTGATTTTAGACAAAGAACATAGGGGGTTGTAGCCTCCTTCTAGTTATAGCCAGAGAATAGGGGGTTGGAGCCTCCTTCTAGTTGCAGCTGGAAAGCAAAGGAAGTTGTTTCTTCCAATGAATGTAATTCTTAAAGACATATAAGAAAAAACATTATGTGGTTTTCGCCCACCTTGGGTTTCCACATAAAAACACCAGTGTACTATGTATGTGTATGATTTTTCATTTGTTCATTGTTTATTTACTCTGCAACTATTGGATGATAATGTGGTTTTCACCCACCTTGGGTTTCCACATAAAAACACCAGTGTACTATGTATGTGTATGATTTCTCATTTGTTCATTGTTTATTTACTCTGCAGCTATTGGATGATAATGCTACATTGATATAACACTTGCATATTGCAGTTAAAAAGGATTCAATTGCTCTATTATTGATTCACCCCCCATCTCAGTAATCCAACAATTGGTATCAGAGCCAGTTCCTTCAAGAAACAATTTAACCACTAGAAGGAGATCATGGATTATTCTGAGAATAGAGTACCAATGTTTAATGGTCAGAATGGTTTTAAGTATGAGATGTGGTGCATACGAACGAAAGTATTTTTATAAGCACAAGGACATTATGTTTGGCTATCAATTGTTACAGGATATGATAGTTCAAAAAGGGAAAAGACTGTGGCCAAGAAGGAATTGAAGAAAAATTAAAAAATAGCAATGGATTTCATCTGGGAAGGATTACCTAATCCGGTAAGAGAAAAGATTGGTAAATGTTCATCAACAAAAGAACTTTGGGATAAGTTACATAACATATATTCTTCACCCATCGCAGATTCATAAAATGCAAAAGAAGATGCAGATACAAATCAAGAATAATTGTGTTCACCATGTCAAATAGTTTCAGAAGATGAAGAGTACATAATCATCAGAGGTATGTTGTTTTGCTTTAATTTTGAAAAACGTGGACATCTTGAAATAGAATTCCATGAAGGAAATGAGACAGAAAAACTAATTGAAAAGGAAGAAAATTATGAAGCAGAATTGATTAGTGCTTTAGATGAACTAAGAGAAGAAAATAAGTCACTCAAGAAAGAATTGATGAAACAAAAGGAAATTGTTCACATTTTTTAAGAAGCCCAACAGGTCTTCGAGAACTTAAGAACTCAGCTAGAAGAATTCAGAAAGATCGAAGAAAATATTGAATATCAAAATCGGTATTTGAAAGCCAACATAGAAGCACAGAAGGAAGAAGAAGAAATGAGAGAGAAGATATTGATAGATCATCTTAAGGAAAGAACTAATGATATAAACTAGCTTGAGGTAGAGTTTGGTCAAGAAGAGAAAGGACTTGAAGAAGAAATAATCACATTAAAAATTCATCTTGAATAAGCAAAAAGAACAAAAGAAATCATGAAGTCTCAGATAATGAAGAAAGAAGAAGAGTTTGAGAATCTTGAAGAAGAAGTTGTCACATTGAGAAGTAAAATCGTCAAGCTCAACAAGAACATTGAAGAGACAAAAACATCCACATCAATTATAGAAAATTAAGAGAAGCACTCTAAGTTTCTAGAAAATAAGAATGAAGAAAATAGAAAGAGTTATGCAGAAGTACTCAAAGGAAGGAATCATGGTCAACCAGAATCTAAGAAAACTATTGAAGATACATCTTCAAGAAGCCATCCATGTTCAAGCAACAAATAAGCTTCAATCATGATCATGATCAGTCAAGGCAAAAATTCAGAAGGACTACACCACAAAGAAGATAATTCACTCCCAGGTATGCAAATTTATTTTATGGTCATTGTTTTTATTGTACTAATTTTGGACATAAGGTTGTAGATTGCAGGGATTATAAAAGAAATGTTCAAGCAAGAAGTGCCTATGTGGTCGCACATAACATTGAGTGTCACAAATGTCATAACTATGGACACATAGCCAGTGATTGTAGAAGCATGATCGATACTTCCATGAAAGAGAACATTGATATCAAATATAAGAAAGTATGGATAAGAAAACAGGAAGAACAAGTGAACAAAGACCAGGTACCAGAGATCGCAAGATTGGCAATAAAACGAGATGAAGAAAATTCTATAGAGAAAAAGAAAGATGTCAGATACAGAAAGTTTTGGAAAATAACTAAAAGAAAGGAAGGATAGGTAAATAAGGAACAGGTTCAAGAGATTGTACTTTTAGGCATTGTAGTGAAAGATGAATCCACAGACAGAAAGAAAGAAGTCAAATCTCTGAGAGATAATGAATCTACCAATGAAGATGATGATGAATACACATTAGAGAAGGAATTGTTCTGAGCCATCCGACTTAGAGAATCCCAGGTAATATGAATATTAGACAGGGGGAGTCTATGTGATAACTATGACAGACCAAAGAACCATCCTTTGAGCACCTTGCATAGTTTGAGAAGACAAATTCAAAGCAGTCAGTTAGCAAAAGTACATTTTGATAGATTAATCAAGACTTCATGATAGTATAGTGATAAATGGGTCAGCATTATGGACAGTTGTGCAAGTAGAGTATTGGACAATATGGAAAGAGATGGATTCATAAGAACACTTAGCAGGTTTGGATAGATATATGATAGTGGATGAAAGCATGGATTCATAGATTGGATCAGAGAGTGGTTCAGAGACAAAGGAACATTATCATAATGGATGATAATTACACAGGAAATGGCTCGAACAATGCTAATGGATTCCAAAATTGATAGATATTTTTTGGACACATGCAGTGCATACAACAATTCACATTCAAAACATAATAATGCTCAGAAACAACAATGACAAAACTCCCTACGAACTATAGAAAGGAAGCACATACAACAACCTATACATCAACATAACTCAAGGTAGTATTTTATTAATTGAAGTTTATGTTGATGATATTATTTTTGGAAGTACTGATGGCAGGTTAAGCCAGAAATTTGCAAAGGACATGCAGAATGAATTTGAAATGTCATTACTTGGAGAACTATCCTTCTTTTTGGGTCTTCAAATACATCAAAGCATCCAAGGAATTTTTATTTCTCAAACCAATTATATCAGAGAAATGCTAAAGAGGTTCGGAATGGAAGATTGCAAACCAGTTGCAAGTTTAGAAAAGATGATGATTCAAAGTCTATAGATTAGAGGCAATATAGGTGAATGATTGGTAGACTACTATATGTGAAAACATCCAGACCAAATGTAATGCAGGTAGTTGGACAAGGGGCATGATTTCAAGCATCACCAAAGGAATCATATGTATTAGCAGTGAAGAGGATTTCCAGATATCTCAAAGGAACATAAGAGTTTGTATTATGGTATCCAAAAGGAAAGGATCTATCACTTGTTGCCTACACAGATGCAGATTTGGCAGGTTGCATTGATGACCGACAAAGCACCATTGGAGCAATGTTCTAATTGTGTGAGTGTTTAGTATCATGGCTAAGCAAGAAACAATCATTAGTATCCTTATATATAGTCGAGGCAGAGTATATTGCAGCAACAACATGTTGTACATGGGTTCTAAGGATGAAACAAACTCTGACATATATACAGGTTGAGTATGATGATCCCATTCCAATCTATTGTGATAACACAAGCACCATCAGTATCTCAAAGAGCCCGGTGATGCAGTCCAAGATGAAGCACATTCCAATCAAGTATCACTTTCTACGGGAACATGTTGCAAAGAAGAACATAAGAGTTGAATATGTGGGCACAAAAGAACAAGTGGCAGACATCTTTACAAAATTGCTTCCACAGGAATCCTTTAAGTATCTTCGCCAGAGAGTCGAAGTATTTTCTACTCCAAAATGAATGCTTTTGAATGGTTATCCTATATGTCTTAGATCTACACGAGGAAGCACCATAAAGAGGACAGTTCAGGTTGGAAGATCAGTTTCAGGAAGAGTTATGTTAGGGGGAGCAGCCCCAGATGGAAAGATACCTTTGCCATTGATGACAAAGTGGGAGATATTTATCATATGCAAAGATAAATACTTGGAGAGAGAGCATAGAGGCATGGTTCCAAGGGGAGTGGTTTTCACAAGGGAAGAATGAGCAATATGACTTCAGAGTGATACCCTTTGTCAAAGGGGGAGATATTATTCATATGAAGGGAGAGAGAGTATTCAGAGGCTTATAAACATAAAGAAAAATCAAAGGCATGTAGAAAGGGGAAGCAACTCCAAGGAGAGTTCAATCGGGGGGAGCAACCCCAAAGGGAGATACCATTTTCCATTGATGTCAAAGGGGGAGAGATAGAAACATTGATGAGGAGTATAAGCATAAATTTTATCATGATTAAGTGTTTCCATCAATGTTGGTGTTGTCATCAATGCCAAAGGGGGAGATTGTCAAACAGTTGGCCTAGGTTGATGGACAGTTGGTATGGATTGTTGGTTTTCATTGATGTCAACCATTGGAGAGTGATATTGTAGATTAATTTCAACCATTGGAGAGTGATATTTTATATTGATTTCAACCCTTAGTGATTGATTTCAACCCTTGGATAAAGTCCGGTAGAAAATTTCGGTAGAAAAAAGGTTTGGGTAATGGACCCAATTTTGTTTGATGGATAATGGTATGATTTTTGATATATTTGCAGGTAAGATTATTCTATATGGATATTACATGTCATTCCATTTCTGGTGGTATGTGGAACGTCACATAACTCTTCATGGTTAGAGAGTTATGGCCATGAGAAGTTGGAGAACCTAAGTTTGGGTAATAGACCCAAGTTTTTTTGATGGATAATGATATGAGTTTTGATATATTTTCACGTAATACTATTCTATATGGATAGTACATGTCATTCCATTTCTGGTGGTATGTGGAACATCACATAACTCCTCATGGTTTGAGAGTTATGACCTTACGAAGTTGGAGGACCCTCATATGTTGGCTTGAAGCCCTAAAAGGTCAAAGAAGTCAAAGTGCTTGCAAAGAGGATTATTTAAATAATAAAGTGAAGTGACAAAGTCAAAGGAGGATTATTTAAATAATAAATTGAAGTGACAAAGTCAAGGAGGATTATTTAAATAATAAAGTGAAGTGACAAAGTCAAGGAGGATTATTTAAATAATAAATTAAATGGAGAAATTACTAAGTTGACAAGTGATTAGAAGTGGGTTAGCCCTAAAATAAAGAAATTGGGTTAAGATGGTTAAAAGGTAACCCCTTGAGGAAGCTACATGAAAGTATAAATAAGAGGCAAGGCTCTCTCATTTTAATCACACTTGAGAATATTGAATATCTACAAGTGAATGAGGTAACCAAAGGATATCTAAGCCGGATTTCAGAGGGAAGGTGAAGTAAAGAAGGCCGAAATTCAAGGGAGGATAAATTCTTTTGATGATGCTTTCTAAGGTATGTTATTTACAGGTCATCTCACCATTTTCGCAATAATTTTTTTTCTAGAATGATTCAAACCATGAAATTGGGAGGCCATTGAGGAAACATATCCAAGTAGTTATGGTACGAATTTCAGCTTGAGGTTCATTTTATTTTTGGAGTTACACTCCATGGAAAATAGGGTTTGTGGCTAGTCCTAAAACTAGTCTAAAACAGGTGTTTTGGGTAAAAATGGCATAACTTCTTCATAACAGATCCAAATTCAGTAAGACCAAATGTGTTGGTTAGAGTACAGGATGTAGTATTCTTTTACAATTTTCAAATCCATACAACTAATATTTCGTGTGGGGCATTCTCTACAAGTTCTCTCTCTAGAATAAGCCAAAGTTTAACAAGGTATGTCATTTTTTCTATAACTCCTTTTCTGAGAGGTTCCAAGTAGTGACACCTGGAGGAATTGCATAAAACACACTGAAGAAAATTGTGTATTATTTTCCGATCTTTATTCATTACAGGTACATAGTCGTGATTATTTCAAGTTAGGGTTGTTGACTAATCCAAACCTAGTCATATGAGACTAAAGTAAAGTTTGATGAAAATGTTAGTCTCCTGTTGTTAAAGTTAAGGAAGGTTTGCAGGTATGTGATCATATACACCAAGTCTATTATAGAGTTACAAATTAGATTTGGATGATGAAATTGATGAGGGCTTTTGGTTGAGGTACATGTTGGGTGCATGGTTGAGACGAGTAGTTGATGAGTTGGCACATACATGAGGTGTATAGTTCATGATGTTGGTACATCTTGATGAATCATAGTTGATGAGAAGTTGATACATGATTGGTACATACTTGTGACATTGTTGGAGGCACTTGTTAGTTGACACATGGTTTATGGATGATGTAGCATACATGTATTGGTATATTATTAGAATCACATATTGATCTTGGTGATGATTATGAGTTGTTGTGTTATGCATGGTTGGTGCACTTGTTTATGGTACAGGTTGATTACAGGTTGTTTGGTACAGGTTGGTGCATGGTTGATGCACTTGTTTATGGTACAGGTTGATTACAGGTTGAGGTACAGTTTGATGCATGGTTAATGTATGGTTCAGGTTATTGGTACAGGTTTTTTGGTGTAGGTTGATTGGTACAGGTTTAAAGCAGTATATCTCACAGTGATAGTGTGACAGTGGTTCCATCATTCTACTTATACGTCAGGGCGGTTGGATGGGGCAAGGAAAGGTGGTTGTAGACACCTTTCGGTTGTAGCCGGAGAACATAGGGGGTTGTAGACTCCTTCTTCTTGTAGCTAGAGAATAGGGGAGTTGGATATTCCCTCAGGTTGTGGCCAAAGAAACTAGGGGGTTGGATCCTTCTTCCAGTTGCAGCTGGAAAATAGAGGAAGTTGGTGCTTCCAATGAATGTAATTCTTAAAGACATAAGAAAAAACATTCTGTGGTTTTCTACCACCTTAGGTTTCCATGTAAAAACAATTGTGTATTGTGTATGTGTATGATTGCTCATTTGTTCATTGTTTATTTACTCTGCAACTATTGGATGATAATGCTACATTGATATAACACTTGCATATTATGGTTAAAAAGGATTCAATTGCTCTATTACCGATTCACCCCCCTCTCAACAATCCAACATTATCCACCTCCAACAACATTCAATGGTGTGTAACAGGCTTACTCATGTGTATTTGGACTCTACTTCTATATTTTTTTCCACATTGCGAGTTCTGCTTATATTTACTAGAATTGGTTTATATCATACAGTCTTGAATTGAATCGGTGGACTTGAAGAATAGACGGTCTTATTGTCAATCCACTCATATGAAACATCATACGTAATATGGTACGTGAACATGTTGCACTTTGTTTAATATTCTTAATCTTCAAAAAATGAATTTGGCGTTTGTGTTAGAAGGGCTTTGTTTAATATTTTTAATCTTAAAAATTGAATTTAATA
>ML788094.1:361138-378490 GCA_009831015.1 Picea engelmannii
CTTCACGAGTACACCCAGTTTTCCATGTTTCATGCTTAAAGAAAGTTATAGGCGACAAGATCCCAATTCAAACTATATTTCCAGAACTTGACGAGGAAGGAAAAATGATATTGGAGCCTGAAGCCATCACTGACACAAGAATTTGCCAACTAAGGATTAGATCCATTTCATAGTATCTCATTAAATGGAGGAAACTACCAACTGAAGATTCCACTTGGGAAGATGAGTCTTTTATACAGAAGCATCCAAAGTTACTCAAGTGTCGCGGACAACACTTGTCTCAAGGGGAGGGGCATGTTAAGCCTTAATATTGGCCCATTACCCCTTAATTAGGGCACATTAGATTAGTAATGTTATTTTATTTATGTCGACTTTAGGCCATTAGTTATAATTATACCTCCTAGTCTCCTATATATACCAAGGAGACATTTTCATTTTGAATCATCTTGTACTTGNAGGCGTTGAGTACTTTTCCTGAGGTTTTTCTATGCTATATTGATGTTTGGTTCTTAACACACACTCTCTCTCTCTCTCTCTCTCTCTCTTTGTGGCTTCCAATAATTTAGGCTCTATAAATTCTCTGCAAGTAGGAATGAGGGAGGAGGAGACTATCTATTAGATCATAGATCCTATGGAGATCGAGGAACCAATTCCCCCTCACTTGAAAGAGGGGCAGAAAGCTCAAGGCAGTTTCCACCCATAATGATGTGAATGTTTTTTTGAATTACAAGTTTTTTGGGTGAGTTTGTTAAGCAAGCCACAAGTGTAATCACCTAGAACTCACGTCTGGATAAAGTTTTGAAGTTTAGAATAATATATATAGAAATTAGTTCAATTTTAGGGACATCTCTGAATTTTGATGAGTGTACATGATGCTAGCCTTGACACAACCCCCTTTTAAGATGAGTATATATTTTTTGTTATGGTTAAAAAAAATATCTTGCAAAAAAGCAACTTCATTATGAAGTTGAGTATTAGAGATCTATAATAAAGAACATTCTCCTTAAACCTAGTATTAACATTCTGCCATTGAGCAACAATGGCTTGCAACAAGGCAATACTATCATGGTGCTTCTCATTAATAGAATGCAAGGAAGTAATTTCATCTCAAAGTTTGACATGAGATTCCTATAAAAAGACATATTTCTTCTCACTAATTTCTTGGAGTTTCTAAAGAGCCAATTCTTCATCCTCATTAAAATCATGGATGATTTTAGGGGCTAAATTTCTCTCATGGGCTAATTTTCAATGTTTTTTCCAAAAACGAGATTCGCTATTTTAAAAACGATTCGCCTAAATTCTATAGGATAAAATTATTTTACCTTAAAAATCGCCAAAATTTTATAAAAACTATATAAAATCCTTATAAATTTGAATATTTTTACAAAAATATCGCCAAACATTTATAGTTGGCATATGAAGGATCAGTAAGATTCTCCAAGGTTTCTACATTTTAAAACAAATTGCCATCCTTAAAATCATCCTTCATTAAAATAATCCATGGTGAAAGGAAATAAGGATACTCTATAATAGTCTATGTGATAGGGAAAATGTAGAATGTGTTAGAAAAGCATAGTGGGTGTGAGGGCCCTAAAAAATGAGTACTCCTCCCTTTTCAACAATAGACCTCAAGTTAAAATAATAATGTCCACCCCCTTAAATTAAAATATTCAAGGTACAAAATTTTCCTCCTTTTCAACATTTCATTGAAAAAAAATTGTTCTACAGATTTATTTGTCTTTCCAAATTATCCTTCCATAATTTGTTTGTCAAAAAAGAGGAAGTAACTTGATATTTGTTGTACTTCTTAAAACCAACAAGGTTCATCAATTTCCCTATGCATATCTATTGATCGATGTGTGCACAAATATAATTTGATCTTACCATCCAATGGTCAATTTAAAAAAAAAATATGTACATGCATGCCATAGGGTAAATATGAGATTTCAAAAAATAATATTTCTAAACATTTTTGAATGAGAACGTACTCAAGTTGTTCTATAAGAGGGGACATTTGGGCATATCTACGCTATTGGAAAATCATTTCTGGATTTGGAAGAAGATGAGGAGCTCATATTTAGGGCTTCACTATTGAAGATTGAACATGCATGAAGATGAAGTTCGAGTAGCAATTAAAGAAGGGCCCCATAGCATTAGAATCCCATCACAAGTGACTCATTTTCAACTAACCTAGGGTTAACTTTTACATGTTTGGAAACTCTTGAGTTAAGGTAATTATGTGATCATGGCTAGACTTGTTCTTGAAAAGTATGCTCAACCGAAATAGGTGATTATAGTTTTCTATCCCTCGAAGCATCTTCTCTGCAAAAAAATAATTCATGGTCATTTATCCAAAATTGATTTTTTCTCTCTCCTTTGGCCTCTATCTCACCAAACTTGGCATCGAGATGAGATTTGAGGTTCTGTGAATTAGGACTTGGGAAAAGAATGTGGTTGCATTTTCTAGAGGTTTTGTAAGCTCTATAAACTTGTGTTTCAAGTTATAGCATGTATTTGGCGAATTAGGGTTTTGGATTCTACCATTTCATTTGGGGGCATTGCATTTTCAACTTTTGTCATTTGAAAGTGTGAGAAACAAACAAAAGGAATTTTTGTATAGTATGAGAGGAGGGAATACTTAGAAGAGCTTACATAGAAGGTAGATCCATTCTTGTTAGAAAATAAAGGCCAATATTTTTTATCTCAAGGAAAGTAAAAACACTTTTCTCTTGTGTGAATGATAATGTCTCCAGTCTATGTTTATTTTGATACTTGGCACAATGGCTAATGGGCCTACAAATCATAACGCAATGTTTGTTTGTTTGTTTGTTTTTATTTTTTTTTTATTTTTTTATATTTATATCGAAACTAGAAAATTTATATTAATGATAAAAGGTTGTAGCTAAGATGAATGGAACTAATACATCAAACAACATGTCTTCAAGTTTCAAACAATAAGAATAGTTCTTGAACAAAATACAAAATTTACATATGTTTGCTGGAAAAAATTCCCAGTATTTACTACTAGTATAAATTTTATAAAAAGTACCTATATGCATATAACTTTAAAAATCATAATCTTATACGAAAATACACCACCTTGTGGCTTCTTCCAAGCCAATATTGGTTGGCACGTACTCTTCTTCCCCTATCTCCATATCTTGAAAGAGTTGGTGCATTGTGTCCTCCTCTTTTGGTTCTCTATGTCTTGAATGAATATACACCCTTTGATTGGAAGCCACAACATAAGAATCTTTACTCAAGTGGACAATTAGATTTCTTAACATACCACATTCTACATCAAGGATAACAATTTTCTTCTTTAATTGAACCAAAGAACCCATGATAGAAGCGATTTGGGAAACTATATGTTGTTCATTGTCATGCACCTTGGTTGTGATGGTGAATATAGAAGTCTTGTTACCTTAAATAATTTCCTCATGTGATCATAAGACTCTCCTAATATCTCATAGATCTCTATAATCCAAATGTGCAATTACAATCATAAGAAGCCTATTTAAAATGAAGTACTAGATCCAACTAAGAAAATATAAAGGCAACATTAAACCCAAAATATCCTCTATCAAACTAGAAAAGACCACAGGGATGCTAATCCAAATACCACAATACCCAATCCATTGTATTAAATTTTGTGAACTAGGTGTGATATTTTCATATAGGGCGACATCATTCCAAAAGGGACAGTCCACGCAAAACTAGAGTGCCTTTAAACTAAAGAGATAAAAACACCAAGCACATTGGGCTTGTAGAATCCCAAAACCAAAGGCTACAAACAAACAAAGAAAAATGCAAGCATTCTTCAAATTCACCAATCTGGAAGAAAGGGCCAACATGGAGAGAACTATTGCATAATCCCAGTGATGAATAATGAATAAGGGAGGTGTCCCATAAGCCTTCATGTTCTCCACGCAATGAGTTGTCATTATCCCACCTCAACTAGAATATAAGACCAAAACACATTCAAAATTACAGTTCTCCACCAAGTCGAGCATGTGTGAAGGGGGATCAAGGATCTTTGTGGTTATTGAAAATATTTGGTAGTGGTTTTATTGCATGATTGACATGTGGCTCATTAAATTGAAGGTACTTTCCATTGAGTGCATGAAAATACTTAGGGTATAGTTTGATAGATAATGAACCATTATCCCTTAAAATCTCCATTTTCAATCTAGTAGCTTTATTAGAAAGAGAGTCAGTGACCCTATTGTTATCCCTTAGGACCTAGAAAAAGGTTATTTTGTGAAACCTAGAGGCCTCTTGAGAAACCTGAGCCAAAATTGGCATAAGCTTGTAATCACTCGGAAGGGATTTTTTATTCATCAACTGGATGATGATGTTTGAATCACCTAACAATGTGAGGGAATGGATAGGATGATAAGTGTCATTCTTGGTCCTTGTAACAATGCATATGATTTATCTTGATTGTTAGAGAAAATTTTGAGTCCCCATGCACAGGATAGTTCATTTTTTCCTTTCGGATCAGTGAGGATTCCCCTCGTCCCTGTCACCCCTATCATAATGCAATTTTAAGATATATCATACAACTTGATTTAAATTAATAAAAGTTGAATTCAAGGTTTAAGGTAGAGTGTTGCATCAACTCGAAGTGGATTATAAAAATTCACATTAGTCCATAAGAGAGTGTTTCTGAAGGAAACCAAAAGTGTATGATTCAAGTATTAGCCTTGTCTACAATATTGTGCCATATTGTCCAAATCAATCTCCAACTGCCCACAATAAATCTACCAACATAAAAAAAACCCAAGCCTCATTAAAGCTCCAATTTTTAGTTTTCAAATTGCTAAGCTTTCCTTACATAGTTCCTCCCATGTTTACATTGTTATATTTCCAAATTCAAAGCAAAATATTATCGTTTTGCAAAAACACTACAAAAATATTGAATTTCACAAAGTGTAAATCAAGTTTGAGTGCCTCACAAAAATGAATGTAGGGCATAAAAAACACATGTTGGAGGAAATATTTTCTAGGCTGAATTAAACACATTTCCTAACAAGGGCCTAGATTACATATTTCCAAGATCCATGTCTATCAACATATGTTTTTCTTTGATTTTTTATTTTTCATGAAATGCACTAAAATGCAATCATTTTTCATGAAATGCACTAAAATGCAATCATTTTTCATGAAATGCACTAAAATGCATGTAGAGGGTAGGTTAAGGACTTAAATGAGTTTTTGAAAATTAGTATGGAGTATTTATGAGATAACACATTACTATACTACATTTCTTACCTTATGGACTATTTCTCAAATTAATCATAGTGCTTGTTTTTATTAAAAGTATGGCTATATTACAATGTGTCATGTCATGCATGTATCTATCATATGCATTTGTTGATGGATACTATAGATCACAAGCCCTTTCCATTAGAAGTTGTGGCACAAGCACTTGCTAGAGTTGTTCAACCTGAAGAATGAAGATGAATTAAGCCATGCACACGATGATCTAGATATGTTTCAACAAAAGATATTTTTCATGGATATTGGGCATAAGAAAAAGAGTGGGATTTGAAAGATTGGGATGAATAATAGAAAAGGGATTTGAAAGATAAAGAAAAATGTCAAACAACAACTAGACTTAAAAAGAAGGACTTGTATAGAGTCAAAATAAATAACAAGCCATGAGGAGATGAATCACCCAATGCTAATTTAAGTGAGTGATTATCAAATGATAGGCCTTTACTTCATGAACTTTGATCTCACTCAACTATGAATTATTTTAGTGGAAATGTACTGGATTTTGATATAGTTTCTTCTCTTATAAAATGAGAGAATGGTTCAAAAGAAATTGTTTCATATAAAATTATTGTGGATAGTCACATGGGAAACCTTGAGGTGGGATGATTAGATGCTTGTGTTGATGATCAAAATATTTAAATTGTTTGTACAAATGATTCATGGACCATAAACATAATCAATATTGTTCTTGCACATATGGTCTTTGTAGATGAATAGCATAATATTTTGTTGTTCTTGCACTTATGGTATTTGTAGATGAATAATGTAATCTTTTGCTACACCATCCCTCATTATTTGAACTAAATTACAATTGTCTTAGGTTCAATTTTATCTTGTGAGAATGAGATTCCAATGGAATCATTAAAAGAGAGGTTTATATTGTATCTAATTTGGATGTGAATCCATCATTGAATGATGGTTGTTTTGTGAAGATTGATGGTAAAAAATTCATTCGATGGGATTCATTACATACCACAAATCCATTTGATTTAACCATCAATTCAGGCATGCATGTCTACATAAATTATGAAAATATAGATAGATTTTCTAGAGAGGAATCATTGTCCCATCCCATATATTGTTGAAGTTTTGGACTATTTAGTCGATGTTTCCTTTGATAAAACATTCAGTTGGGTGAGAATATTGGAAGGTAAAGAGCATGATATTGGTAGAGGCTACCAAACCAAGAACATGTGCATTTGCATAAGCAATAGGTGTTTTACAAATGGAAAACAGTGTTGATACTATTACATATCATGAATGGTATGTATTTCTCAATACTTTAATTTTTTTTAACTATTATTTTTTATATGAAATTATATTCATAATGTGTGATGTTAGTTGTATAGTTATTCATTATAGGAACTATCATTGTTTTTTTATCGATAACCCTATCGAAGATGGTCGCCAACCACTGGAGAAGGGGACTTTTTCTTTTGTTTTTTTTTCCATGAATAATGGAGATCATACTATGTTTCAAATTCTTGTAACAAAAGACAATAATGAAGTTGTTGTTGTCAGATTATCTGCCTCTAGGGAAGATGGAAGTAAAGATGCAATAGGGTCTTCTTATCTTGGCATTTTCTGGCCACATCAAGAATCATCACAACATTTATATTATCTCATACAAAGTGTAAAATCACTTAAAATCTTAAAATATAATACATAGTGACACGTATGTGGAGATTTTGTGTTCATGAGAAAGTTGGGGAAAAGATTGAACTTATTGTTGTGTATTCTATACATCCTAGGATTGTGAAGAAGAAGGATTCATTGGAGTTCACTATGGAAGGATATAAAAATCGTAATAAGGTTGTTCTCTATACATGGAAAACATTTCTAGATTAGTTCTAGCCAACTTCATATTCAAGTCAGCAATTAGTACAACTTGCTAGTAAATGGTGAGTGGGACAAAATTCAAATTTTGTTATTTGTACAATAGCATAAAACCTCTTCTTTTTGTATATTTATCTTGGGATACCCACCAATGGGATCATGTGCATTATTGTTATGGATCAAGATTGAGGATTGTGTTACCCAATTTGGAGTTGTATACAATAACCTTTGAATTTATTGTTGTGTATTCTATACATCCTAGGATTGTGAAGAAGAAGAATTCATTGGAGTTCAATGTGGAAGGATATAAAAATCTTAATAAGTTTGTTTTCTATACATGGAAAAAATTTCTAGATTAGTTCTAGCCAACTTCATAAGAAAGTCAACAATTAGTTCAACTTGCTAGTAAATGGTGAGTGTGAAAAAATTCAATTTTTTTTATTTGTACAATAGCATAAAATCTCTTGTTTTTGTAGATTTATCTTGGGATACCCACCAATAGGATCATGTGCATTATTTTTATGGATTAGGATTGACGATTGGAGTAACCAATTTGGAGTTGTATACAATAACCTTTGCATTCAAAATTTGTTATTAGTATATTAAGATCATAGTCATTTTGTTCATTTTCTTGAGATATGTGTTTCTATATTTCTAGTTGTATTGGCATTTCTATATGCATTATGCTATTTAATTCTAGAAATGGGAAAGATACCTTAACACTCATTCTTGCATCATCATAAACTTCATCATATGTGTACATATGACATGGAGTCCTTGTTGGAATTACAAGTTAAATTATAAATTCATTTAGTTACAAAATGCACATTATATATTCATAATTTTATATAGACTCAATGAAATGCAACCGCTTCCCTAAATATGCACACTTAAAGGTTTGGTATGCAAAATTGACATGTCCTATTCCAAGGAACATCATTTAACATGCTTATAATGCATGCAAAGTGCTCAAAATGCTGAGTGCTTACTTAAAAAACGTAATTGTATGTGTAAACCAAGGTACCCAAAACAATATGGCATGGCTATGTAAAATGCATCCCAAACCTCACAAATGTACTCCAGATGAAATATGAAAATATCTAGATGTACTATCTTAGATGGCGAACCATCCTACATTTTCAGAATTAACACTATAGTCCCTAAATACACTAATAGAGATGAAAAAATGAATCTTTCCTTGTTTTTGTCAATTCAAGAACTACACACAAGTTTTTAGAAAAATTAAATTAAAATAAATTAAAATAAAAAAATGCACGCCCAAGAAACATATGCACTCCATGTTTGAAATAAAGCATGAAAATGATGTATTGTAATGTTCTCAATCTTCCCACATGCTTAGATTTCATTTCATTGACCTAAAAATGTATGTTGTTCCAAAATGAAAAATATTTTTCTAGTAACAAGAAATATAGTCCAACAATAGAAAAATGAATGCCCAAGTATGCACCAACATTTTGATGTAGGATCATCCATGGCTTAGACCACAATCCTCCACAAACCAAAATATTTGTTTTTTTGGATTTAGATTTAGGCTTGTATTGTGATCTTCTTTGTTTAGCATAAGTTGCCAACAAAATTGGTTGTTGAGGTCTAGCATGAAATACAACCATATGGAGAGTGTTGGGCCCTTCGTTTTGTTGATTAGAAGTTGTGCAAGGAAGACTACAATCCCATATTTGGTCAAACACAAGTTGCGCAAGCCACAAAGGAGATGGTCATTACAGCAAGGGAGGAAACAGAAAGTGGTTATAGGGACAGTGAAACACCAACAAAGAGAAAGAAGTTACAACAGAACAAGAACAAGAAAGCATGCAAAGTCTCAAACCAGAAAATCCCAATTGGCTTATCTATACGAGACATATATGATTGTAAAGGGTTGGACAAGATTATCATCTTCACTCCATTTAGGTTCTATTATTGTAATTAATTTCCATCTTGGGAAAAGGGTATATAGAGCTCTGAGGAATGAGTTCAGAGCCAAAAAATATTGTAACAGAGTAATGACTTGTATCTGAGAAACCTTTTGGCGATAATATATGGAAGGACCTAAAATTTTGAAATATTCTGTGTAATTCTCTCTCTATGTCTATGAATTTTCCTTTTACTTTACTTCTTCATGTATGATAAGATCAATATGTATAGCTTGTTTGCAAATGTTGTCGCAACTCTGTTGTCTTTACTATTAGTTATGAATGGGTTCAGATCTGCTACTTGTTAGTTCATCTTGCACAAGACTATGGTGAATCTTGAAGATTCTCGAGATCTACCTAAGTATTCTCCTTTCCCTTACCTATCTTCTTGTCTTGGTTGCGCTTCGGGTGATACTTCTTCTCTCTAGAGAAGATAAAAATGCCAATGCTCTAGACTACTCGGTACCCTTTTGTTGGTAACCTAAGAAGGACCCTAGTCTGATCAATTCTGTGCGAACAAAATGGTTTTGTTGCTGGGACTTGCGTTAAAAGGGAACCTGTAGGGAGAATTCTTCCACAGATTCACCAATCCAATATTCATCAATGGTGGAAGAAAAATTTTGACTCCTTCATATGGAAAGAAGAGGAGCTGCGAGGAAAATTTGTGAAAGACACACAAGAGGTTGTCTTTTACTCGGAAAGATCGAGTGACCAGTATGATATATTATGGGTTAAGTTTATGGAAAAACTATTCCATTGGATAGATAGGCTCCAAGAAGCTCCAGAATTCCAAGAATGATTCAAGAAGACTTGTGCTTTGGGATACATAAAATATTGCAGTGCTTTATCGGATGGATCGTCCGGTGATGCGAGGGATCGATTTATGAGTCAATACAACTCTAGAAGGATACATTATCAATTTTTCAGCTGATAACCATCAATATTTTTCATGGGCAGAAGAGGATTTCAAGAAAGACACAAGGGGAAGACTGCTAAGAGAAATCCTCCTGTGGATTAAGGTTTTCTTGATGGAGGAGGGGATGTTAACTATTTCCTCGATTGAGATGGCATCCTAAACACCATCGCTTGTGGTGGGGTGAGTTTCGGGTGGAATCATGGCCTGAGAGATAGGAGAGGGTTCTTTGACAAATGGGGTAGAAACAAGAAATGGACTCAATGGATGAGTGAGCCTTGAAGAGAGCCTCCATAGTTGAAAAGTGGTGGCATGGTAAGATAAAGAAAGTAGTGAAACAGTCTGAAAAGTTGAGGAAAGAAATCAGACTAGGAGAAGTCGAGGAAGGACAAAAGGAAGAGTTGTGAAAGATGGGAAGATAGGAAAGATTGGTCCATCAAATATTAAGTTAGAGAGAAGTGTAGAGAGAAAGAAGTCCCCAAGAGGTTGGACAAGAAGAAGAAGGTGTAGAAGCATGGGAAAAGGAAGTTGGAATGGATCTTGCAGAATAAAGAAAAGATTCAGCCCCGATACCAGGAAATATTGGGAGTCTGACTGAAGAGACCCCCCATATCAAAGAAACCCACCTCGAAGCCAATGGCACCAGCCCCAACTCACCCATACCGCAAGTGTATTCTATACTAGTGGTAAATTATATACTACCTTATTATGTTATTCTTGTTCCATTACAGTCAGTTAGTCAGTCACAACCAGTAAGCACGAATATGAGGAGGATATTGGGATCCCCTAGTAGATCGCAACCAGGACCATTAGGCTTTATCTTGATAGGAGTAGTAAGATCAACAATGGATGGAAATGCGAGATGTTTGATTTCTCAATACCCATAATTCTAGGGTAAAGAATATGAAGATGTTCAACAACATTGGTTCCTATGGGAAGCAATCTGGAGGTCCAGAGGGACTCTAGATGCAAATAAATTGGTCAAATTCCAGACTACCTTGAGAGTTCATTCTCTCAAATGTTACATGAAGGCTATTGATCTAGGAGTGCCAGGAGCACAAGGACAAGTGTTCACACTTGGTGAAGTATGGATAAATTTCATAGTAGAGTTTAAGCTACCTCAGTAAGAAAAATAAGATTTGTCTGAGTTGCACAAAATTCAACAGAGGGAAGATGAATCGGCCTGGGAATATAGTCAGAAGTTTAAAGATGTTATAGGGAGGCTAGCATAACCAATTCATGAGAATCATCAAATAGAATGGTATATCGATGGATTTCCACCTCTGACATGAATTCCATTAACGCAATAGAGGATAGCCACTTTGACAGATGCCTTGGAACAATCAATGAAGATTGAAGCCATGGAAGGATATCTGGGGAGCCTGAGAGTGACCAAACCCCAGCAGAAGCAAATTTGGTGCAACTACACGGACAAATATCGGCACTGACAGAGAAGATTCAAGAATTGACAATACCCAAACCAGGACGACCGCAAGTCTAGTGTACCAGATGCTACACAGAGGGACATATGGCGAATGAATTTCCATAGATGAGGGGAATGGGACCTCCTCAGAATCCGATGGGACCCTTACCAGGTACCACGGGAGGATTTGTGCAAGTATCTGTGAATTTACCATTCCATACCCCAAGCTTGTATCATAGTTTTCTAGGTAATCAATCATCGTCGGCAGTCAAGTACTGTGATATCTGTCAAGTTCATGGGAATGGGCCAAGGCAGTGCCCCATTATTCATAAGTATTCAACAGTACTGAATATTGTACATTGTGAGTTTTTCACATCTACCACGCATGCTACGAATCATTGTAGAGCACTAGATGCACTCGTCGATAGACTGGATCGAACATCATTCAGGGTGAATGAAACCCCTCAAGGACCAGGAAGAGGTCAAGGAGGTGGAGCTATAGGATACTTCATAGGAGGAATAATCGGGGGAAGAGGACCAAGTAGATGCTACAACTTTGATGAGCAAGGTCACATAGCTAGGGATTGTCCTCATCCGAGATGACCAATGGACTCCCACTGAAGGTCTGAGTACCTAGGGAGGCCACTACTTCTTCTGCTGACCTTGCTCAATGGTCGTCACCACAGCTAGTAGGGATGATCATAACCTCAACTGATCAACTGGAGCAAAGGCTCTAGTAGGCCGAAAGGGAAGAAAAAATTTGCAAAGAGAAAGCACGTCGGACATAGGAAGAGTATGTAAGGATCCAGGTAGAGAAAAAACTAGAAAGGGTCTAGGAAAAGCTTGCAGAAGCATGACCAATGATTCAAAGGAAAGCACCGCAACTACCAAATTCTAGTGCAGCAGGCGAGCTTGAGTAGAAGATTGATCTACTCTAGGGAGTATGATCAGAGCTTTCCATTTGCACAGAGAACCTTGAAGAATAGTTGCGGGAGAGTCAATGTGAAGCAAAAAAACAACCCAGGAAGCTTCAAGAGAAAATCGAAAAAGTAGTTCTTGAAGGAAATAACACAAGAGCATACTTGCACAAATGAACAGTAGAATTCATGAGGATATTTCAGGAATTTAGTGATTGGATGGGTATCATTGCAAGGCACAACTAGGCTCTGGAGGACGTGTGCATGAAGATCTAGTCTCTTAACAAGGAATTTTCTGCGACCATGGACCCACTAGAGAAGCAGGAAAAATTCGACTAGATCCAGCATGCAGACAACAAGTTGAATGCTCTATTTGAAGCGAAGTCAGTAGCTAAGAAATATCTATGGGAGTTTCGACCTGTCATTCAGAAAACCTACATGTAGATGCATCAGGTAGATGCTACAGCTAATTTAGAGTGGAACCCCCTAGTCACATCCAATCCTAAGGGACGCATTACAGACGTGACTCAATAGTTCATGGATGAAGCTTCACTCCTTACTAGGAAGTGGCAGGATAAAATCATCATTTTTCAAGGAATAAGGAAGAGAACCCTGGAATTGGTCCCATAGTTGGGCCCTTCGTTTGAAGAGGCAAAAAAGGAAACAGCGCAAGAAGAAGGTGGAAGCAAAGAAGAGATAGAGGACAAAGAAAAGCAACATGCCAAACTAGAGATCACGGAAGAATCGAGGACTTGACTCGAGGACGAGTCAATGATTAGGGTCGGAGCCTATTGGGCCCTTTGTTTTATTGATTAGAAGTTGCACAAGGAAGACTATAGTCCCAATTTTGGTCAAACACAAGTTGTGCAAGCCACAAAGGATATAAATAGCAGAGCAAGGGAGGAAACAAAAAGTGCTTAGAGCGACAATGCAACACCAACAAGGAGAAAGAAGTTACAACATAACAAGAACAGGAAAGCATGTGAAGTATCAAACCAGAAAATCCCAATTGGCTTATATATATGAGACATATATGATTGTAAAGGGTTGGATGGGATTATCATATTCACTCCATTTAGGTTTTGTTATTTTAATTAATGTCCATCTTGGGAAAAGGGTAGATAGAGCTCTAACGAATGAGTTCGGAGTCAGAAAAGATTGTAACAGATTAATGACTTGTATCTGAGAAATATTTTGGCGATAATATATGGAAGGACATAAAATTTTGAAATATTCTGTGTAATTCTTTGTCTATGTCTATTAATTGTCAGTTTACTTTACTTCTTCATGTATGATAATATCAATATGTATAGCTTATTTGCAAATGCTGTCGCAACTCTGTTGTCTTTACTATTAGTTATGAATGGGTTCATATCTGCTACTTGTTAGTTCATATTGTGCAAGACTATGGTGAATCTTGAATATTATGGAGATCTACCTAAGAATTCCCCTTTCCCTTCCCTATCTTCTTGTCTTGGTTACGCTTCAGGTGAGACTTCTTCTCTATAGAGAAGATGAAAATCCCAGTGCTCTAGACTACTTGGTACCCTTTTGTTGGTAACCTAAGAAGGACCCTAGTCTGATCAATTACATGCCAACAGAGAGGCTCAGGATATATTAATACATAATGTCCATATTTCATGTCCTAATTTGAATGCACTTTCTAGCCCCCGTGTGCATTTTCATAACCAATGATGCATTTCTAGAGCTAGTGAAAAACGTTTAAATGAAACAAAATGCATATTAAAGGATTAATAATTTGTAGATGGAGGATATTTTTGAGAACTTGATCATATGGGGTTGTAGTACGCTTGAGATAATTCATGCATAAACCGCCATATTTCACCATAGGTGACTGTGTAATGTCAAGTCTGCATCATTCTAAGCCACTCTAGCTTGATTTGTCCTTCGGTGTAATGTGGAAATTTTGTGGTATTTTTGAACAGCAATAACATTTTTTATTTAAAGTGGAAATATAAAAATGTTATATAGATCAAGAATGTTCTAAGGAACACTAAGAAATTTGGAAATCAGTATTTTAAACTTTAAAAATCTTAGTCATGCATTTTGGTAGAAACAGGTTAAAACATGCAAAAACAATGAAATAGCTAAATTGGCAAATTGACAACATGCACCTAGAGATTAGTTTTGAAAATATGTGACATGCATTTTGTAGGAAATGTCAATTCATCCATGTTATTTTGTATTCTACATGCATTTAAGAGTGTCCTATATGCATTTTTCTAACCCCTCTGGGGATGAATTGAACTCTGTTTATTTTACCAAATTTCAAATTTTAATAACAATGAGCATTTTTATCAACTAGAATGCATTTTTAAGCTTATGGAAAGATAAGTTATGGATGGTGGCATGTCTTCCAGGCCTCAAAAACCTTCAAAAGTGCATTTATAATGCAAGGAGTGAATTTTATTTATATTATGCATGTATTATACTTTTCTCTATGAAGAGCAATGATGTAACCAGTTATAGATTGATCCATTTTGGGCCTCTAGCTACCATGAAGTTCCTTAATCTTGTGAGTAAGATCAAAGAGACAATCTAGGTCATGTATTTATCCCAATATCATTTTATGAAGAAAAATGACAACACACCTCATATTTGAGGAAATGGAGGTTCAAATTCTTCCAAAAGACTACATCCATGACTGTTGGATCCTACAAACTAAGAAACAAACACATTGCAAAGAAAATCAAACAATAATAACAAGAAAAATTAAAAATTAAAAAATGGATTTTTTAACAAGTAAAAGAATATTAAAAGAAACCCTACAAGATAGGTATTTTCATACATCCTTGGCATTGTTCCTTCATGAATACTAGTGTACTATTACATGTGTATCTATCACCATGCCTACATCATTAGAAATATAGCTATTCTCTTTTCTTTTTTTTTCTATTGTTCATATATTTTGACGTCATTTGTTATCCCATTTTTATCTCTTGAATATATGTTCAAGAATTTTTCCATGTCTAAGTATGGCTTGAAAAAGGGTTATCATTAAAAATGTATAAGATATTGTACTTACTTCAATGACCCCAATTCTTTATCTATGACAATAGCAATATAGTTGATCTCTTTTCTCTTTTCATTATTGTTGCTCACATATTTTATTACTTTTATTTGTATTTTTCCAAGACATTCTTCTCCTATTTGTGAGTTTTGATGTGCCTAATGTGGCTTGGAAAAGGGTTACATGAACAATGCATAGGCTATTGTAATTCTAATGTGCAAAAAGTGGCCCCAATTAATTCTCTATGCCATATTGTAGGTTCTCAATACCAAAATATTTAAGTTAATGTCCAATTCAAGAGATGTTTGTATTGCTTTAATCCCATAAATCTTGTTTCAAATCTCACCCAATCGAATCTCAAGGTGAACGTTGAACCATTATGATGTTATTCATTTAAAATATTTTCAATAATTTCTCTACAATTATATATTACTTTCCATTCCTATGAAACAATTGAAGTCTTCTTTCTCCAACCCACTACTTCAATACAAGGTTTTATTGTCATAGATTTGCATCACAGATGCCTTGTTAACATTGTCTAAGATGCATTACCTATGCCATGGGTTTCTTGGTATGCATCATTTTGTGTCATATTTTGTGTTGTCGTTCATAGCTAAATGTAAAGCTCACAATGACACATGTCACATTGGATCATATTTGTGTCATTTTGCATCAAAATGTTGCATCAATATGTGTCATAGTTGTGTCACATTAATATAATTGTGACAAAGGTTGTGTCACCTTAGGTCTTACACTGCATTATATTTAATTTGGATCATAATGTGTATTTGTGTGTTTGATACAGCTTGTGATGTTAGTTTTATGACTTGTGTATAAGGATTAAATACATGGATTTCAATGTAGGGATTAGATACATAGGTTGGGTGCTTGGGATCGATGTTTGGGTTGGGTCATTTCATGATTGTTTCAAATAATCATGTTTGTGTAAACGAAATTACTAAAATTGTCAACAAATCACTGGGGGGTAAAATTGTGCATACCATATATATTTGAGAACATTTCAGAGAGTGTTAAATGGTGGAAGCATATATTATATGTAAAGTAGAGGTGCTTGGTGACAATTTTTAATCGCTGATAATAAACCTCCTCACAAGTATCCTAGAAAATAATATTTATGTACTCAATATTGCAAAATATGCCAACGAATCACTAGGGAGAATCCATGCATATCATATATCATTGAAAAACAAATTGAGAGTACAAAATGGTGGAAGCATCAGTTATGCAAAAAAATATGTGTGTGGTGACACGTTTTAATCCTTGAAAACAAATTCAAGTTCCAAAAGTCCATTATCTTCCCTCCATTTTTGGGGGTGATATATATATTTAGAGTCCAGTTTTCAAAGACCTAAATTTATTAACTATTAACATTTGGCTCATTGTTATTGTAATTGGGGCTTGTCACAAATGTACGATCTGAGTAGCTTCAATTTTGGTGATTTTCAATAAGTTTATATATATATATATATATATTGGTTACTTTTGTTGAAATAATGTAACTAAGAAGAGCATTCTTATTATTATTGGATTAAATCCCCATTGCGGATTAATCATGTCATTATTATTATTATTGTTATTGGATTAATCCCCATTGTGGATTAATCATGTCGGTAATTGTATAAGGACCAAATCCCCTTTTGTGGATTGGTCATCGTACAATTATAAAGGGAAGAATAAGAAGTTGGCCCCAACAGTTATTATGGAAGACCCAGAATTAATTAAAGGTGGGTTTACCCACTCAGAGTGAGAGGTCGGCCCTGCCAGTGGTGCCCTTTCACACGTGCCAGTTTTGTATATATAGGAGGCTAGCGCCTCACTTCTAACATGCATCTCACTTGCTCATTCTCTTATGAGGCAAGCTGCAATTACCAGTTGGAGAGAGGAGAAGAAGAGTGGTGCATCTCTTGGGGAGGACTATCTATATTGGTTTGAGTTATCTCTTGAACATTGTATAAGCTATTTATGATAAGGAAGTTTTTGCTGGGTTTTCTTCCCCTAGA
>ML788094.1:383769-414452 GCA_009831015.1 Picea engelmannii
TTCAAGATGATATTGACGATACTGTCCTCCAGATGCCACTAATGATGCAGACCTCTCTTGCCTGATGCTGATGAAGAATACCCTTCTTGTTAAGGGGGAGTGTTGAAATAATGTAACTGCGAAGAGCATTCTTATTATTATTGAATCAAATCCCCATTGTGGATTAATCATGTCATTATTATTATTATTGTTATTGGATTAATCCCCATTGTGGATTAATCATGTCGGTAATTGTATAAGGACCAAATCCCCTTTTGCGGATTGGTCATCGGATTGGGCAGAATAAGAAGTCGGCCCCAACAGTTATTATGGAAGACCCAGAATTAATTAAAGGTGGGTTTACCCACCTAGAGTGAGAGGTCGGCCCTGCCAGTGGTGCCCTTTCACACGTGCCAGTTTTGTATATATAGGAGGCTAGCGCCTCACTTCTAACATACAACTCACTTGCTCATTCTCTTATGAGGCAAGCTGCAATTACCAGTTGGAGAGAGGAGAAGAAGAGTGGCACATCTCTTGGGGAGGACTATCTGTATTGGTTTGAGTTATCTCTTGAACATTGTAAAAGCTATTTATGATAAGGAAGTTTTTGTTGGGTTTTCTTCCCCTAGAGGGTTTCCCAGGATAAATGTTGTGTCTCTTGTGAATGTGTATTTCTCAATGATCTTGTTCTTATGATGCTCTTATCTATTGAAATGCAAAGAACTATAATAATGGCATAAACATTAACAACTTTTGCATTCATTTCTACCTAGTATTCCATGTAAAATCTGAGAAACTTAAAAATAATATGATTGAGTTAGGTCTTGGGTTCAATTTACCCACCTCCTTAAATGAAATTGAAGTGCCCAATTGTTTGTTTTTAGTTCAGTTGGAGCTTAAAGATTTCCTTTCCTATTATTTCTTTAACCAAACAAATACATTGCTAGAATATGCTCATAGAAACTCTTGCATTGAAAACTGCTACTAGCACTTTCCAATCACAAGTAGAAAACTTATATTAGAACCACAACAATAACATTGCCTATAATTATTTTTCCAACTAACATAAAAGGAAAAATAATTTATGTCTCATCACCTACAACATGCTTAGTACTCGCAATTATCCCAACCATTACAAGGATTCAAACCTAAGACCCTTATTTCCCACCTTAAACAAACATCCCAAAAATCACAAGTAGCGTAGTAACAACTAACATGGGAGAAAATGTATTAAAACTCCCCAAACAAAAATCAACACATGGACTCTATTGACACAAATTTTCAAAATTCCCTTACAAAAGGAATCCGATGGTGACATAATCTATTCAAACAAACGTATAATGTTCCATGATTAAGATGGATTTATGCTAGTTATTAAAAATATAATGCTTGATGGATATCGAGGTAATAATGTCTGGGACTTCAAAGTTCCATGGAATATCAAAATCAGGAAAATGCAACTTTGTAAAATCTATCAAACATTCATTTTCATCGATATGAGACATGTCTTCGCATTGCATGCCACATTTGTCATCTTCTAATTTAATGACAAAGTCAAAGGTATAAATTCATCCAATTAACATAGCACCCTCATTTCAATCTAGGTTTTTAGTTATCAGAATAACTAAGGAGGTATTCAAAGTTACTTCAACATATGTGTTCTCTGGTGAGGGACTTTTTACATTTTTCACAATAGTCTTCTTCTAAGGCCCTACTTGTCTCATCTATAAGACTTCTAAAGAAAACCATTTTGAAGATTGGTACTTTCCGTGTTTTTTTCTTCTTCTAAAAGAAAAAACTATACCACATATACTTAATTAAATCTTCTTCTTCAGCCATCCCCAAATTCAAATGAATTAGTTTCACACTGAATATTGTTATAAATGTTCAATGATAGAGGCAAAGATATAGGAAAAAATCTCAAACTCACAATGTGAAAAAAATGATGAAGGTGATTCTACAAAGGTTTGACACTTTGAACAAGATTATAAAATCCTTAAATGAATCTCCCATCAATGATATGTAGTGTGTTACATTCTTTCACCATTAGAATGTTTAAATTGTGGATGATTAATTCACCAAACTTCAAACAATATTCTTCCCGCCATTAAATTAAATCAAATGAAACAATGAAGTATTTTACAAATTTTATGTGCTGAGGGGAAATTGGATTTATTGATCTTATTATTTTCGGGCAGCTCTTCCTTCGGCTAATGAGTGATTGGAAAAGAAAGCGGGGAAAGTAGTGACAGAGAACAACAATAACAAACAATACATGTGGGTGCTTAAGTGTACAAACGAATTTGGCTAAAAGCTGGCGGGATATTCAAGGAAGAAACTATTTGCTGAGATACATATCATCAGGCTTGGAATTTCACGGGTTGTAGTACGTATTTGGTGTGCAAACCAGTATTTAACAGGTTGATATGAAATCTATATGTCATTCTTGACTTGGTTTAAAATTGTGAACCTATCAAATTGACGTGGAACTACTTCGAATACCTGTTAAAAATCATAAATCGTAATAGGTACATACAGGTTATCTTATAAAATTGTGGCAGGTACATACAGTTATATAGTACAGGCTATAAGCATGGCTTCACTAGAGGTAAACGGTAAGTCTGAAGGAATAAATCATCAATGGTTAGGAAATGGCCGTGTTGTGTCACCGGAAGTTTGTTGAAGGATTAATCCGCGTACAACAATTTGGCTTATTAAATGCAATAGAACTAATGAATGCAATAAGCAATAATGTAATAGATGGAAAAAAATATTGTTACACGTGAAAAAAATTTGTTAATAACACTCTATGATTTACATAACACGTAAAACAGGTAAAAGGACAGGCGCTCAAAATTTATAACTGTCATAAAAAAAAATGGAGAGGCGCTCAAAATTTATAACTGTCATAAAAAAAAATAATTGACATAGCAAATCATCATATGATCCACCCACAAATCTAAAATCCATTACCACTATTCCATCGCATCCAAGCCCTGCTTCACCATTCCCCAAGTCGCAATGTGTTATTTCTTCATCGCCCTAAGCCCACATTCTTGCATCCGAGCATGACAGCCTAGCTAAACGCGATGACTCTCTGAACTACAAAATTGAAGGCCATAATATCAAACCAAACTCTGCAATTAAGGGTCATGGAAGGAGAGATGTCATGTGCCCTTAATGTGAAAATTTATTCTTATCTTGTCTACTCTATTTCGTGCAGTTTCAAGATCCATTCAGATACATATTACAGAGCCATCTGCTCCAATTATGGATACCTACAACTTCAACCTAATAACATATAAATATATGTTCCACAAATACAGGCGCCATAGTGGACCAGAGGTAGAAAGTAATATTTTTAATTATTTCCTCCTTCAAGCAGTTGCACATCCAAAAGTCTTCCCGTGTCTAAAAATAGCAAGGTGGTGTGCAGAAAACTTAGATGCCAATCGTCGAGGTCCACACGGAATGGAACAGGGGCACGTGTTAGGCGTACTATTTTGGAAGCATGTCATCGTGGAATGCATAACATCCAAAACCCTAATGTGGAAGGGTATCAACCAGACTGGGTAGGTAAGATGAAGGACCACCTGAAATTTTTTTGACAAGGACATTGTATGTTTCACAATATTGTTATCCAAGTTGTTTTTACTAAGGGTACCCCATCTACCCTTTTTTGAGAAGGTCTTGGTGGGAAGGTCTTGCCCACGTGGGTAGGGAAGCCAGGTGGATAAGGTACTAGCCATAAAAAAATATATATAATACGTATTTTTTGGTTGGCCAGAGAATCTCGTTTTTTATATAAGTGGATCAAATATCATGTAGTAAGTTTGGGGAAGGAAAGCCCCTAATTTAAGCCCATACAGTAAGGAAAATTTTGATCAAGATATATCTATTCTTGAGCACAACTGGAAGATAGGATTTTAGCACCAACTCAACTCACCAGTACTGCTCAGTTAGGTTGGATTGTATAGGTTCATCTCTAGAGGAAATAAAACTAAACCTGAATCACATATAACCTTGATTTATACCTCTAAGAGCCCCACCTCTAATAGCCCTTATTTCTACCTAACCCTTTCTTATACCTATGGGTCAGATCGACTTCCTCTTGGGTTGGTTTAAAGGGAGGAGGTGAATTTAGATCCATAAGAAAGGTTATCTCACCGGCACTTGAAAAGAAAGGAAATTACCCTACCTAACCACTAAATTATGGGAAAATATCGACTGGTCACTAGCGCTTGAAAAGAAAGGAAAGAACCCTGAAATCCTACAATTGGGGTGGGACAATCATAAAATTATTTCTGACAATATGGAGGAAAGCAAGCGGGGTTTACTGATGGAGGAGGCTTTTATAAATCCCAATATCCTATATTGAGGAAATTTCGGGTTGGGGAAAGACCGGAACCAAACCTTGCAAACCACACACACTCGGGTTAGCCAGGAACACATTGAGTATAAATCTGTTGGGGTAGGGTTGGAAAGGGAGTTGCTAGTAAAATCCCTTCCCAATGAAAATATCCCAGGCTTCAAGTCTGGAGGAGGCATGAATTTCATATCTTTTGGAGTGATGACTGCAGCTTACGATCTGAAGAAAGAGAAATATAATGGTACTATTGGTTTCTTAGGCTGTGGGGGAGGAAAGGCTTCTGCCATTTCCCTGCTTGGATCTGATTGCATGTCCATAATGGATTTTACTTCCAGCCAAGATTCTATATTAGCCAATCCTTCCTCAAAGGGTCTACTTTCATGATCAGTTGCCTCTCCCCTTTTGCTCTTCTTAATATCAACTATGGCAAAGTGGGGATCATACCTCCGCAGTTTGTACAAGGGGAACTTCATCTCCTCCAGGATATTTGCATCTTTGTTCCCACCTATGGTACTCGAGGATGCGTACCCTCCCATTGCAATGGGATAGGATATATGTTCCTTCTTATTAGATTTTCTGAAGTGCTTCAAATCTACATGCAACAATTTCCTTGCCTAATAAACTCCAATATGAAAATTCTAGGGGTGAGGAGTTTGGGGAGTCTGTAGGGGGATATGTTTGATCCATATAACCTAATTACTGTCAAATATTATCCCAAAAACCAATCACCTTTATGTTGTGCAGTCACCTGTAAGTATGTTCTGATTTCCTCGGGCACCCTTGGTTGCTCTTTCCCTACTATAATAGAATATGTCGTATACATTAATTTTTTTATGTAACCAAAGAGGGAGGAGTTTTTCTCATTCTTTCTTACCTGAGGAATCTAGTATGTGCATCTGGTGAGTTTATTGTCTTTTGAAATCTTCTAGATAGGCTAGGTTTGAATCAGAGGATGTCCTGGTCCATCTGTAGAAAATTGGCCAACCAACATACATAGGTCTTATTATCTTCTGGGAGCGTAGTTAGTTCAAATATTCATCCCACTTGTCGTCTTGGAGCAGATCTGGCGAAAAAAGGGAATGGTATAATCAATTATATCAGATAGATATTGTCAACCCGAGCAAGAGGGGCAGAGGAACAACTCGAATGAAAGAAATCAGGCATTCGTAACTCCCAATAAACCTTATTCCTTTTCCCCAACGCAAGCAGTGGAGCGGAGCTCAACCATATTATTTTCTATTATAGGGAATAACACAAAACCAAACCATAGAATTGCTAGTGCTCGATGACCCTCACCTTCAGGGGAAATGTGGTTATCGAGAAGTATCATACCACCCACCTCTCTTTGTTCAATTTTATCTCCTTCCCATCCATTCCATTGTTCGCATACGCTGTAGAAAGTAGTGGATAATACACTTCCCCATCTATTCTCGATGATTATTCAGAAATCCCCTTGAAATGAAGAGAAATGTGTTGCTTCCACGATAGAGTGAAAATGATACAGTGGGTGAGCACGGCCACTCACCTAACTCCAATAAAATTCGATGTTTTCGAAAATAAGAACAACATAAAAGGACCTCCCCCTTTCTTCTTTTCTAGCGAGCTCTAAAATGTCGTGATTTAATGTAATCAAAGCAGATCTGCATGGTCGAGTTGTATATCTCTAGATTAGCCCCCTTGGTTCTACGTGTCCAATAGGAAACCGATTGCTTACTCCGAGACACATGAAAAATCCCTAAAGCAGGAAATCCCAAGAAATCCATTTTTGCGAGAGCCGGGAAACCAATGATGATGGATGATGTGCCAATTGCAATTCAAATGACTTGTCGAAATATATGAGCTCTACCCACGAGTAGTCTCATCTAGAGAGAGATTCCCTCGCTTCACCAGATCTATAGTCCTTGAAAAGGGATTCATTGATTTCCTCACCGTCTGATGCTCCAGCTCTTTCCTACTGTGTAATGTCCCCTTTTTGGAAAAATTAAATATTTAATTAATTATTTCATTATGTTGTCTAAAGTTAAATTTGGAAACTAATATTTAATTAATTATTATTTAATTTTAAGTGATTTAATCAAAATAACATTATAAAGTCACTTTATTAAATAAAGTTCTCTTCTAGAAGCTTTGAGAACTTTGGGTTAGATCTCTCTAAAAAGATCCACGGAACCTTAAAAATGAGAGGAGACCAAGTCATTTGGACAAATTGGATTTTGGATCATTTTCTTGTGGAGTGCTGAGTGAGCCAAGGTTATTGTTAGGGTTTTGGAAAAACCCTTTCATTGGAGTTTGGCTTCAGTGGTGAGACTATCCACCCTAGTTAAACAAAGAGGGGAATCCATCCAAGGTTTCCATTGGAGCTTCAGTCCAGTTTCATCCTGGTGTTATGTTTGGAGAGATCGGGCATTGTTCCAGGTTATGTTTGTTATTATTGATGTATTCCAGCTTCCATAGCAACCATTTATGCTTATAAAGTTGTATTCAATGATCCCGTAATAAAAAATGCCCCTGTTATCTCTTCCATTTATGTGTGCTTTGGTGTGTATATGATATGTTTGAAAAAATTACAAGGGTTTGTAGCAAATTTAATGCCCTAATTTTATTTACAAATTAAAACCCCATTTTTCTTATAAGCGAGATCTTACATTGGTATCAGAGCATGATCTTTGACATTTGAGGAGGCTACCAAAGCGCTATCATCAGGGTTATTTCTGAAAAACAAAAATCATTCAAATGTCTTCCTCGTGCTTCATTGATAGTTGAGATCTCTTTCGTGGTTGTGATTTCCTTTAGTTGTGATTGAGTTTCAAAAGTGGCGGCTGAGATTCATGATGTTAGCTGAGTTTGGGTTTCCAAAAGGGAGTCGACTTGCTTAAGGAAGTCGAGTTTTGTGTATGTTGGGTCTATAACTCATTTGGGTCGAGTTCTTCCTTAAAAGACTGAAGTTCTGAGTGTGAGGACCGATTTATTCAGTAGAAATCGTGGGTTTGTCTTTGTTGGACAGTTTCATTAGCTTAGGCGCACTTCCATAATTGAGAGGCCGAGTTACCCTTCTTGCAATAGATTTTGTAAACAAGTTGGAGTCTATGTATATGCAGGGCTCTACTCATTGAATAAGAGGCCATACCTTCACATTGGGGCAGAGATATTCATAACAGATCCATCATTAGAGATTGAGCACAATATCTCAGTGAGTCGACAGAGTTTGGGTGCCTTGAGGGGCGATTTTTGGGTATTGTTTCCTTCCAGCAAACCAACAACTCTTCATTGGAATGTATCAAACAAAATATGTGAGTTATCCCTGATACTGTCTTCTAGTTATTTGTTGATAATTAAATAAATTTATCTCTATTAAGTTTCCATACATTTATCAGTGTGAGCATTAGAAACTATTTGCACTGAGTTTAATGCTGGGTCAATTCCTTCACTGTATGGGGTGAGTTTCACTGTGGTAGCGAGTTATTCCCTTGTTGGTTATTAATTGCAGTAAGAAGAATCTAAGATTGGAACTCTGAACAAAGGGAGATTAGAGGAACCCTCGTATATAGAAAAGGCGAGTTTCATGTCCTTGGTAGTGCCTCTTAGTTGTTGAAATGATTATCATTCAGTGAAGACAAAGTTCTTTGTTTTGTGGCTGAGATATATGTTTGTGGTTGAGTTCTTTCTTAGCGGTTGGGTTTCCCTCATTTTGGGACGAGTTTACTCCCTTGGAAGGGAAAATTTCTCTTGTTGGACGAGTTACCCTCTTGTTGGATCAAGCTAAGCTGATAGTGGTCGATTTCTTGCATGGGGGGGTCAAGTTCCCACTACTAGACACTTTCTTTGAATGGTTGGGCGCACTTTTTTTTTATGTTGGGTGCATTTGTTGAAGAAATATTGCAGCTAAGTGAATTCTATGCCAATCTGGGCACATACTCCTGAATCTGGGCAGCAAAACTCATTGTTGGTTGAGTCTATCATTGTTGGGATCGAGTTGAATGCTATAGAGGTTGAGTCTTCAATTCTGGGTGGATTTGGAATTGTGGAAGGCAAGATCTTATTGCTAGTCGATCTGCCTCATCTTTGGGGTCGAGTTTTACCTTCCTGTGGATGGGTTTAATGTGTTGGGGGGGATCAATATTAGAGTCTATCACTACAGGTCCTTTTCTCTTGTTTTGGGCGTTGTTGTTCATGATTTTAGTGACCAATATCATCTTCTACAAAACTGATATCTTTGGCTGAAAGTTGTTTCATACCAAAGTCACCTACATGCATGCTCATCTAGAGTACTCTTGCATAAACAACATACACAGAATATATATACCAGGTTCATTAATTGGTATTTATGTATTGTTGCTCAAATTTCCTCTGTATTGTTGATTATCCAAATATTAATGCAATAAGTTCAGCTGGGTCTTATTTTTTGTGTCCCTTGTAATCGTGTAGCAGAGATGATAGTTTGTGTAAACTGTGAATAGAGTGATTTTAAATGCAAACAATTTAATAGGATGTGGGAAAAAATCTCCATCATTTCATCCCTCTATCGCATGAGAGCTTGCTCAAGCAACAGACTGAGAGGATCGCCTGCTCCGTTGTTTTTCTTTTCTTCCACCATTGAGGTTTCTTGGGTGTGTGAGAGCGATTATCCTCAAGAGAGACAATCTCGAGACCCAAATTTCTATACTCGGACCTCATCGGGGACATGCACTAAAAAAATGATCAAGAACAGCCTGCTCTAATACCACTGATCTGGATTATTTTCGGCACGAAATGAGAGAGGGGACATAATAAAGAAATGCATAGAGATATCACAGATATTCAATAATATAACAGAAATATATCAGAGATGCAACCATAAACACAGTTATACAGTAATACACAATTTCTATTAATGTAAGAAATGTACAGAGACTGTAAAAATATAGAGTGAAAGACTTGCTAGAATGGTGGCAGCTTATCTTTGAGAAGAGATGTGACGGCTACTCGCATTCGCAAGAAGATCATTACAATGAGGCTCTGAAGCCCTTTTTACAATAAATAGGAATGCCAAAAGTCCTATACATCCAAAAACCTAACCCTAGGAGATGAAGCGTCAAAACTCATGTGGGCCCCGTTTGGGTAAGTTAGTGCATCAACTTCCCGAGGTCGTAACTTTTGCATACAATCTTCGTTTTAGGTGCGTGATAGCCCGTTGGAAAGGTATCATCGAGGAGATTTATTTTGGAGCCTCAATCATGCCTTTGGCTATAATTCATTTGGGTCAATCCTGAAAAACCTTCATTTAGGCCCTCAAAATGGCCCTGGAAGTTAAAACCTACTAAAAATAGTAAATTGCCAAAATTGCCAGAAAATTGTTTTGATCTAGTTGGAAAAGGTGGGTGGCCACCGATATCCATCTGGATCACCACCTCAAATTAGAGTTGGATTCCCTAAAGAAGGAATTGCAATTTGCTTGACAACAAAACTCAGGGGGGTCAACTTTGGATATATTAGCACAGACAACAACTATTATGAGTGAAAATAAAGAGCACATGTGCTATGAATGTGGTAATATTTACTTTTAGGCAGGGTATAAAGTAGTGAAAGTACCAGTCACTGGTTATGCTGAAGAACCAACCACTCTCTCAATCAAGATAGAATATGACCTTACTTCTCCACAAAAACCAGTAAGGCAGAGGAGATCTCAACGTAATAGAGTAGTTGTTGGTTTACCATCAATTCTTACACAAGAACATATGTTACACTTACAAGTTGTTACTCAAGCAAATCAAACTGATTTTGTTCTTGAATGCAAATAAAATCAGACATATTTTTTGAAACGACAGATGTTGGGGGTACACGCAGGTTTTTCCCATACTGGTACTTAGCAATTTTTCTTAGCAGTTTGCACAAGAGGAGTCACTTCCCTGACTCGGATTCAGAGTAAGGTTTGAATGTGGTTTGCATGAGGACATGTAATGTCTTCAGTTGGGGGGCATATTAGGACCCATAAATGTCCCTTTTTCACTATATCTTTTTCTCATTCAACCTTACCATTCCTATGCTAAAATGCCTAATATAACAATTTGCTAAGACCTTTTTCCCAAGGTATGAATCATTGATCTTGATTTTATATTCTTATTTACTTAACATGTTTGATTGGTATCATTTCTCATATTTTATCCATGAATGTTCAACTAATGATCAAAATGTGTAGAACAACCAAGTCTTGAAGAAAGATTGATGTTGTTACACTAGCTGTTACAGTTGTGCGCTAGTTCTACATGTTGTTACACGACTACAACAACTGCACACCTTTCTTGGAAGTTGTTACACCTACTGCAACCGATGCCCACCGATCCTAGAAGCCGGGTTGTTACACGCTTTGTCTCAAGCTGGTGATCAAGATCAGTTCCAGATCTTGTAATGATGACAGATCTTTCATATCATACGAACAGCTTGAGAGTCTCTGATTCTCAAGGTTGTTCTGAGTCAGTTTCAACTGAATGACTCTGTCTTTAAATAATAGAGCTTTTTTAATCATTAGGGATGGAGATTTGTTGTGGAATAGTGAAGTGAAGTGAATCATTTTGTATCTAAACATTTTGGTGATTTAATAAAGAAGTGAATTGAGTTTCTTTAACTTACTATAGTCTTTAGTCTTTTCGAGTGGATTTAGTGAGAAGGAAAGGGCCCACCTTCCTCACAGACTCCCCTCTCTTGTGAGTTTTAGATTAACTGCTTTGATTATTTACAGTTGTGTGATTTATCTGTTTATGCATTGCTAGAATACATTTGTTGTTACAATTCATTCCCTTTCTGTTAAATGCACATCAGTGTGTCTCATGAGAGTTAGGATCAATTGTTGTATACTGCTGGAGAATTACTTTGAAAGATAGTTCCTTTTCTGCATTAGATTAAATCTTTGTTTTCAAGCAAAAGTAAATAGAAGTGTGGATTCCCTTCCTGCAATTAAGTAGACTTACTTTCAACAATTAGCACAAAACTTCCTTCTGTCTGCAAGAGTAATATAGAAAATTAGAATATATTAGATAATTCAGGATTCTTATACACTCATCAAATTCCACTCCTAGAAATTAGATTTCAATTATGCAAGTGTGACTTCAATTCAACAACATTAGATTAGAACTCCAGCTATATCAGCAACTTGTGTTAGTGTTCAGCTTTTCAATTCTGTTTCTTTTAGTGTTAATTTACCTTAGTACAATTTGATTAGTGTTGCGTTCATAATCTAGCATAGACTGTGCACAATTATCTTACAATAAAAAAACTTCCCTGGGTTTGAAAATTTAAATTGAACACCTTAATTATCTATTTATTTAGACAATTAAAGTGCCCAACATATAGCAGAGAAGGGGATGCTTGAGCCTGAGAATGAAAGGTGAGTGATTGCAAGGAAGGGGAAACTTCGATAGCTCATGTAAATGACTCGGAGGAGTCTTTAAAGAATTTTTTTGTTATTTATTAACTAGGATCATGCACACAATGGGTATGTCAAGGAAAGCAATGATCCAAGTTAATGAGACAGCCATATGGATGCAAACCATAAACTTCACAGATAAGTATTGTGTTGATATGTGAAATTTTCCCCTTAAAATAGGAACGACAATAAAATGTTCTTGCATGAAATTGAGATTTATATGCTTATTGTTTGAAAATATTGTAGGCATGTGCTAATGCAAAGAGTCTAGAAAAGGACTAAATCAAGGAGAGGGAAATGTTGTTGAAAACATTAGAAAAATAAAGGCATGATAGGTGTTGCTAAAATGAAAAGAACATAGAGGACGATGTTCCTTTTAGGGGGAGGGGATTGTAACACCCCTATTTTCCCTAGTCTATAAATATAAGTATTTTCATGACTAAACTATGAATGGGTTTGTTATGTGACCATTGAAATACAATGAACCTTTGATGAATTTTGTAATGTGCATGTTGATTTTTAATGCAATAGATAAATGTTGTACTAGTGCTGAAGGGATAGCCTTCATAGGTTACGATGTCATGAGAGGAATGGTGCAAGAGGGAGGAAATTACTGATTGAAATGACCCTACCAGGCAGTACCCTGTCAAATTAAAACAATGTTGACCTAAACTGTCCTCAACCCTGAAAATTGATTACCAGTTGTTGAGTACTCAACACACCCTAAAAGTTCTGTGACCATTTCCTTTTGGGTACCACCCTACTTTCTACCTTTAATTTTTTTTGCCTTGGAATGAAATTGACGCTTCACTTATCTTATATGTTTCACGTTTTAATTAAATTCCACTTGAACATACAATGAAGAATCATCTTAACTCTAAAGAGACTTAACAACTACTCAAGGAATCAACGACCTAGAATTTTCCCCAACTCACAAGAGAAGTTTGGCATCGACGAAAGATTAAGGTGGCGAAAATCATTTGGGAAGTCAAGGTAGCCGAGTGCTGACCCTCATCGGTGTCGGCTGATGAAAGTGTTTCTTTCTTATGAATAAACCTCGGGAAGGATTTTGTCGACGGATGATCCATTCGGTTTCGGCAGAAAGATGTAATAGTAAGTGTTGTGCAAAAGGAAGAGTGACATCGCCGACCGCCGACTCCCGAAACGTTTTCGAAGACGAAATCTTATGAAGATAATGACCCGCCGATAAACTGCCCACTTGAAATTTCTCCCAATCTGTAGTGTTTCCAAGGCCAAGCCCCGTTACAGATCATGTTATATGAAAAGAATTGTAAATATGTTCTATAGGCTGGTGAACCAAGTTTTGCATAAGTTGTAGGCTTATGTGTTTTGATAGGCCAGGGAGCCTACGTGTTGAAGGCCATGAGACTATTGATGTACTTGTATGTATGCAGATCAATTAATAAAATATAAACACCGCCAGTGCAGACCGACCACGATGAATGAGTGATGGGGTACTGAGCGTCCATAGAGTGGGCAAGGAATTAGGGGCTGAAAGGTGGGAAAGGGGCTGAGTGATGAGCCTAGGGGCCTAAACCTGGAAATAATATTTTAATATTATTTCAAAAAGAGACATGTGCATATTATTTTTATCCTAAGTCCTTTTGGAAGGGCACGTGAATTCCCAAGTGGTGGGAGGAAGGCGTATGGATGGAACACATGCAGTTCCTAGGGTGACAAGTGTCAACCCTGGCGCATGCAAATAAAATAGACAAAGTAAGCCGTGAGGGGGGTTGGGATCCATTCGATCCAACTTTCCTGGGAAGAGCGGTAGTAGCCAGTCTGCGAGAGACCTGCGTGTAATCTTGTTACAGAAAAGAAAATCTGTAATGCCTGGGTTGTCCTGAAGAAATCGTGTGCACCCATGTCCCAAGCTAGGAGTCTATGTCTGTTCTAGGCAAACCCAGGAGCGCATTTGCTGAACAGGAACGTTGTGTTGAGTTCGAGTGGAAGAATCCTTGGTTGTTTGGGAAAAAGCTGAGCTAGCCTGTGCGTGGAGCCTGTTCTGAAATCATCCCATGAGAATATCCTGTGACTGCTGAACCGTTTTGGGAAGCAATTGTCTTTGTTTCCATGGATTGTTGTGACCACGCAGTACTGGACTGCATGAGGCTTGTTGGCCTGTGAGTGACTCCTCCAGGTGAGAGAATGCGCAGAGGGAGAAGAGGACTCCTGGAAGGAACCCTGTAGCTTCCATAGAGCCCGGAGAATTATGGTACGGTCTGTTCCTGTAACCCAAGGTAAGGGAGACTGGAAGCCGAAGGACTGTCTAGGTGACAGAGAAGGTGCACTCTCCTGGGGTGGAACAGGAATGTGGGGAATGAGGGTCTGTGGGCAGTGAGTGTGGGAGATTCCTAGGAGAGTTTTCTTCCTAGTGGTTGTGTATGTGCTATCTTCCCTGTAACCTCAGCCTAGCCTAGGATTCCTTGCCTTGGGGTGGAGATCGGTCCCAGCTCGGGGTTGACCCACTGTTGAGCTGATGAACAGTGTGGTCTAAGGCTGGGAGGTTCGTGGAAGGCCTGCACTTGGTTGGTGAATTCTACAGCTGATAAAAGATAAGTATCTTAATTATGTTTATCACATTTGGCATGAATGTGCTGTATATATTATCATGTTTTCCGTTGTGCAAATGGTCACTGCGGAATGCTATGTCTTGTTTAATTGTAGCAGCAACTTATATATTTTACTCTGAGATTTAAGTGTGTTTAATTGTGTTAAATGCATGCGTTTATACTGTCTGTACAAATTATGTAAGCATTCATGTATAGAATGGTAACTGAGAGGTTTGAAAACCTGAGTAGTGTCAAAAGGGTACACTACAAATTGGTATCAGAGCCAAGGTTTTGACACTGATCCTAGATGGGCCAATGGAGCGGTTTTTGGACCAAGAAGGCAAGGGGAAATTGGGTCTGGAATGGCCAATTTCAGACCTTGGATTGATCCGAAATCATTAAAGAGATACTTAAAGCTCAAGGGGTATAGTGCCATTTTGAAACCGCAGCCTCGGTGGTATGAATCCACAAGGAGAGAGGAATCCACACCCGAAAGCATTGGAGCCTTAGGATCCATCTGGAAAGGCAAGACGAGCCTTTGTGAGCCGTCGGATCTTGAGCAAATTACCCGATAGCCGTTGGATTTGCGGAGAGTTGCACGAAGTTTTAAAGCTTCGTGAACAGGAGGGTGGAAATCACGATACGTGGAAGTCCCGAAGAGTTCGCATCGGGATATCGGCACTCGGGACTCACAGTAGTGAGTGCATAGACTTCGTGGGTGACGAAGTGACAAAAGGATCTGAGCCATTCGTTTGGAAGCGAACACGTGTCATGAGATCGCCCTATCGGGGACTCGAACCCCGGGAGTCGGCGGAGGAGATATTTGACTGCGTGAGCAACGAAGTCGCGAAATAGCGATATTGCGGTGTCTCGGCATCTCGGGACTTGGCAGTTGGAGAACCGTATGCTTGGTCTCATGAATAGTGAAACCGCGATAGCAGAAGCTCTGATGGAGGAGAGAGGAAGTCAGTGTTGGCTGACCTTTCACGTCTCGGGGGTTTGGAGGTCGACGGAAGTTGGTTTCAACTTCAGAAGTGGCGAAGTTGCGAAATGCCGAGAGCCAGCACGAGGGACATGCGGCAGAACCATAAAGTGGGCCCAGGAAGTAGACGGAGGATACGTGTCGTAAGATTTCCCATTTCGAAAAATTGGGAATCGCGATATCGCGAGTCCTGGTAACAAGGTATCGGGACTTTCCATGGTGGAAACCCCGAAACGTCAAAAGGATCTGCGCCGTTGATCCGAGGAGGGGATCCGACCGTTGGATCCCAAGCTTGGTTTGGACGTGGACTCATGAATGCATACCACATGCCAGTGAGTCGAGAAGGCAAGCGAGAGTGGTGGGACCCAGTGAAGTCATTGAAAGCGACATGGATCCCCACGAACGTACCACATGGCACGGTGGTGAGGGGCGACAGCTGTGTTGTGGGCCCAGAGGATAAGTAACTCGCGATTTCGGGAGCTCGCGAGATAAGGGCATAGGAACTTGACATGGAAACTCGTGAGGTCGTGAGGTAGCGAGAACGAGAGGAGAAAAGTCAACATCGCTCCTCGGGGTTTCGTGAAAGGGAACTTGACATTGCAGCTCGCGAAGGTGCGAATAGCGAAGAGTGCTAATACTAACCTTAGACCTAGACTACGGTCATGTGTGACAGACCCTAGCGAGGAGAGAGCCATACCCTTGTTGCATCTCGAGTATCGACGTTTAGAGGAAAAGAGTCGAAGGTCTTCGACTCACGAACTCGTGAGATCGTGAGTTGCGAAAAGGGTGCCGAAAACCCAAAAGTCACGGAAACCCCAGAGCTTGAAGTCTCAAAATGCCAAGGAAACGAGTGTCCCAGAAATTTGCAGAGCCGATTGAGAGCTCAGGAAACTTATTTTTAAAATCGAAATGTCTTTTATTTTATTCAACTGGTTTATAAATAATGTGGTTGTTCGTAAAAGTTTAAAGACCCTGACAAATTTCGAATGGAATTGCACAGAGTGCATGTGCAGAGTTCAATCGAGCTCAAAATTCCAGCACCGAGTATGGAGTGGGGAAAGGTGCAGATTACCCCCGAATTAGAAGATGAACGGGAAGGAAAGGATGTGAACCTGGGAGTTGAAGGATCGAACTCCAATGGACACGGAAAAGAGAGGGATAAAGAAGAACATATGATGCAACTCATCGAAAAATTGCAGAAAGATGCCCAGGCTTGCCTAGATGATAGCCAAAAGCTCATGAAAATCCGGGATCGATGGGGTGAATTCAATTTAAAAATGATGAAGAGCCTGGAAAGAATAGAAAAGAAATTGGATAAGGGAAGTGACACAAGAAGATCAGGAAGTGTCAAAACCCCTGAGAGGAGAAGAAGATCGAGGAGTAGTAACAGACATTACCGTCTCTCCCCGAAACATTCTGGCAAAGAGACACACAGTAGTTCAATCCCATTCCCTACCAGAAAACATCGAAAATATGGAAAGGACGAATTGAAGGGGGAGATGAACAAGATTAAACCTCCAACATTTGATGGAGAGCATAAGAGAGAGGAAGATGCCAAAACTTGGTTGCTGGGCATGAAGAAATACTTCCAGCTGCATAATTATGTTGCCCATGCAGAAGGAAGAATTGCGATGTACCAGCTGAAAGGAAAAGCGTCCATGTGGTGGGATCAGTTTGTGCAAGTGTAGTACATCAGAGAGAAAGAAGTCACGTGGAAGGAGTTTAAGAGGTATTTCGAGAAGAAATACCTGACTAAAAGATACTATGACAAAAAGATGAAGGAGTTCTTCGAACTCAAGTTGGGAAGTATGACCATTGATGAATATGAACGAAATTTTTTGGAACTACTGAAGTATGTTCCATTCATCAAGGATGAAGTGGTAAAAATTCAGAGGTATCTTAGTGGATTTCCACCTTCCATCGGTGACAAGATTCAATATGATGATCCTAAGACCATGGAAGAAACCATAAGAAGGGAAAAGTGCCTATATGAACAGCAAGGGGAAAAGCCTACCTTTCGGAAGGCTTGGAATGACCAAAAGAGATTTAAGAAAGAACAAAGGTGGAAGGGAAGCAAGCCTTCCTTTTTCAGAAACAGTCCTTGGGGACAGTCATCTTTTACAGAGCCCAGGAAAGTTTAAGGGAGTGAGCAGATGCCAAGGCCTCCACCTATGGAGTGTTGGGGATGTAAAGGGAATCAAAGGTACAGAGACTGTCCTCACAGGAAAGATAAAGCAAGAACTGTCCATGCTGTTCAGCAAGATGAAACAGTGGAGGATATGAGCAGAAGAATGTCGAGGATCTGTGCAGCCCTGGACAATAAGCAGGCAGAATTTCAATCACACATGATTGAAGTGGAAGGTACGATTAACAACCAACCACTTGTTATTTTGATTGATTCGGGAGCTAGCCATAGTTATATAGATCCTAGAATAGTGGAAAGTTTGCATCTAATGAGAAGCAAACATGAGAAGTCTTGGTTAGTGCAGTTGGCCACAGGAACCAAGAGGAAGGTCGTTGAATTGGTTAAGTCTTGTTTAGTGGACATGAATGGAACGAGCACTAAGGCTGAATTGAACATTCTGTCTTTAGGCTCATACGATTGCTTAATTGGGATGGATTGGTTGGACCAACACCATGCCCTTCTGGATTGCCGTAACAAGAGATTTACATTCCTGAACGAAGAGGGAAATCAGGTAATAGTCCAAGGAATTCGCAGAGCCATGGCTGTAAGGGAGATCTCAGCTATGCAGCTGAAGAAATGTTACTGGAAAGGCTGTCAATTATTTGCAACCCAGGTGGGAGAAGTATTCCAAAATCTGGTCTCGAATCTGGAAGACCAAAGGGTACTCAAAGAGTTTGAGGACGTGTTTCAAGAGGTGCTTGGACTACCTCCGAAGAGGGACATTGATTTCTCTATGAATCTGATGCCTGGAGCAGCTCGAGTTTCGAAAGCTCCTTATAGAATGAGCACACCAGAGCTGAAAGAGTTGCAATTGCAGCTCAAAGAGCTGTTAAAGAAAGGTTACATTCGTCCCAGCGTGTCACCGTGGGGAGCCCCAGTCCTATTTGTGAAGAAGAAAGATGGGACGTTGAGGCTGTGCATTGACTTTCGGCAGTTGAATAAAGTCACTGTCAAAAACAAATATCCTCTGCCAAGGATTGATGATCTTTTTGATCAGTTGAAGGATGCGAAATTATTTTCGAAAATAGATCTTCGATCTAGATATCATCAAGTGAGGATAAAATATGAAGACATCAACAAGACCGCCTTTAGAACAAGGTACGGTCACTATGAGTTTATAGTGGTGTCGTTTGGACTGTCCAACGCGCCTGTTGTCTTCATGTGTTTAATGAATGGAGTGTTCAGAAATTATCTGGACAAGTTTTTCATAGTTTTCTTGGATGACATCTTGGTGTACTCCAAGACAGAGGAAGAACACGAACAACATCTTAAAATGGTGCTGCAGGTGTTGAGAGAACACCAGCTCTACGCAAAACTGAGCAAGTGCTCATTTTACCAAAAGCAGATCCATTATCTGGGACACATTATTTCTGAAGAGGGGATAGTTGTGGACCCTGAGAAGGTACAGGCCATTCAAGAGTGGCCAGTGTCGAGGAATGTAACAGAAGTTAGATCCTTCATGGGTCTGGCAGGCTATTATAGGAGGTTCATAACCGGATTTTCAAGGATAGCTCATGCTATCACTTCCTTGCAAAGGAAAGGGAAGAAGTTCCAGTGGACTAAAGAATGTGAGAGTAGCTTCCAGCAATTGAAGCAGCTGCTCACTAGCGCTCCAATCCTGAGGATTGCAGATCCAAACAAAGATTACGTAGTGTGCATGGATGTGTGTAAGGAGGGGCTGGGATGAGTTCTCAGCCAAGATGGATTTGTAATTTGTTATGAATCCCGAAAGCTAAAAGAGCATGAAAGGAATTATTCCACTCATGATTTAGAGTTGGCAGCAGTTGTCCATGCATTGAGGAAATGGAGACATTACCTCATGGGCAAGAAATTCGAGTTGAGAACAGACCACAACAGTCTGAAATATTTATTTGATCAGCCAACCTTAAATGCCAGACAAATAAGATGGCTAGAATTTATGTGTGAGTATGACTTTGATATCAAGTATATCAAAGGGAAAGACAATAAGGTGGCTGATGCACTCAGTAGAAAAGCGCTCGAATTACATGCTACAGCCATTAGCGTGTACAGAACTGAGTTGAAAGACAGAATTCTAGAAGCTGCAAATGATGATTTGCAGTACAAAAGACTGTTAGCAAAGCTACAGCAGAATGAGAAACCACAAACCAAGGAAAGTTATACCTTGGGAATTGATAGTCTACTTCTGCATAAAGATAGAGTGTATGTACCTAATGACAGAGAATTGAAGCTGGCAATTCTAAAAGAAATGCATAATGTGACTTATGCTGGTCATCCTGGATATCAAAGGACTGTGGCAGCAGTCAAAAGCCATTATTTTTGGCCAGGTATGAAGAAGGAAATTGCTGAATACATCGCTAGATGTATGGAATGCCAGAAGGTCAAGGCTGAGCACAGACACCCAGCAGGGTTGTTGCAGCCTTTACCTATTCCTGAGTGGAAATGGGATGTGGTAACAATGGATTTTATCACAAGATTACCCAGAAAAAGAAAGCAACATGATTCAATCATGGTAGTGGTGGACAAGCTTACTAAAGCTGCCCACTTTATTCCATTGAAAACCACCCACAGAGCAGCAGATGTTGCTGATATTTTCTTAAAAGAAGTTGCACATTTACACGAAATTCCTAAGACAATTGTGTCTGATAGGAACCCGAAATTCACTTCGAATTTCTGGAGAGGATTGTTCAAGGGATTCGGAACGAATCTGAACTTTAGCACAGCATACCATCCCGAATATGATGGACAGATAGAGAGAGTAAACAGAGTAATAGAAGACATGCTGAGAATGTATGTGATGGATAAACCATCAAGGTGGGAAGACTACCTGCATTTGGTAGAATTCGCTTACAATAATGGGTACCATGCATCTCTGAAGATGAGCCCATTCGAAGCACTTTATGGAAGAAAGTGAAACACTCCAGTAAGCTGGGATAATCTAGCTGACAGAGCAGTAGTTGGACCGGAACTACTCAAAGAGATAGAAGATCAAATGATAAAAATCAAACAGAATTTAAAAACTGCCCAGGATAGGCAGAAAAGTTACGCTGATAGTAACAGAACCCATAGAGAATTCAAGTGGGGGACCATGTTTTCCTGAAAGTGAAAACTAACAAGAGTTCCCTGAAATTGGGAAGTTGTGCCAAGTTGGCAGCCAGATTTTGTGGGCCATTTGAGATCCTAGAAAGGATTGGGCCAGTTGCATACATGCTTGCATTACCTGCATCTATGACTATACATAATGTATTTCATGTTTCACTGCTTAAGAAATATGTACCCGATGCTAATCATGTTATCGATTGGAATGTGATTCAGGTGGAACCAGAAGGTGTCCTGCAAGTGCGTCCTGTACACATATTGGACAGGAAAAACAAGCAGCTCCGGAATCGATCTATAGAGCTTGTAAAGGTCCAGTGGACCTGGTATGGTCCTGAGGACACGACATGGGAGCATGCAGATGTTATGTGGGCTGAGTACCCGCATCTTTTTGAAAATTTTGAAGAACTTGCAGATGCGATGTAAAGATGCACTGAGGACAGTGCAAAAATAAGGGGAGGGGGGATTGTAGTGTCCCCAAGGCCGAGCCCCGTTACAGATCATGTTATATGCAAAGAATTGTAAATATGTTCTATAGGCTGGTGAGCCAAGTTTTGCATAAGCTGTAGGCTTATGTGTTTTGATAGGCCAGGGAGCCTATGTGTTGAAGGCCAGGAGCATGTTGATGTACTTGTATGTATGCAGATCAATTAATAAAATATAAACACCGCCAGTGCAGACCGACCACGATGAATGAGTGATGGGGGACTGAGCGTCCATAGAGTGGGCAAGGAATTAGGGGCTGAAAGGTGGGAAAGGGGCTGAGTGATGAGCCTAGGGCTAAGCCTAGGGGCCTAAACCTAGAAATAATATATTAATATTATTTCAAAAAGAGACATGTGCATATTATTTTTATCCTAAGTCTTTTTGGAAGGGCGTGTGAATTCCCAAGTGGTGGGAGGAAGGCATACGGATGAAACGCATGCAGTTCCCACGGTGACAAGTGTCAACCCTGGCGCATGCAAATAAAATAGACGAAGTAAGACGTGAGGGGGGTTGGGATCCATTCGATCCGACTGTCCTGGGAAGAACAGTAGTAGCCAGTCTGCGAGAGACCTGCATGTAATCCTGTTACAGAAAAGAAAAGCCGTAATGCCTAGGTTGTCCTGAAGAAACCGTGTGCACCCATGTCCCAAGCTAGGAGTCTGTGTCTGTTCTAGGAAAACCCGGGAGCGCATTTGTTGAACAGGAACCCTGTGTTGAGTTCGAGTGGAAGAATCCTTGGTTGTTTGGGAAAAAGATGAGCTAGCCTGTGCGTGGATCCTATTCTGAAATCATCCCATGAGAATATCCTGTGACTGCTGAACCGTTTTGGGAAGCAATTGTCTGTGTTTCCATGGATTGTTGTGACCACGCAGTACTGAACTGCATGAGGCTTGTTGGCCTATGAGCGACTCCTCCAGGTGAGAGAGTGCGCAGAGGGAGAAGAGGACTCCTAGAAGGAAACCTGTAGCTTCCATAGAGCCCGGAGAATTCCGGTCCGGTCTGTTCATGTAACCCAAGGTAAGGGAGACTGGCAGCTGAAGGACCGTCTAGGTGACAGAGAAGGTGCACTCTCCTAGGGTGGAACAGGCATGTGGGGAATGAGGGTCTGTGGGCAGTGAGTGTGGGAGATTCCTGGGAGAGTTTTCTTCCTGGTGGTTGTGTATGTGTTATCTTCCCTGTAACCTCAGCCTAGCCTAGGATTCCTTGCCTTGGGGTGGAGCTTGGTCCCAGCTCGGCGGTGACCCACTGTTGAGCTGATGAACAGTGTGGTCTAAGGCTGGGAGGTTTGTGGAAGGCCTACACTTGGTTGGTGAATTCTACAACTGATAAAAGATAAGTATCTGAATTATGTTTATCACATTTGGCATGACTGTGCTGTATATATTATCATGTTTTCCACTGTGCAAATGGTCACTGCGGAATGCTATGTCTTGTTTAATTGTAGCAGCAACTTATATATTTTACTCTAAGATTTAAGTGTGTTTAATTGTGTTAAATGCATGCGCTTATACTGTCTGTACAAATTATGTAAGCATTCATGTATAGAATGGTAACTGAGAGGTTTGAAAACCTGAGTAGTGTCAAAAGGGTACACTACACAATCACCCATCCCCAATATTATCGGTGTCGGTAGTTTTTATCAGAAGAATAGGATAGGGAGTACACACGGTTACTAGCCGAACCCCAATCCATTCATCGGGTGACGTGACGTGACGAGACATGTTAACCCCTAAGTGTGTGTTAGGTACGCTGCATTTACGGTTGTCAATTAATTCATGGATCGTGCATTAGTTACTGACTCGTGCACGAATCAAAAGGAACCATTAAACTCGCCGATACAATGCATCTCTATCCGTGCCTCCGCTGTCAACTAGTCATGATTTATCCGCAGAAATCCGATAGTGGTTTATTTTGAATTTGCATTCATTACTCGTATTAACTAATTGATATGACTAATAGTATCTCCCCAGTTATATTCTTTTCGAGTCATTGTGCATAATCCCATTCTACACAGCAAGGAATTCAGAACAGACAGAAGAGCGAAGCTAACAGTCCGGAGAAAGCGTCCAAAGTCTAGTGACTATTAAGCAGTTATCTTAGCAAGCATTACAGGTATGGGTTTGCTTACGGGTTTACACTCCATTTTATATATTCTCCCCCAACGCTGCTCTGTATACGTGTTTAAAGGGCGTTTTTAATTGAAGGGACAATGCCTCCAAAGAAGCCATCCACCTGGAAATTGCCAAGGGTGTCGAAGCTGCAAGAATTAAAAGTAGGAGAGGGATCCTCACCAGCAATTGCAAGACAATTATAATTCTTTTCCAAGACGATGTCCGTCATTAAGGAGATCACCAAGGAGCCCTTTGTCCAACCCCCATCTTTCGTGGATACCAAGGCAAGTATTGGAGTAAAGAAAACTTTTCCTCACTGGGAAGAAGTCTTAAAGAAAATCAATAAAGAAGAACCCCTCAAATATACTCCGCACAACGATCCTGATATAAGGAAGCTCGATGACGAGATCCTCCCAAATATTTGCAGGGCTTATCTGCACATGGTGGCAAGCTGGTCTCTGATGTTTCCTTGCATTGAGCTCCTGAAGTGGCTCATTGATCGCTTCGATGCACAAAAATGTTTGATTAAGGATGATAACGGTGAATGCGTCGGGGCCTTCCTTCCATCAGAGGTTCAAAAGTACTACAATCTTAATGAGACTGGAGAAAATTTGAGCACTGATTTCGTTCTAAGTTTCTATGCATCGCACAATACCAGAAAAATCATGGCGTCTTGGTGGAGGGAAGACAAAAAGTTCATAAACCGGACTGTTAGCTAGTATCCAACAGCCAATCTTAGGGAACCATACATATATCTCATGGCTCTTCTCTGCAGATTGCATGGAGAGAAGGATTGCTCCCAGTTTTTAGAGGCTTGGATGCCTCTAGCTTTTACAATCGCCATTTTAGGCACGGATTTCAATTGGGGTGCTATCATCTCCAAACAGTTGAGCTCCTGCATAAGACAGGCTCAGGTATCGAAGGAGGGAGATACCCCTGCCTTCTACATGGCCTCGTATTACTGGACGTCATCTACGCCAGGAATGCTTTGTCAGGATGAACCTGAATTGGCACTCTTTGGAGCTCGCGGTCCATGTATACTTCAGTATCCTATGGGAAAATAGGTACAAGAAATCCTATGTTGTTATCTGTGATAAGTTTATTGCACAGATTTACTTCTTTCTCTTCAGGAAAGAATGACCTAGATTGTCAGATGAGGCAAAGAAGTTTATAGCCAAAATTGGTCACTGGTATTTAGATGAATGAGAAACCTACATCAGGGTTTTCAGCGCCATAGGAGCAACCCACTTATTGCCCATTTATGTTCTTGACCGGCTAGTGTTAGGGGAAATTTTCTATCAAACCATCCTGCAAGGATACAATGCAACTTTAGTAAAAGACAAGAAGTGGGATTTCATACCATATGGGTTTCATATCGGATTTTATATGGTCAAAGACACCGCACATGCTAAACAACTTGGCCTAGGTCAATTGGAATTTCGGTTCCAAACCGGTCGATTTCGCAAACACGATCCCAAGGGATTGGTCCTACAGCAGGCGTCACAGGTATTATCATATTGGCCCTATGCCCATGACTGGTTCGAGAATGAAATTTTCACCGAGAACACTCAAGACTGGGATGAGGTGGCAGCCATGAAGGTTGATCCTAGAGGAACCCGGTTTAAAGCTATGAACTATGAAGAATAGGCGACATTTTTGGAGCAGGTAGTTCAAGAAATTAGTCGATGCCCTTAAGGGGCAGCAACATATGAATTGGATGAAGAAATAAGTGACTCCCAAGAAGACACTGAGGATACAGGAGATCATCAATATTCCCCGGTACAAATCAGGGACCCCCTGAAGATCAAACTGCACAAGAAAGGGGTGCACTTTTATACCAACAAACTCAAATACTAATGAAGTGGATGTAGGATGACCCATATCTTGTCATAAGTCCTGGGATTTCAACTACCGTTCAAAGAGTCCCGACAGACCCAAGCGATCCTGGTCCCATAGTTCTTGATGCAACCAATGGGTCAGGAAATCCTGAATCTACGACATTGTCGATTGATCCCTCGGAAGGAGGAACAACTCAATCAGAGATAGGTCGGGTGTCGATAGAAACACAAGTACCCAATCCCTTGAGCACACTTATACATTTATAAAGTGACGAAGAGAGCTCAGAGCCCTCTCGCAGTACCCTGGTGCACATCTAAGAGGAAGAAGGTCTCGAAAAAACCCCTTCCCTAGGTCTCGATAAAACCTCTTCCCCTGGGCCCGAGGTTCATGACAAGGAGGTCTCACAAAAGGAAACAGAAGTTGAAGGTTCCCTCGACACAAGGGAGTCTGATGAACCAAAAACAGACGCAGGCCCGAGTCGAGAACCTCCACAAAAGGAAGTCGACAGTTCTACGGTCGATAAGCAAGTAAGTGATGAGTCTATACCCGACACCTCTATTCTACCCAATACTCAAATCGCCGACGAGAAACAAGTAGAGGTCGGCTCTACAAGGCTGAATGAGGAAGTTCGAGAGCCCACTCTCAAACAAACATACACTGCGAGAAGCCTAGGAAACAACCTCACATGGGGCGATCAGAAGATACTAGACCCGGTAGACGAGGTAGAAGACATCTATGATATCTCCTATGATCAAAAGAGAAAGGCTATCATCCAGAGGACTGCAAAGAAGATAAGGATCACCTTAGATCACTCCATCCTAGTTACCACCTTGGAGAACTTAATCAACATAGCAGACGCTCGTACGTCCAAACTGATCGGCATGGGAAAATCCCTCTCCGATGTCACCCAAGATAGATCCAAGAGGGATGAAAAGGAATTAGCTACCACCCTGAAGGAGCTCGAACATGTTCTCCATCTGGCCGAGTACTACAAGAGCGCTACGCAAATCACTGTGTATCTGAAAGGTGAGTTCAACGGAGTTTACGACGAGTTCAACAAAGAAAGGCACTTATTAACCGCAAACATAGTCGAGTTCCAGGAGGACACTCTTATGGCACTCACAACGTGCAAGGAGATGGTGTGATGGCATGAAAAGGAACAGAAAGCGATAGAGAGACTCAAATATATTGAGGCAGTTCAGCAGGGTCGAAAAAAGGAAAGACATGACATTCGGCTGGTAGGCAAAAGTAGTCTCGACCGTATGAAGAGATATGCCGAATACTGGGATAAGATGTCCCAAGACCCACACCACAAAATCCAAAAGCAATGGGCCAAGTGCCAGAAACACTGGGGTAAAGTTAATAAAGTGATGAAGGATGTCGGCCTTCCCGAGTTCAGTACCCTCGATGAGTTTGTCAACCTAAGCGATGTGTTCAAGAAACATTTCAAGCAAGACTCGCTATGGGCCGAAGAGTGCACAAAGGTCACCGATGCAAAGCCAGGGCAAGTGAAACAATTTACGGAACACCCGATCAGAGCTCCAGCCATGTTGCAACAGCTGAACTCCAGTTTTGTGAAGTACCGAGTGTATGCAGTGGATATCAGAGGAATATACGCTGCCCCAATGGAACAACACAGGTTCCCATGGGCCCAAACCTATGAAGATTTGTTTATCATCTGGTCTGAATATGAAAGAAGTCACCTTTTTGAAGAGACATCTCAGTTGGATTGTTAAAGAAATTGTTGGATGATCATGCCACATGGCGATTTTTGTTTGGCTTGAACCATATTTAGTCGTTAATTACAGTTAAACTTTATATTATAAATAGATACATCGAGTGATGAACAAGGGGTCAATGGTTGTTGTAAGAACTCTTTCTTTTGGTTGTTGATAATTATTTTGAGACTGCTATGAATTAAGAAGTCCTTCTGGACCAAAGACTAGATATTTTCATTAGATGTATGTGATTGGAGTTGGAAAAAAATTACTTCCTTTCCGGTTCCATGAATGATGCAGTAAATTAGTAAGAGCAATTAATTATGTTGTCAAGTTATCTGGTGCAATGTTTTGATATTCTTTGCTTTAATGATGAAGATAAATCATTGTGTTGTTATGTGGTGAAAGTTATGGTACATGAATTATTTTGCTTACCGTGATATTGCCTAAATATGTGTTTTCTTTCTTTTAATTAGTTTCTCTCAGACAGTAGTTGGATGCTCATTTGGTTAATGTATTAGTACTAGGCCCTTTGGCATAGAATCATTGTCTGCATGTTTGAGCAGTGGGTTATCCCAGGCTCGACCTCTTCCCAATAGTTAAAAATTTGTCCTGTTATTTGTCAAGTTCGTTTATATTGTCTTGCATTTCTCACACCAACCCCACCCAAGAGAAATACGAAAAAAGAACTGTCCTAACTGAAGGAAGAGCTTTCGCAAGAAAACATAAATCCCAACGATAAATCGGTCGGATCACAAGATCTGGAGAACCATTCCATCTGAAACGCTACAGAGTCTAATTGGGCCTTGGTGGCGGGTTTGGTTCCTACTATTGAGTCAAGGGATTTAGGCCCCATCAACACAAGTCACGTTGGTAGTCAGAATAGTCCCCTTGGAAAATTAAGGAAGGATTGTTGGATTACTGAGAAGGGGGGTCAATCAATAATAGAGCATGTAATCCTTTTTCACCATAAAATGCAAGTGTTATATCAATGTAGCATTATCATCCTATAGTTGTAGAGTAAATAAACAATGAACAAATGAGTAATCACACACATACACAATACACTAGTGTTTTACGTGGAAACCCAAAGAAGGAGAAAACCACAGAATGATTTTTCTTATATGTATTTAAGAATTACATTCATTGGAAGCACCAACATCCTATGTTTTCCAGCTGCAACTCGAAGGAGGCTCCAACCCCTAGTTTCTCAGGCTACAACCTGAGGGAAGCTCCAACTCCCCAATTCTCTGGATACAACTAGAAGGAGGCCACAACCCCCTATTGATCAGAATCTGGACCAGGGGTCTAAAATTTGCTCAATTTTCAAAGTGCTCGGAATGCAACAAAAATAGTGCCATTGTGTCCGTCTCGTTCTCCTGATTCCGGCGGTATATTTATTTTCGCAAACGGAGTCCGTATGAAGAAGTTATTGAGGTCTGTTCGCCGAGCTAAACAGGGAAAAATTTGGTGCTGACTGGGCAGTCCGTACAGTGATGACGTGGCAGGCCGTACAGTCCGTACCTGCTGACTGTGCATAGTCCGTACTGCTGACATGGCTCCATACAACCTACACGTGGCAGACATTTAATGGTTGACAGTGGGCGAATAACATTATGACACGTGGCATATTCTTTAGCGTATGGAAGGGTGCCACGTGGCCCAATCAAGAGCTGCCACGTGGCACCCCTATTTTGGCTATTTGGTCATTTAAAAATTATATGGAGGCCGCGGGGTTCGACCCCCGGACCTCCCCCTCTTTTGCTCAGTGCTTTCACAAAGGCCGCCAACCATTGCACTATACGTTGTTTCTTGTTTAACGTATGGTTTGTAATTAATTTGAATTTGTATATTATTGCAAACGGCGGGGGTAGGCCCAGCCCCCGGTCACACGGAGTGTACATACGACCATGCTATCCGACATTGTGTGCGCGCGGGGGGCTATGTGGCGTTTAAAGCCCGGTTTTATGGTGTACATGTGACCCCGGTTCAATTGCTTTCCACATAACGGTATGCGTTAAACAATATGGCGCGCGGGAGGAAATATTAAAATGGATTTTTTTTATGACCCCGGTCGTATGTGTTTTGGTATATGACCATTGGTTTTAATAAACAAGCGCGCAGGATCCTTTGTGTTTTAAAACACGGTTCTATGCACATCCATATGACCCACAGTTTTATAAGTGGCGCGTTTTTTGGGCGGAGTCCGTCTTTTTTGGCATTTTGCTATTTTTAGCTTGGCTAACTCCCGCTACTCCAATTTTGGTGGAGTTTTGTTGAGGAAAAGAGGGGGGAGTTAGTTATTGGCATATCTTTGGCTAGGGGAAACCATTCTTCACAAAATTTTGATGGATTTTGGGTCTCTTCGACCTTCTGGAGCCAATGGAGTAGGTTTCAGAGCCATCTGAGGTCATTTGCAGGTGATTTTGCTTCGTGGAAGTTCCAGGGCCACTAGGGCCATTTCAGTGCTTGAGTTGTTTGAGGGCTATGTTCATCCAATTTTGGCGATTCAAAAGCCTATGTATGCTATTTTCGACCTTCTGAGTCTGATGGTAGAGGTTTCAGAACCATTTGAGGTCATCTTCACCTCGAAATCCTCCATGCAAGATTAAGGGGCCACTAGGGCCATTTGGGGAAAATACTGTATAAGGTACATTTTCACTGTTTAGTGTTTGGGAAAGAGCATGTTCAGCTAATTCCTATCTTCTGATTCTGTATTTACAGTCAGATTTGTCTTTAGAGACACTCATATTCTTGTATTAGCCTTTGTAGCATTTTTAATACAGGAGGACAAGCCTAGTTTGGGAGGTTTGGTCCAGCAGATGTAGCCCAGAGAGGGGGTGAACTGCTTTATCATTTTGTTGTCTTTATGTTCTGAAGATGATATGCTAAACAAAACTGATATAAAGTGTTAAACAACAAATATAGCTAACTTGCATACACACATAATCACCTATTCAGCTGCAGAAAGTTATTTGTCTTATTCCGCAAGACCTCAAACTTCAAGTATGTGTATGTCAAAGACTTCTAAGTGTTTACTTCGTTATTTCTTTAGGCAGAGCCTGTAGAGGGCCAGGTAGCCTCTGGAACTCATCCTCTCTTTAGAGGTGACATGTCCGGTGAATGCCCCTACAGTCTATCTCTGTATAAGAAATAATAAGTTTTCACATTTCAGAGGACACTTGGAGTGTATAACTCACATTTGAAATTATGGGAAATGGATACCTTGCACCCTTAAACAAGTACATTCCATTTTCAGATCACCTATGTTCTTTGGCTACAACTAGAAGGTGGCTAAAACCACTTGTCCTTGCCCCATCCAACCGCCCTAACGTAGAAGAAGAATGATGGAATCACTATCACACTATCACTGTGAGATATACTGTTGTAAACCTGTACCAATCAACATGTACCAAACAACTTGTACCAATAACCTGAACCATGCATCAACCATGCATCAACTTGTACCTCAACCTGTAATCAACCTATACCAATAACCTGAACCATGCACAAGTGCATCAACCATGCACCAACCTGTACCATGAACAAGTGCATCAACCATGCACCAAACCTGTACAAATAACATGTCACAACAACCTGTCCAAACAACCTATCACAACAACCTGTCTCATCAATCTTATCAACCAAATCATATATAATCACGAAGATCAATCACCAAGACAACTCTCAAAGATGTGCATCAACCAAGCATAACACAACAACTCATAATCATCACCAAGATCAATATGTTCTTACAATAATATACCAATACAACTATGCTACATCATCCATGAACCATGTGTCAACAATACTACTAACAAGTTCCTCCAACCATGTACCAATCATGTATCAACTACTCATCAACTATTACTCATCAATATGTACCAACATCATCATCTATACACCTCATGTATGTGCCAACTCATCAACTACTTGTCTCAACCATGTACCCAACATGTACCTCAAC
>ML788094.1:414502-435158 GCA_009831015.1 Picea engelmannii
TAACTTTAACAACAAGAGACTAGCATTTTATCAAACTTTACTTTAGTCTCACATGACTAATTTTGGATTAGTCAACAACCCTAACTTTCAATAATCATAACTATGTACCTGTAATGAATAAAGATCTAAAAATAGTACACAATATTCTTCAGGGTGTTTTATGCAATTCCTCCAGGTGTCACTACTTGGAACCTCTCAGAAAAGGAGTTATAGCAAAAATGGCATACCTTGTTGAATTCTGGCTTATTCTAGAGAGAGAACTTGTAGAGAATGCCTCGCACGAAATATTTGTTGTATGGATCTGAAAATGGTACACAGAATACTACAGACTGTACTCTAACCAAAAAATTTGGTCTTATTGAATTTGGATCTGTTATGAAGAAGTTATGATGTTTTTATCCGAAACACTTGTTTTAGATTAGTTTCAGGACTAGCCACAAACCCTATTTTCCACGGAGTGTAACTCAAAAAATACAATGAACCACAAGCTGAAATTTGTACCACAGATACTTGGATATGTTTTCTCAACAACCTCCAAATTTCATGGTCTGAATCATTCTAGAAAAAAAAGTTATTGTGAAAATGGTGAGATGACGTGTAAATAACAAAACTTAGAAAGCATCATCAAAAGAATTTATCCTCCCTTGAATTTTGGCCTTCTTTACTTAACCTTCCCTTTGAAATTTGGCTTAGATATCCTTTGGTTACCTCAGTCACCTATAGATATTCAATATGCTCAAGTGTGATTAAAATGAGAGAGCCTTGCCTTTTATTTATACTTTCATGTAGCTTCCTCAAGGGGTTACCATTTAACCATCTTAACCCACTTTCCTTATTTTAGGGTTAACCCACTTCTAATTTCTCCATTAACTTTATTATTTAAATAATTTATTTTGTATTCACTTTGAATTATAGTACACTCATTGATTTACTTTATTATTTACCTTCTAAAATCTCTTAAACCACTTTGACTACTTTGACCTTTTGAGGCTTTTAGATGACTGATGAGGGTTCTCCAACTTCACATGGCCATAACTCTTTAACCGTGAGGAGTTATGTGATGTTCCACATACCAATGGAAATGGAATGACATGTACTATCCATATAGAATATTCTTGCTTGCAAGTATATCAAAACTCATACCATTATCCATCAAACAAACTTGGGTCCACTACCTAAACCTGGGTTCTCCAAATTCTCATGGCCATAACTCTCTAATTGCGAGGAGTTATGTGACGTTCCACATACCACCAGAAATGGAATTACATTTACTATCCATATAGAATAGTATTACCTTCAAATATATTAAAAATCATACCATTATACATGAAAAAACCTTGGGTCCATTACCCAAACCTTTGTGCTACCGAAATTCGCTACCAGACTTTCTCCAAGGGTTGAAATCAATCTACAATATCACTCTCCAATGGTTGAAATAAATGACAACCAAAAATCCATACCAACTTTCCATCAACCTAAACCAATTGTCTAACAAGGATGGGAAGAGTACCATCGAGAAACTTCTAGCATGACCCGCGAGGTCTTGGGGGAGAAGACACAAAAATAAAGGCATAGGGATAGACAGAGGGGATGCACACGAATGGGTATAGGCTGAAATAGAGAGGTCTCTAGTTTAGGAAACAAGGAAGGGAAGAATTAGCATATGCTCCTTGAAAATCCTGTAGAAATCCTCTTGTGGCATCGTACTCTGGCTTGAGGGTGGCTAGTTGTAGTAGTTCATAGTGAAGTCTTGCCTATGGTTGTGTGGAGAGCATCTCACCCTTCAGTAGTGGCCAAAATATATCATATTTGTAGATAAGTAACTTGTATTTTTCCATGAAATGACTTGAATACATGTATGGATTGAATGGTATGTATGATGATGATTTTGGAGCTTGACTGTGTATTTCTAGAGATGTATGATATTTGCATAAAATGTATATCTTCCCAAGAAGTCTCATGTTTTGATTTTAGATAGTATCTGTATGTAATGAGGTAGCAGCAAGAATATGTCTGTGAAAAGCATGTGTGAATGGTAAATAGGGTATGAACATGTACAATTATTTGAGTAGGTAAATAACCCAAGTCTCGGCTACAATCTAAGTGGGAAAACGTCCCTAGGAAAAACCATAGTGTGCCTTGGACAATGTAACATCCCCGGCCACCCATGCTAGGCCATGCTACTCTAGAAAACAATTTCATTCTATGCTTAGAATATTGTAACATACCCAACATCCAACTGAGCTATGCCACATAAAATTTTTGAACTGCATGCAATTAAAATATATAAACACAGAACTCTTGCAGAACTTTATATATAAAACGAAAACAGAAAAATACATTTGTAAATGAAAAGATTCATACTGAAATAACAGTAAACATATACATGCATCATATACAAGAAATACCCATAAATATAAAGGCAGTTACAACCAAACATATGATAAACCCATAAAAATAAACACGTAAATAATAATGCAGCATGTAAATTTATCACACAATTGACACTTATCTTGGTAGGAATATCACCAACTGAGTGCAAACCTTCCACGAACCTCCCAGCCTTGGACCACACTGCTCATCACTCTCAGCAGTGGGTCACCCCCGAGATGGGACTAAAATCCACTTGGGTACAAGGTTTCCTAACCAGTCTAATGGCTCATAGACAACATGAAAGTCTCTGTCATAGGTGCCAACTCAAACTAACAACCTACAGTCTCTCATTCCCCACATGCATGTCCCACCCCAGAAAGTGTGCCCCTTCTCTGCTCAACAGTCCTTCGGCTGCCCCACTTCCTTTTTGGGCTTCAAGTATAGGCCAGACATGAAGTCTCATATCCTTGTAGCTATAGTTTAGCACCTTCAGGAAATCAATTCCCATCAATTCCCTCACCCAGAGAGAAATTTCTCACGAGCCTGACAACCCACCCCTTCAATATCCCACAAGCCTTAAAACCCGCTTCTTCAGTCCAACTCCCCAACTAACCAGGTACACAAACATGTATGGTTATGGATACAGGTTCAGGTACAGTGACATGAAGGTACGAAGGATCACTCAATGGGTGTCTGAATGGTCATGATATGATTGACTAAATGATGGAAGGAATCCCCCCAAAAAGAACTAAGTCCAAACAATATGTATGCATGTTCCCAACTTGACACTTGTCATGTTGGGAGCTACTTTGGCCCACTTGTCCCCATCTTTAGAACTTAGGCTAAAATAATTATTCATACTTTATACTTTAAGAAAGATTAATATAATATTCCTTTTTGGCTTAAGATCCCTAGCTTAGCCCCTTTTCCTTGACTTTTATCCCCCCTTTCCCTAACTAGTGGAGTTTAGTCCCCCATACTCTTTTATCGTGGTCAGTCTGCGTGCAATGATGTATTTTATATTAATTGATGCGGCATATACCAAAAATAGTTGCACTAGCCTTTAGCATCTAGGCTCTCTAGCCTAATTCAAAACATAAGCCTCCTAGCTTATAATAACTAGCTCACCAGCCTATAAAACACAACATATACACAAAGGATCCATGGCCTCACAATCACACACACTTAAGTTGTTGCACGCGGTATCCTAAAATGTTCACACTTCATCATTTTACTGCGCAATACATGCGCGCACTATACCATGGATGGTGCATACAAAAATGAATATCAAACAACTCACCAGCTTAAGTACATTTTCATTACATTACAATTGGGTTTGGCCTAGGGATATTACAGACAAGCATAAGGTCCCTATGATTCTATAAGTCTTGTAAAATACTTAGAGAAAGACTTCATGAAAATGGCTAAGTCCTAGAGTGGATTGCTAAGAAAGAGGGAAAACCCTAACATGCCTCACAGGATCGTAACCGTTGATTTGGCACGATGGTTGGATATGGGCCTTGTATTGGCTCACAGGTGAGATTTGATCTCGACCGTCGATCTGGTGGAGTGGAGAGATCTTGACCCTCCATTAGACCAAGTGGTAGTGCCTGTAGGGGGGTGTACTCCAAATCAACGAGGACCGTTTATCCACCAGAGGATATCTATGGAATATTTTGGATCATTAGATCCAACGTGGTGGAAGCGGTTAGAGACTGAGGACATTATGACCCAACACCATCATGGTCATTGGATTTGATATGATGAGAATATCTCAACCATATATCATAAGGGGAGTGTTATCAGAGTCCCATGGTTGGAGTAACCCTAGGTGCCGAAGTGGAGGCATTCCAAAATGGGAAGTGTGAGGGACGATTTGGACCATCCATCGAGGGATAAGCCATGATTAATATCCATGATAGATCACCATGGCTCTTGTTTGAACAAGACTAAGAGGAGAGGTGATGTCAGTGTGACATACCATGCTGACAAGGACCGCCAACTTGACCATAAGGAACACGTGTCAGTCTGTGATTGAAGGAAGGACCAGGGGGAGTCCTTGTTTGATCATACCTTGGGACAGGTGTCATTAAATTTGAACTGTTAGATCCATGAGATAGGGATATCTCGACTGTCCTTTATAAGGCATCCTTCAAAGTGAATCATGGTGATACACTCCGATGGAGGAGATATAAGAAGAAGATTAGACCATTGATGAATTGGGACAGGAGGAGCTCCGAGGGGAGATCGGGACCATCGATTTGTCGAGATCAAAGGGGCTCCAAGAGTGCAGATATGACCATTGATTCAACATACTGGGATGATGCCCGAGAAGTAATCGTGATTGTTGATTGGTCGAGATCAAATTATCTCTGAGATGCAATTATGATTGTTGATCTATTAGGGTCAGAGGATCTCTGAGGGGAGATCATGACCATCCATCGCAAGGTAATTTTCATAATATATCATGGATATATACTCTAACAGGGAGGCTCCAAGATGAAATCTAGACCATTGATCTACCAAGGTTCGAGGGATCTGCAAATGATCTGGACAGTCAATTATTTTAGTTGAAGGCCTAAGGGGATGACATGGATGGTTCCATGTGTTATAATGTAGGTGGTGCCATGTGTTGAGCATATAATTTTCCATGTGGCATAGTGATTTGGCGCCCATAGGTGAATTTTTGTGGGAAATATGAGTGCCACATGTAAAGTGGCGATAACGCCATGTGTTATGTAGAGATGGTGTCGCATGTCAAGAGGATGTGGCATAACCAAGAAGCTCCGATGAAATCATAGTTGGCCATCATCATGTCCCTAGAACTGTCTGATCTGTCGGAGGAGGGAGTTGTCGGACTCAATCATTGGAGTGCATTGGATAACTTGTCGTGGGAGCACTCCAGTGGGAGGATCACGATAGCGACGAAAGGCGATAGAAGGAATCTGATAAGCATTGGCCGAGGTGGAGTGGGGCAAGTTCCATGTCTGCACCATGAAGCATGGTGCATTTACCAAGAAATACACATTAGTGCCACGTAGGAGGACACCTATGATAGGGCGCCATGTGGACGACATGTGGCGGTGAGGTGGCCATAAATTTGAGAAGCCATAACTTTCAATCCAGAGCTCAGTTTTGAGCAAAATTATAGTCATTGGAAAGCTCTAGACGAGCAGAAGACGATGGTTCCATTGAAAGGAAGTTTTGAGTTGGTTAAAGGGAATGAAATTTTAATACCCCATTCTCTTAAAAGCTACTTAGGGGGTTGGGTGTGTTACAACATGTAGTTAATTAATGGTATCGGAGGAAAAATAAAATTTTATGTGGCGTGGCTTAGCTTGGGGTTGGGGACATTACATTGTGGTATCAGATCTAATTTTCATGTTTGTTGCTAATGAGGAATGTTACATTATGGTAAAATATAAGATAATTGTTGTATGTCATAGCTCATGTTGGGCTTGGGGACATTACAATAAGACATGGATACTTTGTTCACAAAGATTATTCTTCCCAATCATAAATTTGAACTTAATGATAAGTTCATGGTCAATGAGAAGAAGGATGAAGTTGTAGGTGTTAAAGTGACTACATTGCAAGGGATATTTGGTTCCATACTAGTGGAATCCACTGCTCGAATGAAGTTCAAAAGAAGATGAATAATTTTTTCAACAAGGCCAATGAAAGTTAGGTTATGACACTTGAGAAAGAGTTTATCTCTCTTGAATCACTCTCTTTTCATGAAATTGAGGACTATCTGGCTCATGTAAAGGAGCTGCAGTTGAAGTTGGGTAAATTTGGAAAGGAATTCTCGAAGAAGAAAGGAAAACTTATCTTGATGAATCTGAAAACATGGTATGATGTTTTTGCTCCACATTTTGGGGAAATTGGGCTTCAAGAAAATAAGATGGCAAGGATTATACCCTTTTGTCCTTTTTCTCTTTGTTGATTAAGACACATTGAAAATTGTTTGAAGGAAATATTAATAATAAGCAATATGCACATTTCATTAAGGGAAAAGGTTGATATAACTAAAGATAAATAGATCGAGTTGGAAATCAAGAAAGAGGCCATGGTGGAGATCATGATAAGGATCATGAAGATAAAAATGATAAAATAAATCATGTCAGTGACACTCAACAATAGACTATGAAATTTGAGAATAAGAAGCCCTTTTATTACTATGGAGATATATGATACTTTGAGAAGGTATGGAGGAATAATATTTGCGAGCTTAAGGAGAATATTAAGAGGCTTGAAGGCAGATGGTCAACCAATCGACCAACTATGTGCTCAAGAATACAAAGGTGATGGAAACAATACATTTTTTGTTATCTTATTTGAAGCATTACATGGTCATACTTCTCAAAAGCAATGGATAGTTTTCTTTAGTCGTTCACATCACATGGTTAAGGAAGCTTCTCTCTTTTATTCCTTGAATGAGACTAACGAAGAGAATGTATTTGTCATATATGATTATGACCTCACTATTATTTGTAGTAGTAGGGTTGATTTTGAAAATGTTGTGATCACTAATGATTACCATGCACCTAATCTAAGTGCAAATTTTTTATCTATGCCACAACTCACCTAGACTGGAAAGAAAAATTGAACTTTGGCTTGATAAGTTTGTTATGAAGGATTACACAATAATTTTGAAGTTGTTGTTGATGGTATTATTGAACACAAGGATGGAATAATTTTTATGATTTTAAAGGTGCAAAGACAGAAACTAGACCATTTTGCATTTATATCCAAAACTCCTGATAGAAGCAATATTTGGCATGAAAGTCTAGGACATCTAAACTTTAGAAGTATGAAGTTGTTGGTTAGGTTGAATATGGATCATGTACTCCCTAGAACAGTTCCTCTAGAAGGTGTATATGAGGGATAAGTTCTTGTTAAGCATCACCAAGAAAACTTTGAAAGAGGGAATTCTTGGAGGCAAAGACACAATTGGAGCTTATGAATAGTGAATTTGTACAATGAACCATCCTTCTTTAGTAGGTGAAAGGTATGTTCTAACCATCATTGATGATTTTTTCTAGGTTTACTTGGATTTATTTCTTGAAGAACAAGGATATGGTTTTGAGAAATTCAAGGAGTTTAAGGCATTAGTTGAAAAACGACTTGGTCAACTTGTGAAATGTTTAAGGTCTAATAATGGAGGATAATACATGTGTAATGCCTTTGAAGGATACTTATCTTGGAATGGTATCTAATGAAAAATAACAATACCTTACAGACCTATGAAACATGGTGTTGCTAAGAGGAATTAAAAACCCTTATTGATATGGGTACATGTTTGCTTCAATAAAAAGGAATATTGACTAGGTTTTGGGAAAATATTTTTTCCTACTCAAACTATCCTTTGAATAGGGTTCCAACTAGAGAAATGTGGGATCTCACTCCTGTTGAGAAATGGAGTGGAAGGAAACCTTTGGTTGAACATCTCAAAACCTTTGGATGCATGGATTTGGCTCATATTTTGGATGAGAAGTGGAATAAGTTGGACCCCAAGATTTAGTATTGCATCATGGTTGGTTACTTTGAAGATTCTAAATCCTATTGATTATATGATTTGAATAATCAATAAGTGATCTATTGATGATATGTTATATTTGATGATAAGACTTCAAGATATTCTCTCCCAATACTTGTCTCTTGTGATTCAATGAAAATATTACAAATTTATGAGGTCGATTAGTTGTTATGAGGAAAATCTCTCTCTATGGCTAGTGGTAAACCACAACAGATGGAAACACACCAGAAATCAACTCTAATCTCAAGTATGCTATATAGATGAAATTCTAACAAGATAAGGCTAGAATCTTACCTCATCCGGACGTACGAAGAAGATCATTGTTGAGAACACAACCCAAAGCTTTATACCTGCAACTTGTCTTCAACAACCAAGATACGTAAGCATGTGGTAATTATATATAATGTTAGCATATTAAACAACATAATCCATTAACATACATAAAAAAAAAAGAGTATTTATATTAATGTAATCAACAATTATTTGTATTAAAGAGTATTTCTATTAATGTAATCAACATAAGTACATAGGTGGCAAACTTCTATAACGACACATATCGGAACCGAGAAACTAAGTCCCTCCAGTCATGTCTCCACCACTTCAATCCTCCACAAAGGCAAGTTCACATGTAGGATTCAATGAGGTTCTCCATCACAAGATAGGAAGAGCTTGGGGGATGAACACAAAAAGTTCATACTTTCAAGGACAAAGGGATGCAAACTCAATTGAGGTGAAATTTCTCCAAAGTGTCTTTGCTCTCAATAATGAATTGTATATTCTGAAGGCTTGGATATGGCTCAATTTATAGCCTCCAAATGAAATTGAAGGGTTGATTATGAGTGTTTCCAGTATATGGAAGGTCAAGGATCATGGATTACGTGACATGGCATGGAAACCCGGCACAATGTTAATTTTTTGAGCACCAAACCTGATGTATGTGGGTTGTAATGGAGCATCCTACATATGTACACATGTTGTATAACTATCAGGTAGCATACATGTTTAAAAATATGATTTTTTATCTCTAGAGTGATGGGAAATGAGATTTGCAAAGGGAAATGGAAGGCCATCCAGGAAAGATGCATGGAGTGTGACAAAATTTTCTATAACAGATACCCCCTAATGTGTGAGTTCATAGGAGTATCTATGATGGCCGAAATACATTATAATTCCCAAAAGTGGAGTAATGAAGACTCAACTAGAAGTACTAGTTCCTCATGAGAATATTACAATTCATAGTGACTTTGTACACATGGTTGCCAATAAGAATTACACTGCAAATCCATGTGGATATATATCAAATAATTTTTCATGACCATGAATAGGAAATACAAAGTGGACATATGCCATACGATGTCATAGTCACGAACAAGACACGGTGGAGTCTAGTCTCAAAATCAACTGAAAATATCTATATACAATGGAGTACAATCTGATCTTCCATGATCACTAAAGTCATATAGGTATTGGTCTAATGAAAGACAACAACAAATATGGTATTTTGCTACTGTAAGCTGGAGGTCTTCTACACTATCCGTCAAAGGTGAAAGTATACATTATGTGAATATAGGAGTTGAAGTCGAGCACAATGAGACCACATTTGATTATCGATCATTAAGGTATACCGTTAAAAAACGTGAGACAACCAACTAATAATGAAATTAGGCGTCAAGGCATCGATTACATTCAATAAGTGTGAATAAGGGTGTTGAATTCGAACACTTAAAGAATCCATCGATCAAGAAACATTGATGTATTCCCAACTACTGATGGTGGGAGAACCTTTCACTGATGATTGCAAGCCTGATGCAAGAACATCGTCAGTAGCAAGCAGGCGTGGAGGCGGAAGACAGCAGGGATGAGCACCATCACATTTTTGGCACATGTTGAAAATGTTTGAAATGTTTTTGAAAGTTTGGATGCGCAGACACTAATGAAATAGTTAAGAAGGCGTACTTCCATATTGTAAATAGATCTTGAATGATTCACTCTCATCTGTAAGGTGTAGAGGCATTTATGCATAGTTAATGAAAGTAGGTAGATTTAAATTCTAGATTAGACAGTTTTAGGAGGTGGAGGGAAAATGAATATAGACACTCTCGTCTTTGTATCATGGTATCAATCAAGAGGGATTGTATGATTAAGCACATGCGAATAGAGGAGAAATAGAGAGTGGTAGATAAGAATCCATGTACAGAAGTTCTGAAATTAATACATGAAGCTTTGATTCAGACTCATGGGGTTCTAATGTTTTCTGTGTATACATGTTGAGTGCTATGCTTATGGTTGTTTTACTCTTTCTGTTGTGCATTTGCTTTTATGCTATGTATGTGTGATTTCATATTAAGTATTTGAAGTCAGAGAGAGAGTAAGGGAATGAGTTTCAATTGTTTCTCTTCTTGAGTAAGAGTTCCTGCAAGGAGTGCGTTGACAGAATTCAGAGTTTATCTCTGGAAGCTCAAGAGGGATACCATTATTCTCATTTCAACTGAAGTGCAAGATAATCACAGAAGTCATGCAAGGTGTGCACAAGCTGGTCGAGACCTTAGAACACATAGACTAAGGTTGAGAGATTGAAGGACTGTTGTTGCAGAGTTGCACAGAGTCAAGAGATTCAAATATTTAGGAATATTTCAAGAAGTACTGCAAGGAGTGCGTGAAAAATTCTTTTAGGAGACTTGAGTTTGTGAAAGGAAGCTTAGGAGGGTCAGCACATTCAAAGTGTTGAAGAGCAGAAGAGGAATTTTGGTCACCGTGTAGAAACTAGATTCAGGAAAAGGATCACAGGTCTGATTGAACCAGAAGGTTCTTTGGAGAGAGATTGAACAGTCGGAATTCTTCGAGGGGGAATTCCCGAAATAGAGAGAACCGTAGGATCTACAAGAGCTACAAGGCGGATAAGGGGCCGTTGATCTTGACTTATTGGGACGTCAGATCATTTCGGGGTCCGAGAGTCCGAAGTGTAAGCCAAATCCTTGGTTGATCAAACCCCTGAAATGTGAATAGAAGTATTCGTGTGTGGAAGGAGCGGGGGAAGAGTATAAGTGTTTCAGAACATCGAAATTCAGGAAATCAGGGATTACGAGGACATAAGGTGGTTCGAGAGTTCCAAACTCCTGATACCCGAAAACCTGAACAAGAAGAAGGCGACACGTGGAAGGACATGATACTTTCTATCAAGGGTCATGAAAGCAGAGGAGGAGAAATACCATTTTGGCATTTCGGGACTTCGGAGACCGGAAGACGGAAGCGACAGAGCATTCGATCCTTAGCATATCGAACTTCCGACACACGAAAGTCCGAAAGGATTTCAGGAGACGTAATTTCGGCATTTCGGGGTTTGGAGGTTTGAGAGTCCCGAGGACATAGTGGAAGTTCTTTTCGGTGGTTGAAATCCCGAAACCGCGAAGAGGAAGGGAGGAACGGAACATTTTCATTTCGGTAAATCGGAAGTCAGAAGTTTGGGACTCCAGGGGTTGAGAGAAAAGTTGCACGTCCTCTCCACTCCCGAGTTCGTGAAAGCCAAAAAGCAAAAATTGACATTAGAAAAGGCCAAGTGTTAGTATTTTGGGTTTCGAAGGTCGAAGAGGTAAGGCACTCGACCATGGGATTCACGAAATTGTGAAATCCGGTATCCTGAAATAAAAGAGGAGTTTCCTCAAGGTTTTTTGTAGGTGTTGATTTCTCGAAAGGGAAATAAAAGAGCCAATCGAGCTCTCAGGGGCCAAAAAGAAAAGATCCTGTGTGGATCCCAACCTGTGGGTCTGGGGGTCTACGTCAAAGCCTCTAGGTACTCATAAGACTTTAGATCTCGATTCCAAAATAGATGAGTTGAATTCGATGGAAGGAGTCCCGCTGAAAGGAGAGCATTAAGGAATCTCTCATCATCCAGCGTGAGGTACAAAGCAATAGCTTAATAATTAGGAGGAGCTCGAGCGAATAGGATGTTCATGAATCAACGACCATGTGTGTGTCTCTCATGTACCAAATGCAAGTAGTACATGAAAGAGACCCTCTAAATAGAAACCAATCATTAAAACTACCAACAAAGGAGAGGAAAACACCAATAGGGATAATGGAATCCAAGACACTGCACGAATATCAATGTGTGAATAGATTTCTTGTCATCAAACATAAGGGAAATCCCCAAGTCAGCAACCAATGAGGAGATGTCATTTGTTGGGTTCAGGGTTACCTACCAATGACGAAAGGAGGCATAGGGTTCAAGGTGGGACAACAACTTCATGTGATTCTGAGATACACTAAGGGTATGGATGACATCCAAATTCAAGAGTTCCAAGGAATGGTTGACACTGGTTTTAAACTTCCTTTGAACAAGATCATGAGACATATGGATAACTCAGGAAACATAGACTTAACATTGATCATTGACAAAAGATTGCAATGCAAGGGGCATCAACAAACTCTCCACAGGGACTGGAAGAATAACCAGTCAGAGGAGTAAACTCTAAGTAACGATATCAACTTCCTAAGGTCATGCTAAAACCAAAAATTGCATGAAAAGGACTCAAGAGTTTGTGCTCTTTTCAAAGGTGACATGACTGCTACCGTTTCGAGATAATTTTATTTTTCCGCCCATCTTTTTTTTGGTTTTTCATAGTCAAAGAAATGCTATGATATAGGAGAGGAAACGAGTGTTGCAAATAAGACACTAGTTCCAAGAAATGGAACATACCTATGCTCAGTGCAATGGAATGCATGTGGGGCATGGACATTGATAATTAGAAACCTTTGAAAAATATAACTCTATGTAAAACTCCACAGGATCATGAAACTTATGACAAGACATTTCTATTTGGTTAAGAAAACCATATTTTTCCTATATGAAGTTGATTCATCAATAAAATGATGGTCCTCATATATACTTCACAACTACTCATATGTTGTTTGAAGTCTTTTGCAAGTGTAGGTACAGAAATGATAGACATTTCCTCATTCATCCTTGGAGTTTTTTGCTCATCAATAGGTGATAAAGAGAATTCCAACCGCTCCTGCAATTCCTCCTTATCTTCTTCACCATATTTCTCTAGCTTAGATTCAAAATTGTCACATGTTGATATATTGATCTGCTCATTATCATTTGAATACTCAGAGGAAACAATTTGATTTTCATGACAACTTAAAACAGTAGATACATTTGATACAATGTCAAAAGTATCTACATCTTGGCTATCACTTTGAATATCATCATCCTCTTGATCATTATGAAAAGTGTCTTCCACTGCAGCATACTCTTTATGACTATTTGATCCTTTACTCAACAAATCAAATTCATAACAACATTCTTGATAAAGGAAATCAGCTACAAATTTCTCCTTGCAAAACAAACGAAAGGCAACATGAAAATGTGTTAGTGAAGTAATATAAGCAACCGGGAGTGATCTACACCAATCACAAGCTACTCCATATAAAGAGTATGTAAACAATTTGATGAGGACATATTCATGTATAACTTTCATCTTAAGTATGCACTCATGAAAATCTAGAAAATCCCAGCTGACATTATCCAATTTTCCCCTCTAAACCTAGGAAGGAAGCCTACCCATTCACTTCTATCAAGCACGAGGTTTGGAAAACCAGATATATTTGAGAAATCAAAAAATGCATACCTCTGAGAAAGAATATTGTCCATTTCAAACCAGTGGATTCTCAAATAGATTCATCTATGATGAAGTTGGAGTTTCCAGGTAGAATATTGTAGTCAAGCTTGTGTCCTGCTCCTATCTACCATCAAGAGCTGGATCTGATCGTTGTCATTCTCCCAGGGAATATTTCTTCACTTTCGTCCCAAACAATGGCACCAAAAATGTTAGCACTGGGAGTCACACTTAGAGTGTTGTAAGTGCAAGCCCAGTACCCATCAGAATATAAATGGATTAAATTGGTTTGGGTAGGTGGATCAGCAATAATGGGAAAGAAAGAGAGAGGGAAACAACTTGTTTGCAAAGACATTCCATTGGGCAAGGAGTCATAACATCCTACAGATCAAAGGAAATCAAACTGTATATCAGACAAAGGGATATATAATGATGAGTAGAAGCATGGTGAATATGAAAAAAGGAAGAACGTCCACTGTACATAAATCTTTTCTGCAAACAGATAAAGATTGCTTTGATAATAAACAATGATTTAATGGGAAATCTACAATAGATCCTTTGTTGTTCATGAATCCATCCATCAATGGCAGCTATGATCCTCAAAACCTACAATATGTTCAAGCAAGGAGATAAAAAAGAAATGGAAAAACACATAAGACAATCTGATAACATCTTTCATGAATCTTTAATGGCAGAAAATGTCATTACAAACAGGCCCTCATGCTTACAAATGAGCAACTAAAACTGCTCCTCCATCTCTCTCCTCTCTTGGCTCATGAATCCAACCCTTTCCTTCTCAAAATACCTTTCATTTATAATGGATGATATCTATCTACCCTAAGGATGTCTATGCCAAGGAGATACATAGGATCCTCCTCCATTTAGGTGTCTTGTTACAAAAGATTCCAATAAAAACCTAACAAATTCCTATTTTGTAGGATCTTTCCTATTGTGATAAATGCCTTTTGAAACAGGTTATTATGTTTGATCTGGAGGTGGAACACATGTTCCTCATGTCCAAATAAATTCTAGGAGACCATTCAAACCTTCCCTGACAACTGACAGTCTTCCCATAGATCGAATTTGTGATATTGTTAGATTTCGCAGCGCCTATGACCGCATGCATTGCGAACTTTCCTGTAGGTGATTTTTTTAGATTTTCCCCAAAAATACAAAGTGGGTCAGGTGGAAGTTTTTTCAGCGAGTCAAAAACACCATGTTTTTCCTCCACACCAAATTTCAAAGGAACCCGTATGGGTATTCAAAATTTACAAGCAAAGGAATCCTCTGATGTGTGCTAATTGCTTGCAAACTGTCATAAATTACCAGTTCCCAGCACCGACGTTGCGAACTTTCCTGTAGCAGCCTGTTTCACTTGACAATGTTTTAACACCTCCCAAAACTATCTCAAGTGTCCCAAAATGTTGTAACAACTTCATAATCTTGGTACATGACTAGAAGAAAAAATTCAAATAGCTAATCATGGTTTTAAAAACATAGACATCCTCAAAAGTTGTAAAAATGCTTAACACAGGAAACTTGACCAAAAATGATGATTGGTTATGGAGGGTCAACATATTCATTTTCTAATCCTAGAGCTTCTCCTGGTAGAAACCTTCTCCAGCATGTCATAGGGCTATGTCCTTACAATCGCCCCTCCCTTGTAAGTCTTCCTATGTTGTTGATGTCCATAACTGTTGCTGAAGGATGTATTTTCTGTGAGTTTTAATGGAAGTTATATGTGTGAAGAGAGGGAAAACAAGAGATTAAGATATTGATGACATAATTTTTTTCAATAGGCTGGAAGTAAAAAATGTTTTATGGACTTTATCCTATACACAAGAGGTATAAGAGGAGACACTCTTTCAATTAGAAACAGTAAGGAATGACAATTGGGAGTTATAATAAAAGGGAAGTGCACAAAAATTCTCATCTTAAACATGGTTTACTCATCAATACAAATATCAGTTAATCAACATGAGTATGCATTCAATATTTAAACCTCATTCAATAGTTGATCAACCACCTGTTTCAAGTTTAAGAGGGGTGTAGATTTACTCTTTAAAAGTTGATCTTGTAAAGATGTAGAAAAATGGAATTTTAATAATGCTGGAATAGAGGGTTCGCAATGATAGGTGAAAATGATGGGAGCAAGTAAATTTTGAGTAGGAGGAAAACCAAATGAGGTCAGGTTTAATAGGAATAGTTCAGAGAATATTTTAAGTGAATTTTATAAATTGATAGCAAGGCAGTGACAGTTCGCAACGCCAAAAGGAAAAGAAGCTAAAACCCCTTTCTAGACCTTCAAACGGGATGTCAACTCTCATGGAGTACCTGGTGGTCCTTAGTTTGATTATGGTGTCTTTGAATTTGCACAAGGGTGTCTGCAATTATTCCAACCTCCAACACTCTCCTTCATCCACTTCACAGCAACAATTTGTAGTGCAACGGTGTTGTAATTTTATCTCTCAAATGCCAAACTAGGTCGGGCTGAATTTTTGTCAGCAGGTCAACGCCAATATCATGCTCCTCCACAAAAACGTTCATAAACCCCCACATCATCGATCAAAAGTTATGATCAAATATTTAGAATACTCTACTACAGGAAATGAGTTAGCAACACCTGTCTACTAGTTTGCAACGCTTGATTCAAACAAGAATTGCATAGTTCGAGGAGAATGTTAGGAGATCCGATGACATAATCCCTGAAAAATTGGTTAAAGTTGGTGCCGAAAATAATGAAATCTTACCTGTCATGTTTCTTTAATTTGCAATGATGATAGATGAAAGAATTATGCACTTAGAGTATGTTGTGAACTCTCGTAGTGAGTTGGCAACGCATACACCCAACTCTGACTTGACACTTAAATGGATAAATGATGACAAAGAGAATTTTGTGTATGACATGGAGGTGTGAAATTTCAAGGTAATGATGTAAGGATCAAAGGTGTGACTTAGAAAAAAAACCAAAGTGGTTCTTGACCCTTACAATATTATGTGATAACATTTGGCTCCATAGGGGATGGCATGTTCCCTGTGAGTTTCCAATAACATGTAGTTCCAATGCCTTATCCATTCCATATATGCAATCTGTACTCTATCTATGCCTTGAGAGAACCTTTGATCATTTATTGAAATCTGAATAACACTCACTGCAAACCAAATGCTTGCATAGCAAGCTTATTTATATACATTCCTACACTAATCTATCCAGCTGAGATTCTTTGCTTAGTTGTAGTCATACTTCCAAAGAAGCCAGGTGAGTATAATCGAACTGATGAAAATAACTCCTTCCATGCAAAGGTTGGAAATTATTTTGAAGTGATATGAAGCTTGTAGCAAGAGGTTAATAAGAAATGGATACTTACAACTATGATCTGAAATCATACCAACAACTGGATCATTAGAAACCTTTGAAAAATATAACTCTATGTAAAAATCCATAGGATCATGAAACTTATGACAAGACATTTCTAGTTGGTTAAGAAAACCATATTTCTCCTCTGTGAAGGTTGATTCATCAATAAAATGATGGTCCTCATATACTTCGTAGATACTCATATGTTGTTTGATGTCTTTTGCAAGTGTAGGTACGATAATGATAGAAATTTCCTCGCTGATCCTTGGAGTTTTCTGCTCAGCAATAGGTGATAAAGAGAATTCCAATTGTTGTTGCAATTCTTCTTTATATTCTTCACCATATTCACATGGCTTAGATTCAAAAATGTCACATGTTGATATATTGATCTGCTCATTATCATTTGAATACTCAAAGGAAACAATTTGATTTTCATGACAACTTAAAACAGTAGATACATTTGACATAATGTCAAAATTATCTACATCATGGCTATCACTTTGAAGATCATCATCCTCTTGATCAGTGTGAAAAGTTTCTTCTACTGAAGCATACTATTTATGACTATTTGATACTTTAGTCAGCAAATCAAATTCATAACAACATTCTTGATAAAGGAAATCAACTGCAAATTTCTCTTTGCAAATCAAACGAAATGTAGCATGAAAATGTCTTAGTGAAGTAATACAAGCAACTGGGAGTGATCTACACCAATCACAAGATGCTCCATCTAAAGAGTATGTAAACAATTTTATGAGGACATATTCATGTATAACTTTCAGCTTAAGTATGCACTCATGAAAATCTAGTAAAAACTTAGATGGCATTTCCCAATTTCCCCCTCTAAACCTAGGAAGGCATCCTTCGCATTCACTTCTATCTGGCACGGGGTTTGGAAAACCAAATATATTTGAGAAATCACAAAATGCATAACTCTGAGAAAGAATACCATCCATTTCAAACCAGTGGAGCCACCCATAGATTCATCTATGATGAAGTTGGAGTCACCAGGTAGAAGATTGCAGTCAAGCTTGTGTCCTTCTCCTGTCTACCATCAAGAGCTTGATCTGATCGTTGTAGTTCTACCAGGGAAGATTTCTTCACTTCCTTCCTCGAAAAAAATGCCAAAAATGTTATCACTGAGAGTCACACTTAGATTGTTGTAAGTGCAATCCCAGTACCCATCAGAATATAAATGGATTAAATTGGTTTGGGTAGGTGGATCAGCAAGACTAGGAAATAAAGGGTGAGGGAAACAACTTGTCTGCAGAGGTTTCCCATTGAGAAAGGAGTCATAACATCCTATAGTTAAAAGGAAATCAAATTGTATATCAGACAAAGGGATATATAATGATAAGTAGAAGCCCGGTGAATATGACAAAAGGAAGAACAGCCATTGTACATAAATCCTTTCTACAAACAAATAAAGATTTCTTTGACAATAAACAATGATTTAATGGGCAAGCTAGAACAAATCTTATGTTGTTCATGAATCCATCCATCAATGGAAGCTATGATCCTCAAAACCTGTTATATGTTCAATCAAGAAGATAACAAAGAAATGGAAAAACACAGAAGACTATATGATAACAACTCTCATGAATCTTTAATGGCAAAAAATATCATTACAAACAGGCCCTAAAGCTTACAAATGAGCAACTAAAACTGCTCCTCCAGCTCTCTCCTCTCTTGGCTCCTAAATCCAACCCTTTCCTTCTCAAAATCCCTTTCATTTATAGTGAATGATCTCTATCTTCCCTAAGGAGGTCGAAACCAAGGAGAGACATAGGATCCTCCTCCATTTAGGAGTCTTGTTACAAAAGATTCCAACAAAAACCTAACAGAATGCTCTTTTTTGGGATCTTTCCTATTGTGATAAATGCCTTTTGAAACAGGTCATTCTTATTGATCTGGAGATGGAACAAATGTCCCAAATGTCCAAATAACTCCTAGGATACCATTCGATCCTTCCTTGACAGCTGGAAACCCTCCCATAGCTCAAATTTTTCAAACTATTAGAGTTCGCAGTGCCTGTGGTAGCATGCACTATGAACTTTCTTGTAGGTGATGTTTTTATCCTTTCTCAAAAAATATGAAGTGGGTCAGGAGGGAGTTTTGTCAGCAAGTCAAAAACACCATGTTTGTCCTCCACACCAAATTTCAGAGGAACCCAGATGGGCATTCAAACCTTACAAGCAAAACAATCATCTATTGTGTGCTAATTGCTTGCAAACTATCATAAATTACCAGTTCACAACATCGGTGTTGTGAACTTTCCTGTAGCAGCCTGTTTCACTTGCCAATGCTTTAACACCTCCCAAAATTGTCTCAAGTGTCCCGAAATGTTGTAACAACTTCATAATCTTGTACATGACTAGAAGAAAATATTCAAATAGCTAATCATGGTTTTAAAAACATAGACATCCTCAAAAGTTGTAAAAATGCATAACACAGGAAACTTGACCAAAACTGATGCTTGGTTATGGAGGTTCAACATATTTGTTTTCTAATCCTAGAGCTTCTCCTGGTAGCAACCTTGGCCAGCATGTCATAGGGCTCTGTCCTTACAGTCTCCCCTACCTTGTAAGTCTTCCTATGTTGTTGATGTCCATAAGTCTTGTTGAAGGATGTATTTCTGTGAGATTTAATGGAAACTACATGTATGAAGAGAGGGAAAACAGGAGATTAGGATATTGATGATAGAACCGTTTTCAATAGGCTGGCAGTAAATAGAATTTTATGGACTTTATCCTATACACAGGAAGTATAAGAGGATACACTCTTTCAATCATAAACAATAAGGAATGGCAATTGGGAGTTATAATAAAAGGGAAGTGCAAGAAAATTCTCAGCTTAAACAGGGTCTACTAATCAATACAAATATCAGTTAATCAGCATGAGATTGCATTCAATATTTAAACCTTGTTCAATAGATGATCAACCATCTGTTTCAAGTTTAAGAGGGGTGCATATTTAATCTTTAAAATTTGAGCTTGTAAAGATGGGAAAAAATGGGGTTTTAATAACGTTGGAACAGAGGGTTCACAACGCTAGGTGAAAATGATGGGAGCAAGTAAATTTTGAGCAGGAGGAAAAATAAATGAGGTCATAAGGTGGTCAGGTTTAATAGGCATAGTTCAGAGCATATTTTAAGTGAATTTTGCAAATTGATAGCAAGGCAGTGACAGTTCGTAACGCCAAAAGGAAAAGAAGCTAAAACCCCTTTCTTGACCTTTAAATAGGATGTCAACTCTCATGGATTACCTCGTGGTCCTGAGTTTAATGCCCGTGTCTTTGAATTTTCACAAGGGTGTCTGCAAGTAGTCCAACCCACAACACTCTCCTTTAGCCAGCTCGCAGCACCAGTGTGCAGTGCACTGGTGTTTTAATTTTATCTCTCAAATTCCAAACTGCGTCGGGCTAAATTCTAGTCAGCGGGTCAATGCCAATATTATGCTCCTCCACAAAAACTTTCAGAAAAACCCACATCATTGTTCAAAAGTTAGGATCAAATATTTAGAATACTCTGCTACAAGAAATGAGTTCGCAATGCCTATCTAACAGTTCACAGTGCCTGATTCAAACAAGAATTGCATACTTCGAGGAGACTATTAGGAGATCCGATGACATGATCCTTAAAAGATTGGTTAAAGATGGTGTTGAAAACAATGAAATCTCCTCTGTCATGGTTCCTTAATTTGCAATGATGATAGATGAAAGCATTGTGTACTTAGAGTACATTGCGAACTCTCCTAGTGAGTTGGCAGC
>ML788094.1:435208-455479 GCA_009831015.1 Picea engelmannii
GGATTATGAAACTTATGACAAGACATTTCTAGTTGGTTAAGAAAACCATCTTGCTCCTTTGTGAAGGTCGATTCATCAATAAAAGGATGGTCCTCATATAATTCACAGCTACTCATATGTTGTTTGATGTCTTTTGCAAGTGTAGGTACAGAAATGATAGACATTTCCTCGTTGATCCTTGAAGTTTTTTGCTCATCAATAGGTGATAAAGAGAATTCCAACTATTGTTGCAATTCTTCCTTATACTCTTCACCATATTCCCATGGCTTAGATTTAAAACTGTAACATGTTGATATATTGATCTTCTCATTATCATTTTAATACTCAAAGGAAACAATTTGATTTTCATGACAACTAAAAATAGTAGATACATTTGATACAATGTCAAAAGTATCTACATCCTGGATATCACTTTAAACATCATCATCCTCTTGATCATTATGAAAAGTGTATTCTACTGTATCATACTCTTTATGACTATATGATCCTTTACTCAACAAATCGAATTCATAACAACATTCTTGATAAAGGAAATCAGCTGCAAATTTCTCTTTGCAAAACAAACGAAATGCAGCATGAAAATGTCTCAGTGAAGTAATACAAGCAACCGGGAGTAATCTACACCAATCACGAGTTGTTCCATCTAAAGAGTATGTAAACAATTTGATGAGGACATATTCATGTATAAATTTAAGCTTAAGTATGCACTCATGAAAATCTAATAAGAACTCAGCTGGCATTTCCCAATTTTCCCCTCTAAACCTAGGAAGTCATCCTTCCCATTCACTTCTATCAGGCATGGGGTTTGGAAAACCATATATATTTAAGAAATCAAAAAATGCATACCTCTGAGCAAGAATCTTGTCCATTTCAAACCAGTGGAGTCACCCATAGATTCATCTATGATGAATTTGGAGTCGCTATATAGAAGATTGCAGTCAAGCTTGTGTCTTGCTCCTGTCTACCATCAAGACCTGGATCTGATCATCGTCATTCTCCCAGGGAAGATTTATTCACTTCCGTCCCCGACAACGATGCCAAAAATGTTAGCAATGAGAGTCACACTTAAATTGTTGTAAGTGCAAGCCCAGTACCCATCAGAATATAAATGGATTAAATTGGTTTGTGTAGGTGGATCAGCAAGACTGGGAAAGAAAGGGAGAGGGAAACAACTTATCTGTAGAGGCATTCCACTGGGCAAGGAGTCATAACATCCTATAGATCAAAGACAATCAAATTGTATATTAGACAAAGGGATATATATTTATTAGTAGAAGCATGGTGAATATGACAAAAAGAAGAACATCCATTGTACAAAAATCCTTTCTGCAAACAGATAAAGATGCTTTGACAATAAACAATTATTTAATGGGAAAACTACAAATCCTTTGTTGTTCATGAATCCATCCATCAATGGAAGCTATGATCCTCAAAACGTGCAATATTTTCAAGCAAGAAGATAAAAAAGAAAAGGAAAAACATAGTAGGCAATCTGATAACAGCTCTCATGAATCTTTAAAGGCAGAAAATGTCATTACAAACAGGCCCTCGAGCTTACAAATGAGTAACTAAAACTGCTCCTCCAGCTCTCTCCTCTCTTGGTTCATGAATCCAACCCTTTCCTTCTCAAAATCCATTTCATTCATAGTGAATGATCTCTATCTACCCTAAGGAGGTCGAAACCAAGGAGATATATAGGATCCTCCTCCATTTAGGAGTCTTGTTACAAAAGATTCCAACAAAAACCTAACAAATTGCTATTTTTTGGGATCTTGCCTATTGTGATAAATGCCTTTTTAAATAGGTCATTCTACTTGATATAGAGATGGAACACATGTCCCTCGTGTCCAACTAACTCTTAGGATACCATTCAGACCTTCCCTGACAGCTGGCAGCCCTCGCATAGCTCGAATTTGTGACACTATTAGAGTTCCCAGCGCCTGTGATAGCATGCACTGCGAACTTTCCTGTAGGTGATTTTTTTTATCTTTTCTCCAAAAATACTAACTGGGTCAATAGAAATTGTCATTATCAAGTCAAAAACACCATGTTTTTCCTCCACACCAAATTTTAGAGGAACCCAGATGGGCATTCAGAAGTTACAAGCAAAGCAATCCTCTGTTGTGTGTTAATTTCTTGCAAACTGTCATAAATTACCAGTTCACATTGTCGGCACTGCAAACTTTCCTGTAGCATACTTTTTCACTTGCCAATGTATTAACACCTCCAAAAATGTTGTAACAACTTCATAATCTTGGTACATGACTAGAAGAAAAAATTCAAATAACTAATCATGGTTTTAAAAACATAAACATCCTCAAAAGTTGTAAAAATGCATAACACAGGAAACTTGACAAAAATTGATGCTTGGTTATGGAGGTTCAACATATTCTTTTTTCTAATCCTAGAGATTCTCCTCGTAGAAACTTTGGCAAGCATGTCATAGGGATCTGTCCTTACAATGTCCCCTCCCTTGTAAGTCTTACTATGTTGTTGATGTCCATAATTGTTGTTAAAGGATGTATTTTTTGTGAGTTTTAATGGAAGCTATATGTGTGAAGAGAGGGAAAACACGAGATTGGGATATTGATGACAAAACTTGTTTCAATAGGCTGGCATTAAACAGACTTTTATGGACTTTATCCTATACATAGGAGGTATAAGAGGAGACATTGTTTCAATCATAAACAGTAAGGAATGACAATTGGGAGTTATAATAAAAGGGAAGTGCAAGCAAATTATCATCTTAAATAGGGTTTACTCATCAATACAAATATCAGTTAATCAGCATGAGAATGCATTCAATCTTTAAACCCGGTTCAATAGTTGATCAACCACCTGTTTCAAGTTTAAGAGGGGTGCAAATTTACTCTTTAAAAGTTGAGCTTGTGAAGATGAAAAAAAATGGGGTTTTAATAACGTTGGAACAGAGGGTTCACAACGCTAGGTGAAAATGATGGGAGCAAGTAAATTTTGAGCAGGAGGAAAACTAAATGAGGTCAAAAGGTGGTCAGGTTTAATAGGCACAGTTTAGAGCATATTTTAGGTGAATTTTGCAAACTGATAGCAAGGCAATGATAGTTCGCAATGCCAAAATGAAAAGTAGAAAAAACACCTTTATTGACCTTCAAATAGGATGTAAACTCTCATGAAGTACCTGGTGGTCCTGAGTTTGATGCCGGTGTCTTTGAATTTACACAAGGGTGTCTGTAAGTATTCCAACCTCCAACACTCTCCTTCAACCAGTTCACAGTGCCAGTTAGCAGTGCACTGGTGTTTTAATTTTATCTCTAAAACTCCAACCTGACTCGGGCTGAATTTTGGTTAGCAGGTCAATGCTAATATCATGCTCCTAAAAAAAAAAATCATAAAAACCCACATCTCCATTAAAAAGTTATGATAAAATATTCAGAAGACTCTGCTACATTAAATGAGTTCGCAACGCCTATCTACCAGTTTGCAGTGCCTAATTCAAACAAAAATTGCATACTTCAGGGAGACTGTTAGGAGATCTGATGATATGATCCCTAAAAAATTGGTTAAAGATGGTGCCGAAAACAATGAAATCTCCTCTGTCATGGTTCTTTAATTTGCGATGATGATATATGAAAGAATTATGTACTTAGAGTATGTTGTGAACTCTCCTAGTGAGTTGCCAATGCATACACCCAACTCTAACTTGACACATAAATGGATAAATGATGACAAAGAGAATCTTGTGTACAAGATGGAGGTGTGACATGTCAAGGTATGTTGTAAGGATCAAAGGTATGACTTAAAAACAAAACCAAAGTGGTTCTTGACCCTTACAATTCTATGTGATAACATTTGGCTCCACAGGGTATGGCATGCTCCCTGTGAGCTTCCAAGAACATGCAATTCCAATGCCTTATCCATTCCATATCTGCAACCTGTACTCTGTGTATACCTTGAGAGAATCTCTGATCATTTATTGAAATCTAAAAAACACTCACTACAAACCAAATGCTTGCATAGCAAGCTTATTTATATACATTCCTACACTAATATATCCATTTGAGCTTCTTTGATTAATTGTAGTCATACTTCCAATGCACCCAGGTGAGTATCGAACTGATGAAAATAACTCCCATCCAACTGTTCGAAAGAATTTTCAAGTGATATGAAGCTTGCAACAAAAGGTTAATAAGAAATGGATACTTACAACTATGATCTGAAATCATGGCAACAACTAGATCATTAGAAACCTTTGAAAAATATAACTCTATGTAAAAATCCACAGGATCATGAAACTTATGACAAGACATTTCTAGTTGGTTAATAAAACCATATTTCTCCTCTTTGAAGGTTGCTTCATCAATAACATGATGGTCCTCATATACTTCATAGATACTCATATGTTGTTTGATGTCTTTTGCAAGTGTAGGTACAGAAATGATAGACATTTCCTCGCTGATCCTTGGAGTTTTATGCTCATCAATAGGTGATAAAGAGAATTCCAACTGTTGTTGCAATTCTTCCTTATCTTCTTCACCATATTCCCCTGGATTAGATTAAAAACTGTCACATGTTGATATATTGATCTGCTCATTATCATTTGAATACTCAAAGGAAACAATTTGATTTTCATGACAACTTAAAACAGTAGATACATTTGATACAATGTCAAAAGTATCTACATCTTGACTATCACTTTGAAGATCATCATCCTCTTGATCATTATGAAAAGTGTCTTCTACTGCAACATACTCTTTATGACTATTTTATCCTTTACTCAGCAAATCGAATTCATAACAAGATTCTTGATAAAGGAAATCAGTTGCAAATTTCTCTTTGCAAAACAAACGAAATGCATCATGAAAATGTCTTAGTGAAATAATACAAGCAACTGGGACTGATCTACAACAATCATGAGTTGCTCCATCTAAAGTGTATGTAAACAATTTGATGAGGACATCTTCATGTATAACTTTCATCTTAAGTATGCACTAATGAAAATATAGTAAATACCAAGGTAGCATTTCCCAATTTTCTCCTCTAAACCTAGGAAGGCAGCCTTCCCATTCCCTTCTATCAGGCACGGGGTTTGGAAAACTAGATATATTTGAGAAATCACAAAATGCATACCTCTGAGAAAGAATCTTGTCCATTTCAAACCAGTGGAGTCACCCATAGATTCATATATGATGAAGTTGGAGTCACCAGGTAGAAGATTGTAGTCAAGCTTGTGTCTTGCTCTTGTCTACCATCAAGAGATGGATCTTATCATTGTCATTCTCCCAGGGAAGATTTCATCACTTTCGTCCCCAAAAACAGTGCCAAAAATGTTAGTAATGAGAGTTACACTTAGACTGTTGTAAGTGCAATCCCAATACCCATCAAAATATAAATGTATTAAATTGGTTTGGTTAGGTGGATTAGCAATACTAGGAAAGAAAGGAAGAGGGCAACAACTTGTCTGCAGAGGCATTCCATTGGGCAAAGAGTCGTAACATCCTACAGATCAAAGGCAATCAAATTGTATATCAAACAAAGGGATATATAATTATGAGTAGAAGCATGGTGAATATTACAAAAGGAAGAACATCCATTGTACATAAATCCTTGTTGCAAACAGATAAAGATTGCTTTAACAATAAACAATGATTTAATGGGCAAGCTACACTAGATCCTTTGTTGTTCATGAATCCATCCATCAATGGCAGCTATGATCCTAAAAACCTACAATATGTTCAAGCAAGAAGATAACAAACAAATGGATAAACACATAAGAAAATATGATAACACCTCTCATGAATCTTTAATGGTAGAAAATGTCATTACAAACAGACCCTCAGGCTTACAAATGAGCAACTAAAACTGCTCCTCCAACTCTCTCCTCTCTTGGCTAATGAATCCAAACCTTTCCTTCTCAAAATCCCTTTCATTTATAGTGAATGATCTCTATCTAGACTAAGGAGGTTGAAACCAAGGAGATACATATGATTCTCCTCCATTTAGGAGTCTTGTTACAAAAGATTCCAACAAAAACCTAACAAATTCCTATTTTTCAGGATCTTGCCTATTGTGATAAATTTCTTTTGAAATACATCATGTTGCTTGATTTGGAGATGGAAAACATGTCCCTCATGTCCAAATAACTCCTAGGAAACCATTCGAACCTTCCTTTATAGTTGGAATCCCTCCCATAGCTCAAATTTGTCAGACTGTTAGAGTTCGCAACGCCCGTGACAACATGCGTTGCGAACTTTCCTGTAGGTGATGTTTTTAGATTGTCTCCAAAAATACGAAGTGGGTCAGTCGAAAACACCATGTTTTTTCTCCACAACCAATTTTCGAGGAACCTAGATGGGCATTCAAAATTTACAAGAAAAAAAATCCTCTATTGTGTGCTAATTTATTGCAAACTGTCATAAATTACTAGTTCGTAGCACTAGTGCTGCGAACTTTCCTGTAGTAGCCTGTTTCACTTGACAATGTTTTAACACCTCCCAAAATTGTCTCAAGTGTCCCAAAATGTTGTAACAACTTCATAATCTTGGTACATGACTAGAAGAAAGCATTCAAATAGATAATCATGGTTTTAAAAACATAGACATCCTCAAAAGTTGTAAAAATGCATAACACAAGAAACTTGACCAAAACTGATGCTTGGTTATGGAGGTTCAACACATTCATTTTCTAATCCTAGAGCTTCTCATGGTAGCAACCTTGGCCAGCATGTCATAGGGATATGTTCTTACAATATCCCCTCCCTTGTAAGTCTTCCTATGTTGTTGATGTCCATAACTGTTGTTGAAGGATGTAATTTCTGTGAGTTTTAATGGCAGCTATGTGTGTGAAGACAGGGAAAACAATAGATTATGATATTGATGACATAATTTTTTTCAATAGGATGGCATTAAACAGATTTTTATGGACTTTATCCTATACACAAGAGGTATAAGAGGAGACAATCTTTCAATTAGAAACACTAAGGAATGGCAATTGGGAGTTATAATAAAAGAGAAGTGGAAGCAAATTCTCAACTGAAACATGGTTTACTCATCAATACAAATATCAGTTAATCAACATGAGAATGCATTCAATCTTTAAACCTAGTTCAATAGCTTATCAGCCACATGTTTCAAGTTTAATAGGGGTGCATATTTACTCTTTTAAAGGTGAGCTTGTAAATATGTAGAAAAATGGGTTTTTTATAACGCTGAAACAGAGTATTCGCAGCGCTAGGTGAAAATGATGGGAGCAAGTAAATTTTGAGTAGGAGGAAAATTGAATGAGGTCATAAGGTGTTCAGGTTTAATAGGCATAGTTCAGAGCATCTTTTAAGTGAATTTTGCAAACTGATAGCAAGGGAGTGACAGATCACAGTGCCAAAAGGAAAAGCAGCCAAAACCTCTTTCTCGACCTTCAAACATGATGTAAACTCTCATGGAGTACCTGGTGGTCATGAGTTTGATGTTGGTGTCTTTGAATTTTCACAAGGATGTATGCAAGTAGTCAAACCTCCAACACTCTCCTTAAGCTAGTTCGCAACACCAGTTTGTAGTGCACCAGTGTTTTAATTTTATCCCTCAAATGCCAAATTAGGTCGGGCTGAATTTTGGTTAGCAGGTCAATGCCAATATCATGCTCCTCCAAAAATATTTCAGAAAAACCGACATTGTCGTTCAAAATTTATGATCAAATATTTAGAAGACTCTGTTACAGGAAATGAGTTCGCAACGCCAGTTCACAGTTCTTGTCTAGTAGTTCGCAACCCCTGATTCAAACAAAAATTGCATACTTCGAGGAGACTGTTTAGAGATCTGATGACATGATCCCTGAATAATTATTTAAAGATGGTGCGGAAACCAATGAAATCACTTCTGTCATGGTTCTTTAATTTGCAATGATGATAGATGAAAGCATTACATTGTACTTAGAGTATGTTGTGAACTCTCCTAGTGAGTTGGCAACTCATACACCCGACTATGGCTCGACACTTAAACATATAAATGATGACAATGAGAATCTTGTTTACAACATGGAGGTGTGACATGTCAATGTAATGTTGTAAGGGTCAAAGGTTTGACTTAAAAACAAAACCAAAGTAGTTCTTGACCCTAACAATTCTATGTAATAACATTCATCTCCACAGGGGATGGCATGCTCCCTGTGAGCTTCCAAGAACATCAAGTTCCAATGCCTTATCCATTCCATCTTTGTAATATGTACTCTATGTAAGCCTTGAGAGAACCTATGATCATTTATTGAAATCTGAAAAACACTCACTGCAAACCAAATGCTTGCATAGCAAGCTTATTTATATACATTCCTACACTAATCTATCTAGCTGAGCTTCTTTGCTTAATTGTAGTCATACTTCCAATGCAACCAGGTGAGTATCGAACTGATGAAAATAACTCCTTCCATGCAACTGTTCGAAAGAATTTTCAAGTGATATGAAGCTTGTAGCAAGAGGTTAATAAGAAATGGATACTTACAACTATGATTTGAAATCATAACAACAATTGGATCATTATAAACCTTTGAAAAATATAACTCTATGTAAAAATCCATAGGATCATGAAACTTATGACAAGACATTTCTAGTTGGTTAAGAAAACCATATTTCTCCTCTGTGAAGGCTGATTCATCAATAAAATGATGGTCCTCATATAATTCACAGCTACTCATATGTTGTTTGATTTATTTTTCAAATGTAGGTACATAAATGATAGACATTTCCTCGCTGATCCTTGGAGTTCTTTGCTCATCAATAAGTGATATAGAGAATTCCAACTGCTGTTGCAATTCTTCCTTATCTTCTTCACCATATTCTCGTGGCTTAGATTCAAAATTGTCACATGCTGATATATTGATCCGTTCATTATCATTTGAATACTCAAAGAAAACAATTTGATTTTCATGACAACTTAAAACAGTAGATACATTTGATACAATGTCAAAAGTATCTACATCCTGGCTATCACTTTGAAGATCATCATCCTCTTAATCATTATGAAAAGTGTCTTCTACTACAACATACTCTTTATGAATATTTGATCCTTTACTCAGTAAATCAAATTCATAACAACATTCTTGATAAAGGAAATCAACTGAAAATTTCTCTTTTCAAAACAAATGAAATGCAGCATGAAAATGTCTTAGTGAAGTAATACAAGAAACCGGGAGTGATCTACACCAATCACGAGTTGATCCATCTAAAGAGTATGTAAACAATTTGATGAGGATATCTTCATGTATAACTTTCAGCTTAAGTATGTACGCATGAAAATCTAGTAAATACTCAGCTCGTATTTCCCAATTTTCCCCTCTAAACCTAGGAAGGCATCCTTCCCATTCACTTCTATCAGGCACGAGGTTTGGAAAACCAGATATATTTGAGAAATCACAAAATGCATACCTCTGAGAAAGAATCTTGTCCATTTCAAACTATTGGAGTCACCCATAGATTCATCTATGATGAAGTTGGAGTCTCCAGGTAGAATATTGCAGTCAAGCTTGTGTCCTCCTCTTGTCTACCATCAAGAGTTGGATCTGATTGTTATCGTTCTCCCATGGAATATTTCTTCACTTTCATCCCCAAAAACGGTGCCAAAATTGTTAGCACTGAGATTCACACTTAGACTGTTGTAACTGCAAGCCCAATGCCCATCAGAATATAAATGGGTTAAATTGATTTGGGTAGGTGGATCAACAAGATTGGAAAAGAAAGGGAGAGGGCAACAACTTGTCTGCAGAGGCATTCCATTGGGCAGGGAATCATAACATCCTACAGATCAAAGGAAATCAAACTGTATATCATATAAAGGGCTATATAATGATGAGTACAAGCATGGTGAATATGATAAAAGGAAGAGCATCCATTGTATAGAAATATTTTCTGCAAACAAATAAAAATTACTTTGAAAATAAACAATGATTTAATGGGCAAGCTACAACAGATCATTTGATGTTCATGAATCCATCCATCAATGGCAGCTATGATCCTCAAAACCTACAATATGCTCAAGAAATAATATAACAAAGAAATGGAAAAACACAGAAGACAATCTGATAACAGCTCTCATGAATCTTTAATGGTAGAAAATTCCATTACAAACAGGCCCTTAGGCTTACAAATGAGCAACTAAAACTGCTCCTCCAACTCTCTCCTCTCTTGGCGCATGAATCCAACCCTTTCTTTTTCAAAATCCATTTCATTTATAGTGAATGATATTTATCTACCCTAAGGAGGTCAAAAACAAGGAGATGCATAGGATCCTCCTCCATTTAGGAATCTTGTTACAAAAGATTCCAACAAAAACCTAACAAATTGCTATTTTTCGGGATCTTGCCTATTGTGATAAATGCCTTTTGAAACAGGTCATTCTGCTTGATCTGGAGATGGAACACATATCCCTCATGTCCAAATAAATCCTAGGATACCATTTGAACCTTCCCTGAAAGTTGGCATCCCTCCCATAGCTTGAATTTGTCAAAATGTTAGAGTTTGTAGTGCCTTTGACTGCATGCACTAAGAACATTCCTGTAGGTGATGCTTTTAGATTTTCTCCAAAAATACAATGTAGGTCAGGCAGAATTTTTGTCAGCAAGTTGAAAACACTATGTTTTTCCTCCACACCAAATTTCAGAGGAACCCATATGGGAATTCAAAAGTTACAAGCAAAACAATCCTCTATTGTGTGCTAATTGCTTGCAAACTGTCATAAATTACCAGTTCGCAATGTTGGCACTGCAAACTTTCTTGTAGCCGCCTATTTCACTTGCCAATGTTTTAACACCTCCCAAAACTGTCTCAAGTGTCCCAAAATGTTGTAACAACTAATAATCTTGGTACATGACTAGAAGAAAACATTCAAATAGCTAATCATGGTTTTAAAAACATAGACATCCTCAAAAGTTGTAAAAATGAATAACACAGGAAACTTGAGCAAAATTGATGCTCGGTTATGGAGGTTCAACGTGTTCATTTTCTAATATTGGAGCTTCTCCTGGTAGCAACCTTGGCCAACACTTCATAGGGATTTGTCCTTACAATCTCCCCTCCCTTGTAAGTCTTGTTATGTTGTTGACGTCCATAACTATTGTTGAAGGATGTATTTTCTGTGAGTTTTAATGGAAGATATATGTGTGAAGAGAGGGAAAATAGGAGATTAGGATATTGATGACATAATTGTTTTCAATAGGATGGCATTAAACAGAGTTTTATGGACTTTATCCTATACACAGGAGGTATAAGAGGAGACACTCTTTCAATCAGAAACAGTAAGGAATGTCAATTGGGAGTTATAATAAAAGGGAAGTGCAAGCAAATTATCAGCTTAAACATGGTTTACTCATCAATATAAATATCATTTAATCAGCATGAGAATGAATTCAATATTTAAACCTTGTTCAATAGTTGATCAACCACCTGTTTCAAGTTTAAGAGGGGTGCAGATTTACTCTTTAAAAGTTGATCTTGTAAAGAGGCAGAAAAATGGGGTTTTAATAGCGTTGGAACAGAGGATTCATAGCGCTATGTGAAAATGATGGGAGAAAGTAAATTTTGAGTAGGAGGAAAACTGAATGAGGTCAGAAGGTGGTCAAGTTTAATAGGCACCATTCATAGCATCTTTTAAGTGAATTTTGCAAACTGATAGCAAGGCAGTGACAATTCGCAATGCCAAAAGGAAAAGCAACCAAAACCTCTTTCTCGATCTTCAAATAGGATGTAAACTCTCATGGAGTACCTAGTGGTCCTAAGTTTATTGTTGGTGTCTTTGAATTTGCACAAGGGTGTCTACAAGTAGTCCAACCTCCAACACTCTCCTTCATCCAGTTCGTAGTGCCAGTTTGCATAGCATTGGTGTTTTAATCTTATCTCTCAAATGCCAAACTGGGTTGGGCTGAAGTTTGGTCAGCAGGTCAATGCCAATATCATGCTCCTCCACAAAATATTTCAGAAAAAAACCCACATCACTGCTGAAAATTTATGATCAAATATTTAGAAGACTCTGCTACAGGAAATGATTTCATAGTTCCTGTCTACCAGTTTGCAGCGCCTAATTCAAACAAGAATTGCATACTTCAAGGAGACTGTTAGGAGATCCGATGACATGATCCCTGAAAAATTGGTTAAAGATGGTGTTGAAAACAATGAAATCTCCCTTGTCATGGTTCTTTAATTTGAAATGATGGCAGATGAAAGGGTTATGTACTTAGAGTATGCTACAAACTCTCCTAGTGAGTTTCTAGTGCATACACCTGACTCTAACTTGGCACTTAAACGGATAAATGATGACAATGAGAACAATGTGTACAACATGGAGGTGTGGCATGTCAAGGTAATGCTATAAGAATCAAAGGTGTGACTTAAAAACAAAACCAAAGTGTTTCTTTACCCTTACAATTATATGTGATAACATTTGTCTCCACAAGGGATGGCATGCTCCTTGTGAGCTTCCAAGAACATGCAGTTCCAATGAGTTATCCATTCCATCTCTGTAATATGTACTCTGTCTATTCCTTGAGAGAACCTATGATAATTTATTGAAATCTAAAAAACACTCACTGCAAAACAAATGCTTTCATAGAAAGATTATTTATATACATTCCTACACTAATCTATCCAGATGAACTTCTTTTCTTAATTGTAGTCATACTTCCAGTGCAGCCAAGTGAGTATTGAACTGATGAAAATAACTCCTTCCATGCAACTTTTCGAAAGAATTTTCAAGTGATATGAAGCTTGTAGCAAGAGGTTAATAAGCAATGGATACTTAAAACTATGATCTGAAATCATACCAACAACTGGATCGTTAGAAACCTTTGAAAAATATAACTCTATGCAAAAATCCACAGGATCATGAGACTTATGACAAGACATTTCTAGTTGGTTAAGAAAACCATCTTGCTCCTCTGTGAAGGATGATTCATCAATATAATCATGGTCCTCATATATTTCATAGCTACTCATATGTTGTTTGATGTCTTTTGCAAGTGTAGGTACATAAATGATAGAATTTTCCTCGTTGATCCTTGGAGTTTTTTGCTCATTAATAGGTGATAAAGAGAATTCCAACTATTGTTGCAATTCTTCCTTATCTTCTTCACTATATTCTTGTGAATTAGATTCAAAACTGTCACATGTTGATATATTGATCTGCTCATTATCATTTGAATACTCAAAGGAAACAATTTGATTTTCATGACAACTTAAAAAAGTAGATACATTTGATACAATGTCAAAAGTATCTACATCCTGGTTATCACTTTGAAGATCATCATCCTCTTGATCATTATGAAAAGTGTCTTCTTCTGCAACATACTCTTTATGACTATTTTATCCTTTACTCAAAAAATCGAATTCATAACAATGTTCTTGATAAAGGAAATCAACTGAAAATTTATCTTTGCAAAACAAACAAAATGTAGCATGATAATGTCGTAGTGAAGTAATACAGCCAATCGGGAGTGATCTACACCAATCATGAGCTGCTCCATCTAAAGAGTATGTAAACAATTTGATGAGGACATCTTCATGTATAACTTTCAACTTAAGTATGCACTCATGAAAATATAGTAAAAACTTAGCTGGCATTTCCCAATTTTCCCCTCTAAACCTAGGAAGGCAACCTTCCCATTCACTTCTATCATGCACGGGGTTTGGAAAACCAAATATGTTTGAGAAATCACAAAATGCATACCTCTGAGAAAGAATTTTGTCCATTTCAAACCAATGGAGTCGCCCATAGATTCATCTCATGATAGCATGTTAAATAAATGGAGTCACCCATATATTTTATATTTTACATTTTACAGTTAAAGAATATACCATGTTCTTTAACTGTAAAATAAAATAGTTATATTTTAGACATTTAAATTTTATAGCATGTTCTTTAGACATTTATATTTTATATTTTACAATTATATTTTATATTTTACAGTTAAAGAACTGGAGTCACCCATATATTTTATATTTTACAGTTAAAGAACATGCTATATTTTATATTTTACAGTTAAAGAACATGCTATATTTTATATTTTACAGTTAATGAACATACAATCTCATTGAATTCTCACTATGTTCTCACTATTGATAGAGAATACAAAGATATTTTCTCCTCACCTACCGGGGTACCTATGCACTACCATGTCAAGCATCCCATCGATCTGACCCCCGACGCACCGCTGCCCAATGGGCCAGTCTACTGCCGCTGTCTGTTAGAGAATGAGGAGATCAAGAGGATCCAAGAACTTCTCCACAAGGGGCACATCCATCCCAGCTCATCGCCCTATGGGAGCCTAGTCGTAATGGTGCAGAAGAATGACGAGACCTAACAACTCTGCATTGATTATCAGGCCCTAAATAAAATCGCAGTCAGGAACCAGTACCTGATTCCCAGAATTGACGATCTCCTTGATAAGCTCCAGGGGGGAAAATACTTCAGTAAGGTTTATCTCAACCTTTCTTAGGTCTGGCTACCACCAGGTTCCCATAGAACAAACAGATGTATGGAAGAACGTCTTCAAGTCAAAAGGTCTTTTTGAATGGTTGGTCATGCCCTTTAGTTTGAAAAATGCTACAAAAAATTTCATGAGGATGATGAACGATATCTTGTGACCTTTCACTAATACTTTGGTAGTGGTGTATCTGGATGACATCCTCATCTACATCAAGACTTGGGCAGAACACTTTCAACATATTCAACAGGTTCTGCACACCCTGCGGTAGCACAATCTATATGCCAACTTGGAAAAATGCTTCTTCGGCATGTATAGGGTCCAATACCTCGGCTACATCATGGATCAACATGGTGTGCATGTGGATCCAGCCAAGATTCGGGTCATCTGTGACTGGCCAGCCCCAACCACACTCACTAAGCTTCTTAGGCCTTGCCAATTTCTATGGCAGGTTCATGTTGGGATTCTCCCATATTGAATGGGCCCTCAGCCATGTAACCAGTGGTGGTGGTAAGACAAAATTTGTGTGGGGCCTGTCCCAACAATAAGTGTTTTATGATTGAAAGAAACGCTTGTGCTCAGCCCCAATACTTTCATTATCGGACTTGTAGCAACCCTTTGAGATCAAGATAGATGCTTCAGACTATGTTGTGGGAAAATTTCTCACTCAACACGGCCATCTCATGGCCTATCATAGTGAGACACTATCAAATGTTGTCTGTAAGTACCCTAATTACGACAAAGAAATGTACTCCATTGTGTAAGCCTGCCACCAGTGGAGACATTACATTCTCGGGAAGGAGATAGTCATCATAAGCCACTGTAGTTCATGAAGACACAAGGAAAATTGCAGAATGACCACCATCATAGGTGTTCCAAATACTTGCAACAGTTTCACCTCAACATCAAGCATAAAGCCAGCAGTACCAACCGAGTCGTTTATTTCCTCAATCGACCTCTAGTCGCGGCATTCACCATGGTGCTAGAATATTGCGACCATGAGACCTCCGAATGGGCCAACCTCTATGAGACAGACCCTCACTTCGCCACCACATACCAAATGTTGGGCGCAAACTCAGTTGTTGCTAATTTCCATCTTTAGGATGGGCTATTGTGCCAACTAGGCCATATTTGCGTTCCATCAAGCGAGTGAGTGAAGCTTATTTGGGAAGCCCACTACAGTCAAGTGGTAGGACACTTCGGCGTCAAAAAGACAATGGTAGTGCTGCAGAAACATTTCTACTAGTTGAAACTTTGACAGGATGTCAGCAAGTATATCAGGTCCTTCACTGCCTACGTTATTTCCAAACCGACCACTAAGAAACAAGACATGTACACCCCCCTACCTACTCCTGATAGGTCATGGGAATCCATCTCAATGGACTACATGTCGGGTCTTCATTCCACCAAGAGGGGAAATGACTGTGTCTTTGTGGTTGTTCATCACTTCTCCAAGATGGTGATCATGGACGCCTACAAAAAGAGCATCACAACAGAGGCCAGTACCAAGCTCTTCTTTGAATGAGTCTAGGTACATTTTGGAATCCCACAAACCATTGTCTCAGATCAGGATAGTTGGTTCCTCAGCACATTATGGTCAAGCCTCTGGTCACTGATGGACACCAAGCTCACCAATTCCATTTCCTTCCACCCCTAGACAGATGGACAAATTGAAGTCGTCAATCAGATGATCGTGCATATCCTACGCATGTACAATTCCAAGCACCCCTGCACATGGGATGAGATTCTTTCCTATGTTCAACATATCTACAATAGATCCCTACATAGCTCAACCGACCACAACCCCTTTCAGGTCGTGTTGGGATTCCAACCATTGGGTCCCATGGATGTTGCACTACCTCTTGTGACCACCCCGATCGATTCATCACCTACTCCAACTGAAGCTGAAAAAGCCTCCTGGTTCATTGAGCGAATCCATCACATCCACCAACAGGTTCAGTATATTTTACAGAAGTCCAATGCCAAGTACAAGCAACACCATGATCAACACCGGGTGCCACATAAGTTTCAGGTGGGAGACGAAGTGTGGTTACACTTGGAGAAAGAATGCCTTATGGGGCCCCATCAAAAGCTTCTCCCACTTTGTTATGGACCTTACACCATCACAAGGGTTGTGGGTGACAATTCTTTTGACCTCAACATTCCCCCTTTCCTTGGACTGCACCCAATGTTCAACGTGGATCTCCTTTGTCCATACTTCCCACCATTATTGGACACCTCAGAGATAAAAGAACAACTGACACCAACAGAGCTCAACCCTGACTACTTGAAATAGTCATCCAATGATTAGATTGTGGACACACAGGTCAATATCACTCACCAACAAAGGATCCATCTTTATCGAGTTGTCAAATCAGGGCAACTCCTGCACCAAGGCAAGTGGTTCACCAGGGGCCCAATTCAACAGAAATTTCCTCCGCTGATGGGGGAACTCAACACAATGGATAACATTGCTTCCTAAGTGAGGAAGATTGATCCAGATGGATTTCGGTGGCCTCCCACCTATTCCAACTGGCTCATTTTGGCATTTTTCCAGTTTGGCAGTTGTTTTCCTAGTTTTCGGGTCCCTGACTTTCAGGGCGGTTTTGAGGCCCTAAACTGAATTTTTAGGGCTCGCCACAATTAGATTGTAAATGAAGTCGAAGTCTGATAACAACATGTGTATTCCTCAAATAGACCTTTCCAACAGGCTATCGTGCACCTAAAACAAAGATCATATGCAAACGTTACAACCCAAGGAAGTTGATGTACTAGCTTATACCCCAATGAGGCCCACATGAGTTTTGGCGCTTCATCTCCTAGGGTTAGGTTTTTAGATGTCTAGGATTTTAGAATTCATGTTTATTGTAAAAAGGCTTGGAGAGCCTCGTTGTCACCATCTTCTTGCGAAGGAGCGCAGTCGTCACATCTCTTCTTAGAGATAAGCCGTCGCCATTCTAGCAAGCTTGTTTTCCGCTGCATTTTACAGTTTTAGCACATTTTCTTATTGAATAGAAACCAATTTTATTGTATCTCTATTATTGTATCTTTGCTATTCTTGTGTATCTGTGTTAATAATAATAATAATATGTATTCATTTTTGTTCTGCTCATAAAATCTGGATCATTCCTCTAGTTGGGTCTGTTGAACATGAGGCTAAATCAACATCACCACTTCCTAGATGGGTTCATACAACATGAGAAGAAGTTGTTGATCTTATCGGTGATCCTATAGATCAACATTATACACATTCACAATTCTAGCAGGCATCCTCTCTTTTGACTCAAGTTTAAGAGACTTGTGATATAGGAATGCTTGCATAATCTTTTGGCCATCCAAATTGGGACACAACAATGAATGAATAATATTGTTCCTTAATGGTGAATGACACACGGGATCTTGTACCTCTTTCAAAAGAAAGAAAACTTGTTAGATGAAAACGAGTGTATAGAATTAAGTATGCATCAGATGGAAGTGTTGAAAGACGTAAGGCCCGATTAGTTGCCAAAGGATTTTCTCAAGTTGAAGGTATTGAAAATAATGAAACTTTCCCCCCCCATAGCCAAAATGAATTCCATCCACCTTGTTTTAGCCCTTGTTGCTTCACATAAATGGGAGATTCATCAAATGGATGTTAAATCAACCTTCTTGCATGGAGATTTGTAGGAAGAAATTTACATGGAACAACCTCTCGGATATGTTCAAAATGACTCCAACCTTCTTTTTCACATTAAGAAACCTCTCTATGGTCTTATAAAATCTCATTAGACTTAGTATGCTAAAATAGTTAGCTTTCTTCTTGACATCATCTTTTTCAGATGTCATCTTGACACCAATGTCTATACCAAGAAAGTAGGTAACCATCTCATAATACTTGTTCTTTATGTTGATGACCTACACACTAAGCTACACATGCACTTCATCAGAAAGCTTATTCAAGATCACATTCTTAAAGTGCTCTTTTACCCTACAGATGATGAAGTTGCATACATTTTCACAAAGTCTCTTACAAAAGTGAAGTTTTCCAAACTTCGATCTATGTTAAGAATTTATGATGTTTTCATTAAAGGAGGATAAACTCTAATGCTTCATTCCTCCTCCTATTGTGTCACCTTTGTAAATTCTTCAATCCTATCATAGGTTGTTCTTAAGGGGGTATGCTAGAATATGTAGACACTTAGAAGTTAGTTAAGATCAACTTGATCTAATGTGTCTTTAGGTAAAGTATGTTTCACTAGTATGTTTCTTTAGTATATTTCTTTAGTATATATTTGTAGTTATCTAATCCAACAATCACGATATGTTCTAGAAATAAAGTAATCCAATGGCTCAACTTCTCCTCTAAACTCAAAGCTATATTGATATGTGGTTTAACACTGGATTGGTCCATGATGTTATTCAAAGAGCATATAGGATCATTTGCTTATGATAGATTGTGAGAAACTCATATGTGGAAATACACTATTATCAAATTAATGAAAAAATGATTATGGTCTCTAAAATGAAATTGAAATGAAAAAATGATTATGCTCCCTAAAATAAAAATGAAAAAAAGTAACAATAATAAAAAAAACAGCTATTATTGAGACCTGTAAAAATAATGATAATGATAATAAGTGGGCTTAACCATTAAAAATATGAGTTTTTTTCCTTGGAAAATACATTTTAATTAGTTTTCAATATGGAATAATTTCTAATCAATCTTGAGTTTTCAATATGGAATAATTCAGAAATTTCCAATAACACTTGAATTTTCAATATGGAATAATTGAGTATATGACAAACAATGATAACTGTGGTGAATAAACTATTCATGTGCTTTGTAGTGGTTGAATTTTCAATATGGAATAATTCAGTATAAGACAAACAAATTTCCAATAATGTTGTAGCTTTCAATATGACATAATTCAAAATTTTCCAATAATTAAGCATATGACAAACAATAAATAATTCAGAAATTTCCAATAATTGAGCATATGACAAACAATGATGTTTGATTAAATGTCTATAACTTTTCTTCGATTATCCATTCATATATATATATAATAAAATACAGCTTTTTTTTTATGGAACAAAAATGACATCATTATAATTAATATGATTAAATATAATATTATTTAAAAATAATAATTTAACATTTATATTTATAAGATTTTGTATTAAAAATATGATTATCTAATAGATGAAAATAAAGAAAAGGCATATAATAGTTAGTTAGTTATGGTTTTTGTTTCTAAGTGGAAGGGTATATTACTAATGGCGAGAATGGTTGCTGACTTTGGACTTCATCGTTCAAAATTTCCACAGACCCCGTGAATTTATCAATTTATTCATTTTTGAATGGCCAGAACACTCTGTTTTCATTCAATCATATTTTGATTAATCAACGACGTGATCGCCATCTCTGATTGGCTTGAATATGCACCACGTTAGTGGTTAACGACTATTAATTATGCACCATGTTAGCGGTTAAAGTTTTAAACTATCTATTAGTGTATTTTACATTTTAGTTTTAAATTATTCATTATTGTATTTTTACATTTTAGTCTTAAATTATTTATTGTTGAGTTTGGTTTAATATGACGGAGATTTGTAATTTCTTCTATGTTTAACATGAAATTAGTTGTTAATAACAAAAAAATATTTTAATATTAATCATAAATAAAATATTTCAATATCCATCTTAATTAAAATAATTCTATATCAACTCTCTCTATATATAAAAAGAAAAAATAATTCAAAAAATTAAAATGTATCCAAATTGATTGTTATTCATTCAATATATATATATATATATATATATATATATATATATATATATATATATATATATATATA
>ML788094.1:516701-547386 GCA_009831015.1 Picea engelmannii
ACATTTTATAATGTTTTCAAAGTTGTTTAAATCTACATATTTTAATTTAATTATATTTATTGTTTTTAATCAAAGAAAATGTTGCTTTCATATATTCAATAAAATAATTTTTAAGAAAATTCAATAAAATAATTTTTGTTTAATGAAATTATATGTATCAAATCTATAATTTGCACAATTTTATTGCAAGTAAAGGTTTTTAGGATCTAATTAAATTTATTTATTTGATTAGAATATGCAATTTCATTATTTGGATAGTTAATTTTAACAATTAATTTGATAGTCATTTCTAATTGGTGTTATATAACTCTTCTACTTTTTGATGTAGGGAATCACAATTTTATGTTGTTTAAATTTCATTTTTATAATGTAAAAATAGATTGTTGAAAATCCCATAAAATAACCACTCAAATCTAATTTACAAAATTTAAATAAAAAAATAATAATTAATCCATTATCCAATTCAATTCATAAAATAAATGATATAAAATAAATTATAATAAAGAAAAATTATAATAAAATTGATTAATTTTAATATTTTATCCATCATCCATATTCCTACTTACATTGACTAAATTGAATATTAACCTTAGTTATAAATTTGTGTGAACTTAACCTAAAACATTTTAAGGTTAAAAGCCCTAGTGTCCAGCTTACATATAAATACATCCGAAGACCCCGTATTCCACTCAATACCGCGTACTGGCTTTTAGAGATGAGAGGATTTTTCGTTGATTTTCATCATCTTGCCTTTACACTTTTCATGGACTAGAAGGCACGATTTTACACCTAGTGGGATCCTTCGTACATAACGATAAAGAAAGTTTGTAGAAACTCGTCAATTCTGTCCGTCTCGAATTTGGTTTTTTAGGCTTCAAAAGTTTTTTGGTTGATTTCCATCATCTTGCCTTTAGACTCTGGTAGTCAATCGGCTTTTAGGCGTTAAAAGATTTCATGATCTTGCCTTTAGACTTTTCATTGACTGGAGTGTGGGACTGAAATAATGATGAAGAAATTTTGTTTGTGAAAACTTGTGAAGAATTTGGTTGGAATTTGATTAGATCGAATCTATAGCCGGATCAATACCATGCATCGTATGCGATGAAGTAATAAGGTGCGTGAGTAATTGTTTAAAAGTCATAAATTCTTCATTGTTTACATAGCGAGTCTTTTTCTAAATCAGCGGTATTTAATGTTTAAAGTCAATAGATGTGCGGAAAATTAGCCCGCTGGAATATCTTAACATAAATTGTCGCCAATTGTAAAGTCTCAATGTCGGACTTTACAATTGTCGCCACTTGTAAAGTCTCAATTGTCGATATTTTCTTGAAATGAAGGGTGCTCTGGATAGAAGGATTCAAACCTGAATGGCTTGTTTTTTGGGCTCACTTTGATGTCGAGATCTAGGAAGCTTGGTTAGATCCATTACATGATATGATTGTGGATTCAATCGCTAAACCTCTGATGAACAGAGAGTATGAGAGAAGAAATCGATCCAGTCGAGATGAAATTTGGTAGCTTTCTCCTCTATGATTGTTCCGGGTATGTATGTCTTTCACTATGTCCCAGTAAACCATATTTAAGGATCATATCATTTCTTTAAATTTTCCATAGTCCATATATTTGTGTCTAATTCCTCCTCATTTCTATGTCAAGCAGGTGATCATGTTAAAGTATCCTCCAATGATGCAATGGTGATTTTTCACTAGGTATTTGAGATTTTGTAGGATTATAAGGAAGTGAATCTTTCCCCCATTAACTGAGGTCCATAGACATTGGTAATGAACATTGATTCGTCTGATTCGATTAGTTGGAAATGGGAAGATAACAATCTCTTTGTGGAAAAAAATTTGAAGAGGTGGATCTCTAGGGGGTCGTAGCCATAGAACGACAACCTATCCAACATTTAGAGGATAGTTTGTTGAGCGTATCCGTGGAGCATTTGGTTTTTTGAATCGTGAGTATTTTTGGCTTGTTTTTAAGGATTTTGTTCCTTAGGATTAATTTCTTGCTTGGGATATTGAGAGCCCTTTTTTTTTTTTGTTAGTTTGTCCGTGATATGTGGGACTAACCTGTGGCTAAGAAACCGCGACTCAGGGGCATTTAAGTCGTCAAAATTGGGACTAACCTATGGCTAAGAAACCGCGACTCAGGGGCATCTAAGTTGTCAAAATCACCCGGGGATCGCACCCGGCCTGAGCCACACCAACCCTTAACATGGCTGGATTTTTGTCCCCGCAGGTTTCGAACCGGTAACTTAACATCACAGAGCACCTTAACAGCACACTCCGTCACTGACTGTCCTACACCTCGGGGACGATATTGAGGCCCCTTATGTTCCATGAGACAATATTCATTAAGAGTTGGATCCTATAACTTTTCTATCATGAGAGTGATTATGCCATAGTTTACCAATAAATTTCCAAGCTCTTAAAGTAACTTCTTATTGCTTCGACAATGTCTTTTTCTTTCCTGTTTTTTCAGTTTGGGAGATTCTTTGGAGATAACATTTTTTATTCCTAAAGAAGACGATGTTGGGTGATTAACTTTGGGTGTGGCTGTATGTTTAGCTTTGGATTTCTGAGATGGATTTTTCCTCTCTTCTTGCACATGCATCAATTATTCCTTGTAGATCCAACTCTCCTAGTTCCATGTATTCCCCTCCATCATGCTCTTCATTCCCTTCTTTTATAGAGATAATGTGTTCCTCATCCTATTCATTTTCATGTTCATTTCCTTAAGAATTTGGTTATGTCTAATTTTTTATCACGATCGAGGTGAGCGAGGTTCTCTCGATCATTGTGTTATTGGTTTGCTTGTTGGGATTGCCCTACCTCCGGGAATTGAATCTATTGCTCATCTTACCGCCTTTTGGAATTGGTGGTGGTGGAATTTTCCTCAAGGATTTTCTATTGCTGAATTTATCGAATCCCTTCTCATCGTTGGTTGTGTTTTTAGCCAAATCCGGAGGGGCATTTATGGGACAGTCCCGAAAGAGATTCCCATGAGCATGGAATTTTCTATAGTGAAAGGGATGTGTTCATAGTCAAATTTCTGAATACATTCAAAATCTTGGAATCTTAAGAAAATTGAATCTAACAATGGATTTGACACACTTAGATAGACACAAATGCAAGCATATGATGTACATTTTCCATGCTTTTTTTTCTCATAAATTTTGACAAAGGAGCCAAGGGTATTTCCAATTCCCTCCAAGATTTCGAATACCAATATTTCTATAGTAGGGAGTATAGACGGATATAAATAGGGGTAGTAGTAAAATCCTCCTGGGCGGGGTTGAATTTCACAGTCCAGAGTCGGAGATATAAGCCCGCAAAGATGAAGAAATAGAGGACACTTTCAGATATTTTCTGAATCTACCAATGAAGATGATGATGAATACACATTAGAGCATGAATTGTTCTGAGCCATCCGGCTTAGAGACTCCCATGTAATATGAATATTAGACAGGGGGAGTCTATGCGATAGCTGTGATAGACCAAAGAACCATCCTTCGAGCAGCTTGTAGAGTTTGAGAAGAAAAATCTAGAGCAGTCAATTAGCAAAAGTACAGTTTGATAGATTAATCAAGACTTCGTGATAGTATAATGATAAATGGGTCAGCATTATGGATAGTTGCGTAAGTAGAGTTTTGGACAATATGGACAGAGATGGATTCGTAAGAATACTTAGTAGGTTTGGACAGATATATGATAGTGGATGAGAGCATGGATTCATAGATTGGTTCAGAGACAAAGGAACATTATCATAATGGATGATAATTACATAGGAAATGGCTCGAACAATGCTAATGGATTCCAAATTGACAGATATTTTTTGGACACATGCAGTGCATACAACAATTCGCATTCAAAATAGAGTAATGCTCAGAGACAATAATGACAAAACTCCCTACGAACTATGAAAAGGAAGCACAAAAAAAAACCTCTACATCAAGGTAACTCAAGGTAGTATTTTATTAATTGAAATTTATGTTGATGATATTGTTTTTGCAAGTACTAATGACAGGTTAAGACAGAAATTTGGAAAGGATATGCAGAATGAATTTGAAATGTCATTACTTGGAGAACTATCCTTCTTTCTGGGTCTTCAGATATGCCAAAGAAACCAAGGAACTTTTATTTCTTAAACTAAGTATATCAGATAAATGCTAAAGAGGTTCGGAATGGAAGATTTCAAACTAGTTACCACTCCTATGCAAACCAGTTGCAAGTTGAAAAAATATGATGATTCAAAGTCTACAGAACAGAGACAATACAAGTCAATGATTGGTAGCTTACTATATGTGACAACATCTAGACCATATGTAATGGAGGCAGTTGGATAGGTGACACGATTTCAAGTGGCACCAAAGGAATCACATGTATTAGCAGTGAAAAGGATTTTTAGATATATCAAAGGAACATAAGAGTTTGGATTATGGTATCCAAAAGGAAAGGATCTATCACTTATTTCCTACACAGATGCATATTGGGTAGGTTGCATTGATGACCGACGAAGCACCACTGGAGCAGTGTTCTACTTGGGTGAGTGTTTAGTACCATGGTTAAGAAAGAAACAATCATCAATATCCTTATCTACAACCAAAGTAGATTATATTGCAACAACAACATGTCGTACACAGGTTCTATGGATGAAACAAAATCCGATAGATATGCAGGTTGAGTATGATGATCCCATTCCAATCTATTGTGATAATACAAGTGCCATCAGTATCTCAAAGAACTCGGTGATGCACTCCAAAACGAATCACATTCCAATCAAGTATCACTTTTTACGGGAACAGGTTGCAGAGAAGAAAATCATAGTTGAATATGTGGGCAAAAAAGAACAAGTGGCAGACATATTTACAAAACTGTTTCCATGGGAAGCCTTTGAGTATCTTCGCCAGAGAGTCGAAGTAATTTCTACTCCAAAATGAATTCTTTTGAATGCTTATCTTATATGTCTTAGATTTACATGAGGAAGCACCATAAATAGTACAGTTCAGGTTGGGAGATCCGTTTCAGGAAGAGTTCAGTCAGGGGGAGTATCCCCAAGTACAGTTCAGTTAGGGGGAGCAGCCCTAGATGGAAAGATACCTTTGCCATTTTTGACAAAGGGGGAGAGATTTATCAGATGCAGAATATAAATGCTTGGAGAGAGAGCACAGAGGCATGTAGACAAGGGGAGTAGCCCCAAATGGAGATACTCTTTTCCATTGATGTCAAAGGGGGAGAGATAGAAACATTTATGATGAGTATAAGGATGAATGTTATCATGACTAAGTGTTGCCATAAAATACCCTTTTCCATTGATGTCAAAGGGGGAGAGATAGAAACATTTATGAGGAGTATAAGGATGAATGTTATCATGACTAAGTGTTTCCATCAATGTTGGTGTTTCCATCAATGACAAAGGGGAAGATTGTTAGACAATTGGCTTAGGTTGATAGACATTTGGTATGGTTTTTTGGTTGTCATTGATGTCAACCATTGGAGAGTGATATTGTATATTGATTTCAACCCTTAGTGATTGATGTCAACCCTTGGAGAAAGTCCAATAACAAATTCTAGTAGCACAAAGGTTTGGGTAGTGGACCCAAGTTTGTTTGATGTATAATGATATGAGTTTTAGTCTATTTGAAGGTAAGAATATTCTATATGGATATTACATGTCATTCCATTTTCGGTGGTATGCAGAACGTCACATAACGCCTCACGGTTAAAGAGTTATGTCCATGTAAAATTGGAGAACTCAGGTTTGGGTAATGGACCCACGTTTGTTTCATGGATAATGGTACGGGTTTTGATATATTTGCAGAAAATACTATTCTATATGGATAGTACATGTCATTTCATTTCCAGTGGTATGTGGAACGTCATATAACTCCTCACGGTTGGAGAGTTATGTCCATGTGAAGTTGGAGAACCCTCATGAGTCATATAGAAGCCTCAAAAAGTCAAAGTAGTCAAAAATTTTGCAAAGAAGAAATTATTTAAATAATAAACTGAAGTGATGAGTGTACTATAAATCAAAGTGGATACAAAATAAATTATTTAAATAATAAATTTAGTGGATAAATTACTAAGTAGAAAAGTGGTTAGAAGCGAGTTAACCCTAAAATAAGGAAAGTGGGTTAAGATGGTTAAAAGGTAACCCCTTGAGGAAGCTACATGAAAGTATAAATAAGAGGCAAGGCTCTCTCATTTTAATCACACTTGATCATATTGAATATCTAAAGGTGACTGAGGTAACCAAAGGATATCTAAGCCGAATTTCAGATGGAAGGTGAAGCAAAGAAGGCCAAAATTCAAGGGAGGATAAATTCTTTTGATGATGCTTTCTAAGGTATGTTATTTACAGGTCATCTCACCATTTTCGCAATAACTTTTTTTCTTGAATGATTCATACTGTGAAATTGGGAGGCCATTGAGGAAACATATCCAAGCAGCTGTGATACAAATTTCATCTTGTGGTTCATTGTATTTTTGAAGTTACATGCCGTGGAAAATAGGGTTTGTGGCTAGTCTTCAAACTAGTCTAAAACATGTATTTCGGGTAAAAATGTCATAAATTATTCATAACATATCCAAATTCAGTAAGACCAAATGTGTTGGTTAGAGTAAATTTTGTAGTATTTTGTGTACAATTTTCAGATCCATGAAACAAATATTCCATGTGGGGCACGCTCTACAAGTTCGTTGTCTAGAATAATCCAGAATTCAACAAGGTATTCCATTTTTGCTATAACTCCTTTTCTGAGAGGTTCCAAGTAGTGAAACCTGGAGGAATTGCATAAAACACATTGAATAATATTGTGTACTATTTTCATATCTTTATTCATTACAGGTACATAGTTATGATTATTTCAAGTTAGGGTTGTTGACTAATCCAAAACTAGTCATGTGAGACTAAAGTAAAGTTAAGGAAGGTTTGCAGGTATGTGATCATATACACCAGGTCTATTATAGAGTTACAAATCATATTTGGATGATGAAATTGATGAGGGATTTTGGTTGAGGTACATGTTGGGTACATGTTTGAGACAAGTAGTTGATGAGTTGGAACATACATGAGGTGTATAGTTGATGATGTTGCTACATATTGATGAGTCATAGTTGATGGGTAGTTGATACATGATTGGTACATACTTGGTACATGGTTGGAGGCACTTGTTAGTATTATTGTTGACACATGGTTTATGGATGATGTAGCATACTTGTATTGGTATATTATTATAAGCACATATTGATCTTGGTGATGATTATGAGTTGTTTTGTTATGCTTGGTCGATGCACATATTTGAGTGTTGTCTTGGTGATTGATATTGGTAAGTAGATTTGATTTGGTTGATAAGATTGATGAGATAGGTTGTTGTGATAGGTTGTTTGGATAGGTTGTTGTGAAATGTTATTTGTATAGGTTTGGTGCATGGTTGATGCACTTGTTCATGGTACAGGTTGAGGTACAGGTTGGTGCATGGTTGATGCACTTATTTATGGTATAGGTTGATTACAGGTTGTTTGGTACAAGTTGGTGCATGGATGATGCACTTGTTTATGGTACAGGTTGATTACAGGTTGAGGTACAGGTTGATGCATGGTTCAGGTTATTGGTATAGGTTGTTTGGTGCAGGTTGATTGGTACAGGTTTACAACAATATATATCACAATGATAGTGTGACAGTGGTTCCATCATTCTACATCAAGGCGGTTGGACGGGGCAAGGACAAGTGGTTGTAGACACCTTCCGGTTGTAGCCAAAGAACATAGGGGGTCGTAGTCTCTTTCTGGTTGTAGCTAGAGAATTGGGGAGTTGGAGCTTCCGTTACGTTGTAGTCTGAGAAATTAGGGGGTTGGAGCCTCTTTCCAGTTGCATCTAGAAAACAAAGGAAGTTGGTTCTTCCAATGAATGTTTTTCTTAAATACATATAAGAAAAATCCTTCCATGGTTTTCTCCCTCTTTGGGTTTCCACATAAAACACTGGTGTACTGTGTATGTGTGTGATTGCTCATTTGTTCATTGTGTATTTACTCTGCAACTATTGGATGATAATGCTACATTGATATAACAATTTCATTTTATAGTGAAAAAGGATTAAATTGATCTATTACTGATTCACCCACCCTCTCAGTAATCCAACAAGTTTTTCATGAACTGGATATCTATTGTGACCTCAAGGGTTTCAATAAAGGTGGCTGATGGTTATGAAAAGTGAACTAGATTAGAATCAAGGAATGAACAACTATATTGAATATTCATGACTTGGAGGCATTGATGGCCTATGGTATTGATAGGTCTTCAGCTGCTACTGATAATTTAAATGGTCGCATAGTAATTCCCACCATAACATGAAACTGTGTTGAGGTTGAATGTTATAGGCGCCAACATAATCAAAAAGTAATGGGGACTCTTTATGTTCCATCTAAGACTCCTCATTGAAAGTTCAATGAGAGTCAAGATACTACCACCTTCCCAGAAATGGGTGTTGACGTCGACATGTAGGGAGGCATGACTACAAGAAGTTAAGGGCTGCTTGAAATTGACTAATCAAAGATGGTATCAGGTAATGATACATAGTAAGGTGGGATGACTAGTAACATGAATGAAGTTCATAATCCATGAGACTCAAAAACTTCCTTTGGTTGGGGTGTTGGTGGGGAATTTAAGAAACTGTAAAACATAGTTTGGTGTCAGGGGACAACCAAATATTGGGCTAAACTATGTTGAGAATAATGCAAAGATATGGGGGATAGGTCAAAACATAGATATATGGGACAAAGGTGTATAGGAAACTTGGGGTTTGGCCACTATAGGGATTATTTTGTGGATATAGCTATGAAGAAAAGATGCCCCAACCAAGGAGACATGGGTTTCTTTTCCAGGTAAAAAATGACATAGGATGTGATGGAAAAAACCTACAGACTTTCTATAAATCAAAAGGTACTTTATACAATTACCAAATGAATAAATAATAATTGGGGTTGATAATACACATGCATAAATGGGTTCCCTAGTAAATGATGGATTTTCCTTGTTGAGGCGCAAATATTGGAAATCTAACTAATGGAGGGTGGGAGCCACATTGGTAGGTTTATGTATTAGGTCAATGGGTGAAATTTGAATTTGCAGATAGTCAATTGATGTTGGATGAGGTGGAGGGATAATGAAAACGCAGAGGTGCATTTAATGTAACCAGAAGAACATGATTTGAGATTCTGAAATTGAAAGGTTAGAAATATCGTGAGAAGAAGCATGAGGTTCATTCTCTGAAGTATAAGATGATCGAGACTCCCAATTCTAGAAGGTAGGAATAGCATGGGTGTCTATTTCTCAAGGGAAAAATATATGTGAGACAACTCATGTAGGTCGGAATGCTACTAGTTGAAAATACCATAATGCAATGGAGGTGGAGGCACTGTAGATATGGGTATGGTGATCATAAAGGTATATGTCAGATGGTGTGACAGGGAAATGCAATTGTTCGCAGAGGGTTTATTATATACCAGTTTAAAAAATATACCTACGGGGGCCATAGGATGGCCAAAATTGTATGGGATGTGATTTTTCCTAACAAGTACCTGAACACAAAATCCAAATACCCGACGTGAAAAATTTCTGATGATAAATAACATATGAAAACTATTTGATAAAAATGATAATGAGAATGCATACCTATGCCTGCGACTTGGTGATGGCTCCACGGGACATCTGAATGACATACAAAATGGATGATACCAATGTGTAGGTGGCAGTTCGAGGATCGTTGTAACATACCCAACTACCCACAGGCCGGGAATGCTACCTTCAAGCCCACCCTTGGACTTCTTTCTCTTACAGATACATTTTCAGTCATTTAAGGATGCATAAAAGAAAATACTTTAACGACATGCACAACAGTAATCAACAAGCATGCAGAGTTTAAAGATTCAATGAAGTGATAATTAAATACACAATGGAAATAACATTCAAATACATGTAAATGATACCATAACAGAGACAACTTATCTTTATATAAGGCGGCACCAACTGGCTGCAGACCAAGGACGCTCCACCCAACCATAGACACCACTGCTCCAAATCTCAACAGCAGTGTCACCCTTGAGCCGGGGCTATGAATCCACAAGGATGGTTCCATAGTGTACTTGGGTTCCCAAACTAGTCAGCTCTCAAGCTCTCACAGGTTTCCCAACACCCACAATAATCCAAGTACCCATCTCTCTTCTACCCAACCTGTACTGCCCAAGAGAATGGACCTCCACCCTTCTCTACCACATAGTCCCTCAGGCAGTCCTCCTTTTATTCAGGGCCTCCAGCACAAATGGTCCAAAATCTCAATGCTGGAACTCTCAGGACTCATAGTTGTGAGAAAAATAGGGCACAGGCCAATGCATCTCAGATATGCAGGCCCTAGGTCATTATTGGATTGCACTAGCGACCATTACAACCAACTATCCCGTCGATAATTCTTCAACAGTTTATTTCTCTTTTCCAAGATAAGAAACAGGTGAGGATGGATCAATGAATGGGTAATGCATGCATGGGAGTGCGTGAGGGAAAGAATGAGGTACGCAAAGGTGATGGAGTGAATGAGCCAATGACCAACCCCACAATCAGACAAGGGATGGGTTTAAGTATTTTCGTGGGGAATTCAAGAACCTCCCTGCCTTTCCCAAGAAGCTCACGTAACCGATCCCCTTCCCTTAGGTAGAAAGATAATTAACATAGGAATAAACATTTAGCCCCTCAATCCCCCTCTCTTGTGGAATCATATCCCCCTATAACTCTAGTCCTTGTCCATCTAACAACCAACGATGTGTTTATTATTAGTAATGATAAGAAACATTACATGTCTTGGGCACACTGGCCTTTTAATAATTGTTTGGGCACTCTGGCCTCTCAACATTATAACAATACATTATTTAAAATGGGGGTTCAAAACCTAGGGTGTTACATCCCCTCCCCCTTATTTTGGCACTGTCCTAAGTGCATATACAAAATAGAGATCAAAATCTCAAATTTATTCAAAAAGATGCGGGTAATATGCCCGCATGACATCTTCGTACTCCTAGGTAGCATCTTGAGGACCGTAGCAGGTCCACTGAACTTTTACCAACTCTATAACTTGATTCTAGAGCATTTTTACCTTTCTATCCAATACCCGCACTGGCTGAACCTGAAAATATCCCTCTATCTCTACCTGAATCAGATGCAAATCAATAACATGGTTAGGATCATGTACACATTTCTTTAGTAAAGAGACATGAAATACATTATGCACATTCATGGAAGAAAGAATGAAAGCATGTATGCAACTGGCCCTATTTTTTCCAATATTTCAAATGGACCACGGAATCTGGCTGCCAGCTTTGTACAACTACCCAATTTAAAAGAGATTTTCTTGGGATTCACCTTCAAAATTACATGCTCCCCTACTTTAAATTATCTAGTTTCCCTGTTCTTGTCTTCATAAACTTTCTGTCTATCCTGAGCTACCTTTAAATTTTGCTTGATCTTAACCACCCGGTCTTCCATGTCCTTGAGCAACTCCGGCCCAAGTACCACTCTATCTGTTGGGTTGTCCCAGATTACTGGAGTATTTCATTTCCTACAATACAAGGCTTCAAATGGGCTCACTCTCAATGAAGCTTGATACCCATTATTATATGCAAACTCAACCAAGTGTAAGTAATCTTCCCACTTAGATGGCTTATCCATCACATACATTCTCAACATGTCTTCAATTATTCGATTGACTCTCTCTGTTTTCCCATCGGTCTGGGGATGATATGTCGTGCTAAAGTTTAGATTTGTGCCAAATCCTTTAAACAATACCCTCCATAAATTAGAGGTAAAATTTGTATCTCTGTCCGAGACAATTGTCCTACGTATCCCATGCAACTTAGCAATTTCCTTCATGAAAATTTCTGCAATATTAGTTGTTGTATGCGTTGTCTTCACAGGAACAAAATGAGCAGCCTTTGTTAATTTTTCAACCACCACTATGATTGAATCATGTTTCTTATTCATTCTGGGTAATCCTGTGATGAAATCCATGGTGATCACTTCCCATTTTTTCTCTGGGATTGGCAATGAATGCAGCAAACCCACTGGGTGCGTATGCTCAGTCTTCACCTTCTGAAATTCCATACATCGAGCGATGTAATAAAAAACATCCTTCTTCATTCCCAACCAAAAGAACTAGCTTCTTACTATTGTAATTGTTTTCTGGTAACCGAGATGTCGAGCATAAGGAACATCATGCATTTCCTTCAGTACCAAATTCCTTAGTTCTCCAGAACTAGGAACATAGATTCTATTTTTATGCATGAGTAATCCGTCTTCCTTTATTTCATACTCCTTTATTTTTTGTTGTACATATCCTTGCTGTAAGTTTTCCTTTACCTGTAGGTAATGCTGATTTGTAACAAGACCATCTAGAATTATGCTCTTCAAGTATGACTGATGCATACTGACAACAGTAGCATGCATGAGATGCACTCTCCTACTAAGTGCATCGACAACTTTATTCTCCTTCCCCTTGATATGATTGATATCGAATTCATACTGACTTAAAAATTCCAGCCATCTTGTTTTCCTAGCATTCAAGGTCGGTTGTTCAAAAAGATACTTTAGGCCAATGTGGTCTGTCCTTAATTCAAATTTCTTCCCCATGAGATAATGCCTCCACATCCTCAAGGCATGAACAATGGCGGCAAGTTCCAAGTCATGGGTAGAATATTTCCTCTCATGTTCCTTCATCTTTCTGGACTCATATCCAATGACATGTCAATTTTGCCTGAGGACTCCCCCAAGTCCTTCCTTACATGCATCTGTACATACCACAAAACTTTCACTTGGGTCAACAATATTTAACACAGATGCACTAGTAAGTAATTCCTTCAATAGATTAAAATTCTTTTCACACTTGAGTGTCCATTCAAATTTAGCTCTCTTCTTTTGCAAAGAAGTGATAGGATAAGAAATCTTAGAGAATCCTACTATGAACCTTCTGTAGTAGCTAGTTAATCCCATCAAACATTTGATGTATGACACATTTATGGGTGTTGTCCATCCTCTAATGGCTTTGATCTTCACTGGATCTAGTACTATGCCCTGTTCTGAAATAATGTGTCCCAAGTAATGGATCTGCTTTTGATAAAAAGAACACTTACTCAAATTGGCATACAACTAGTGTTCTCTCAGTACTTGCAATACCAGTATTAAGTGATGTTCATGCTCCTCTTCAAACTTAGAATAGATAAGTATGTCATCCAGGAATACTATGACAAACTTATCCAAATAATTTTTGACTATTCCATTCATTAAGCACATGAAGACAACTGGTGCATTGGTCAGTCCAAATGGAACCACTACAAATTCATAATGCCCATACCTGGTCCTAAAGGTTGTCTTATGAATGTCTTCTTCCTTGATTCTTACCTGATGGTATCCTTCCCTCAGGTCAATTTTTGAAAATATCTCTTCTCCTCTTAGTTGATCAAAGAGGTCATCAATTTGGGGTAGAGGATACTTGTTATTTATAGTGTACTTGTTCAGCTGTCGGAAGTCAATACACAACCTCAAGGTTCCATCCTTCTTTTTGAAAAAAAGTACTGGTGCTCCCCAAGGTGAAACACTTGGACATATGTACCCTTTCTTCAAGAATTCCTCCAACTGTATTTGTAATTATTTTAACTTTGGTGTGCTCATTCTGTAAGGTGTTTTTGACACCGGGGTTGCTCCTGGCACTAAGTCAATTGAGAAATATATCTCCCTTCTTGGTGGCAATCCAAGTATTTCTTGGAATACATCTTCAAATTCCTGCAACACCTAGAAATATTCGAGGCTTGGCCCCTTTGTATTATCTGTCTCTTCCACATGAGATGCATACAATTAACATCCTTTCCTAAAACATATTTTTAGCTGTAAGGCTGAAATATCCCTTATAGAGACAGGTCTTGGAACTCCTTTCACAATGCTCAGCTTTCCATTTCCATGAATACATGTAAATGTCTTGTTATGACAATCTAGGACAACATGATTCTTTTCCAACCAATCCATCCCAATCATAACATCGTAAGACCCCAATGGTATGATATTTATATCAACACTAGTATTCACACCATTAAGACTTATGGAACAACTTTTGACCATATCATGGATTCTTCTTTTGGTTCCAGTGGCTAACTGAACCAAACTTGCTTTTCCAAGTTTACTTTTCTCCAAATGTAATCTATCCACTATCTTAGGATCAATGAAGCAATGACTTGCTCCTAAATCAATCAAAATAGAAATAGGTTGATTTATGATCTTACCTTCCACCTCGATCATATTTGACTGATACTCTGCTTGTCAATCATTTAAAGCTGCATAGATTCTTCCCATATCTTTGACTATTGTATCCTCTTGGATGTTGTGCACAATATTCACTCTATATTTTTTGTGTGGGAAATCCTTGTACAGGTGATCTTCCTTGCATCCACAACATTGTATTGGTGGTCTTCCCCTTTTTCCAAGGGAATCTTCCTTCTTGAAATATCCCTTTGCATACTGATCTTGATGATTTCTATTAGGATCATTCCTATATAAAGGAGTTTGAATCCTTTCATCCTCTGATCAGACTTCGCATTTTTCTTTTCCTTCCAAGATTTTTGCAGGGATTCTCTTTCGTGGCCTTGCTCATATAGATATTTATCCTTCCTGATGGCCTGAGTCAAGGTCCTGGGTTCATGATACTTGAAATTTTACTCATAAAAGGCTGGCAATCCACTTATAAATCTCTGTATTTTCACTTTCTCATCACCAATGAACTTGACATACTTTAACAATCCCAAGAACTTCTTCTCATATTCTTCCATAGTCATGATTCCCAACCCGAGTTCAAATAAATATTGCATTTTCTTGTCATAAGAATTCTCCGAGGGGTACTCCTTCTGGAAGTACTTCTTGAACTTCTTCCAAGTGATCCTACTTTCATTAACATGTTTCAATTGCTTCAGTTGGTCCCACCACATCACAACCTTCCCATGTAAATGATAGGTGGCAATCTTGGCTTCTAGGTTTGATGAATAGTTATGCAACTGAAAATATCTCCTGAGCCCAAGAAACCATGCTTCGGTGTCATCTTCCCTTTCTCTTTCACGATCGAAGGAAGGTGGCTTGAGATTCCTCAGCTCTCCTTGCAAACTATCTAACTATTGTTTCCTTCTTTGTTGTTTGACAGGGGACACCTCTAGACTACTTATGGGATCATTCGATGCATCAAAATTTCTTCCTGAGTAAGGAGGTGAGTGGGGTCCACGAGCTATGCTAACACTTCTGGCATAACCAACTCTTCCACGAGCATCTCTTCTTTCATGACACTTGCCTCTTTCCTCTTATCTTTAGTTTGATCCCTTCTTTGTTTGTCTCTGTAATTGATTTAAGCTCTGCAACACTCGAGCATTTATCTAACTTTTCTCTCTCATCAGTCTCTCGTTGTCTGCTTTGTAGCTCTGCACTTCCATCTTCAAGCTTCTTACTATTTCTATTAATATTTTTTTCTCTCCTTTTTCCTTGCCTCCATTGGAATCTGTCTCTGCATTACTGACTCTGGTATTTTGACCTTCGGCCTCCTTATCATGACTGGAGGCTCCCTCGCCTTCTTCCATTTCCTCAATACGCATCCTGAGCTGATGTGCTTAAGCCCCTTAATTATGCAAAATGTGCAAGCGACTACTTTGTTAGAATTACGCATATGATAAACAAAATTTCCAAACCATTCTATAGGTATCCTTTTTTGTTCATGGAGATCATATCCCCATTCTCTGAAAATAAAAGTGTCCTGTTATCCTTGGCTGACACACAATTTCATCCTGCGTAGGCGCTTCCTTAAAACCACTTCCCAGGTGACCACGATTAGAAACCATGGCTAAATCCTTTCTTAGAAATTTTCTGTCTCGAAGACAACCAATTCTTCCCTTAGCCATCCTTTCTCATCTCTCAATCTGCATATGACCATGGCCATGACCTTGTGCTTAGCTGTAAAAGCGCTTATCTAGAGCTTCAAGACTTTCAGCCAGGACCAGAACAATGTTCCTCGTCCTCTTTCACAATCAACAATCGAGGTACACTCTGGGACTCTGCGTTATAGGAATCTCAAATTTTCTCTCTTTCCTCCTCCCAGAATGATTTTACTCAGAGTTCATGATCTATCGATGGGTGTCCTCCCACAAATCAGTGGTTGTGCATCACTTCGGCTCTTCGGGCTTCAGAAGTTTCAAAATTTCCTCCGACACTTTCTCACGGAGTTCTTTCACCCAAAGTCAACAATCCATTGATGTGTGTCTCTCATAGATCAACGGCTATGAATTGCTTCGGCTCTTCAGGCTTAAGGAGTTTCAAACTCTATCCCTTCACTTTCTCCCAGAGCGTCGATCCTATGAACCGCTGTGAGATCTACTACCATGTGTCTTCTAGGATCAACGATCGATATGTACTCCTGCCTTCAAGCCTTCGGGAGTTTTTGAACCTAGTGCAACCTAACACATCTTACCCCTCTAGAGTGTCCAGTCTCTGGACTGCATGATCTATCACCATGTGGTGAAATACTAGAAGCAGACATGTGGCCCAATCAGGCGGGTGACACGTGCCACGTTCTAATCGACCTTTCAATACTTCAAATGTTCAAACTCACTGACACATGGCACACATCCCATGTGTCCACATCATCCCAGATGATGTCCGCAAGCCACATCACTTTAGAATTATGGGGTCCACATCACCTCCAGGTGACGTCATCATGCCTCACCACTTCGTCTCTTCAGGCTTCGGGACTTCAGGATTTTCCTTACTAGCACACTTCCAATTCTCTTGAAATATGAATTCCCAAATTGGCCAATCTATCACCATGTGTCCTGTTGGATAGGATGACTAAGATTCACTTCGGGTCTTCACCTGGAGTCCACAGATATGCTCCACGTGCCCTCCTTAATCTGATGACTATATTTTACTTCGGGACTCTGGAATTCGGAAATCTCGAACCTCAATTTTTTTTTTGAAATGTTTTTATCCGAAGTTTGCGATCTACTGATGTGTGGCTCTCAACAGATCAATGGCTGAGATCCTTTTGGGTCTTCGAGTTTCTGAAATATCAGTTTTAAAAACTTGTCTGGCCCCATGAGATTTTATCTGAATCCCTGGATCTGGTGGCATGTGTCTCTCAGTATATTGACAGCCAAGATCCTTTCAGGTCTTCGTACTTTAGAGAAATCAACTTTCAACTTTCTCTTTCCCTGGACGTGCTCAGATTTCTTCCGTGTGTCCTCTTGGATCGGATGGATGAGATTCACTTCGGATCTCTGGGGTCCAGGAATCTCAATTCTCAACTTCTCCTGCCCGCCTTTTCCTGGAGTGCTTTTACCCGGACCACACGATCAGTTGACGCGTGTCCTCCTACAAATCGATGATCCCCGGCTACTTTTTCTCTTCAGAGGTTCGTCACTCGAGTAATATCATGCCACATCACTACATTCCTTTCAAATTGCGGGGGCATGCATCGGTGGTTTGGAGTAACTTTCTTTTCGCCTCGTAATTCTCCTGATGCTGACACATAACCTCTTGGTGAAACCATGTTTTGGATTGCGGGACTGCCTTGGGAAATTATCTCCCATGCAAGTTGGTTCCCCACAATGCCTCTTGTCCATTAATCTCACTCTCCAATGGGATCTAACAGCTGTGACCTTAGCCCTTGCTTCCTTTTCATCAGATGATCATTGTTCCCTGTCCTCCGATCCAACGATCTCAGATTTCTCTTGATCCTATAGTGGCGATCGCTCCTGGATTAGAAGGGGGATGGTCACGATCCTTTGAACACCTTACCAAGGGTCTTGACATTCTATCTTCTACATTGATTCTGCAACACCATTCCTCCTGAGATTTTCAACTTCACGGTCATAGTTTGATCTCGACCCCGAGATTCTGACCAACAGACCTGACCCATACCAACCCAGTGTTTCAACCAAAATCTCTGATACCAAACTATAACATACCCAACCACTCACAGACCAGGGTACACTACCTTCAAGCCCACCCTTGGACTTCTTTCTCTTACAAATACCTTTTTAGTCATTTAAGGATGCCTAAAAGAAAAGACTTTAATGACATGCACAACAGTAATCAACAAGCATGCATAGTCTAAAGATTCAATGAAGTGATAATTAAATACACAACAGAAATAACATTCAAATACATGTAAATAATATGATAACAGAGAGCACTTATCTTTATATAAGGAGACACCAACTAGCTTCAGACCATGGATGTTCCACCCAATAGTAGACACCACTTCTCCAAATATCAACAACAATGTCACCCTCGAGACAGGGCTATGAATCCACAAGGACGGTTACAGAGTGTATGTGGGTTCCCAAACTAGTCATCTCTCAAGCTCTCATAGGTTTCCCAACACCCACAACAATCCAAGTACCCAGCTCTCTTCTACCCAACCTGTACTGCCCAAGAGAATGGACCTCCACCCTTCTCTGCCATGCAGTCCATTAGGTAGTCCTTCTCCTTTTATTTAGGGCCTCCAACACAACTTGTCCATAATATTAGTGTTGGAACTCTTAGGATTCGCAGTTGTGAGAAAAATAGGGCACATGCCAATACATCTTAGACATGCAGGCCCTAAGTCATGGCTGGATTGAACCAGTGACTATTACAACCAACTATCCTGTGGCTAATTCTTTAGTAGTTCCTTTCGCTTTGCCAAGCCAAGACACAGGTGAGGATGGATCAATGAATGGGTAATGCATGCATGGGAGTGCGTGAGGGAAATAATGAGGTACGCAAAGGTGATGGAGTGGATGAGCCAACGACCAATCCCACAATCAGACAAGGGAGGGGTTTAAGTATTTTTGTGGGGAATTCAAGAACCTCCTGGCCTTCCTCAAGAATCTCACGTAACTGATCCCCTTCCCTTAGGCAGAAAGATAATTAACATAGGAATAAACATTTAGCCCCTCAAGCCCCCTCTCTTGTGGAATCATAACCCTCTATGACTCTAGTCCTTGTCCATCTAGCAACCCACGATGTGTTTATTATTAATAATGATAAGAAACATTACATGTCTTGGGCACACTGGCCTTTTAATAATTGTTTGGGCACTATGGCCTCTCAGCATTGTAACAATACATTATTTAAAATGGGGGTTCAAAACCTAGGGTGTTACAATCATGCTACCTTAAACGATGTGAAAAATGGAGCTTTTGGGCTCCTGTACCAGGGGGTTTGTAAATTTTAGAGGTGGCCGTATATATGGGTGTGGGGCTCACTATGCCACCTCATTTGTACTTGCAGTGTTTGAGATCTCGTACACTATGCAATTTCTTTTACAAGATTGGAGAGATCATGGGTGAATGTATTCGAGCAATGAGAGATCCCAATGAGTGATCGAAACCTCCTACATTTGTTTTATAGATTTTGGGGATGGAGGCTGCACGACCATATTTATAAGTGTGTAGGGAGTTTTCACGGGTGATTGGAATATACCTGCGCAGACCTGTGAGGGTATAATCTAGTCTCTCATGCACCTTGTGTAGGAGAAATTGAGACGATCGCACACATGTTTACGCAACTGTGTCAATTATTCCCCTACAACTCATCATAATCGTTGGGTGGATAGTTTCACGTGCTTACACAACTATTAATGAAACAACCATGCAATGGTGCATGACTCTTTGATGGATAGCTACGTAGCTACTGCGCAAATACATGATTCATAGTCACACACACTTGTGCAACTATGTGTGGAACAATTGAGCATATGTGCACGATTGTTTGAGGTATAGCTGCGTTGATGTGTAGAAGTGATTTTTTCATATTTTTTCATATTTTGGATAATTAAGCCTCTTTTGGATTAGATGCAGGTGAGAGATGACACTTCAGTATGTCGATTCATTGGATAGAGAGGGATTGGGAGAGGCTCCGGGATATGTGCAAGAAAATTTGTGTGTTTGTTGATGACTAGCCCACATTGGTTTGTTGAAGTTTTTTTACTACACTCCCTTGAGGTCCCAAGAGGAGTTGTTGAGAATTTTTATTGGGATGCAAAGGCCCAACCTGCAGGCCTTCATGGTTCATGGATAGGAGATCTATTTTTCAGCAAAGGAAGATATTTACTTCTTGATGGAGCTCCCTTTCAGGGGTGTAGAGATGGATTCTCAACCCCATATGCTGGGGGGAGAGAGGGTGTATGAGATGGCTCTATGCCATGTTCAATTGAGGAGCCAATAATAGGGGGGTTGATCAGGTTTTCATCCATTGAATCTTTGTTGACACATGTGGTATCTTCCATGGTGGTATGGATCTATAGGTCATCTAGGACCCAATGCATTTTAGGTGTGCACATTTGCAGTAGTGGAGAGGGTCTTGTAGGGAGATACCTTTGCGTGGGAAAACGTTACACACCCATGCATGATAGCACACTTGGATCGATGTGTTGTAGGTAAGTCAATATATTTTTCCTTTGGGTCAATACTCTTCAAATTTTTCTTGTAGAGAGTAGTATTATTGTAGCCGTAGGTGATCTTAGAGTAACCACCTTCTCATGAGCTATGTTTGATGTACTGGCTGCATATCCAGGCTCACCATGGGGGTGGCGAGGTGGGTCATTACTTCACTAGTGACTTTGAGAGGATTTGGATGTAGTTTCCTCATATTATTTTGGAGTTTCCATACGCTAGGATGGATTATCAATAGGATCCCGACATGGTCTCTCCTTCTGGGGAGGTGTGGGATCATCAAGGTGAGTCTAACTATATATGTTGTTGTAATTTTATGGATTTTGATTTAATTTATATGCATAGTACTGATATATTTCTTATGCATTTGTGTTTTTTAGATGTTGGGATGAGGGGTCGTAAGGCAGATTTTGTTTATGCTAAGGCATGAGAGGCTCAGGAGAATGAAGCAAGTTCCAGGAGGAAACAACATTGGGATGATCCCGGGGTGGGTCTGACATACAGCATGGATGGATATCTTGTACATATTGGGTACACTAGATGGACGAGCTATGGTATAGGTTTGATTGAGTGCTACAAGGTGTACTCGAGGCACGCTGGACTCATATCTAAGATGATGAGTTCCTAAAGAAATGTGTGGGAGTGAGGCCTGAGTGGCGGTATTTGGTAAACCGTGCTATTATGGATGACGTAGTTGTGACAGGACACCTACTTCCAGGAGGAGGAGTGCCCCCTGCTAGTAGGGGGCCACTAGCAGACCCTCCTACGAGATATTTTTTAGAGCTAGGGGTACCACATGTGTCAGATGTTATGTATGAGAGTGGCCCAAATTTTTGTATGATTTATGTATAGAGTTGTAATCCCCCCCATTTTGGACACTTTAGTACATATTGTTTTTTGAAATTTGGGACTGATAATTTTGTGGATGTTGAAAATGTTGTATCTTATTTTTTGTGAAACATATGGAATCATATATATATATATTTGTGTGATATTTTGTAAATTTGTGGTGTGATGGCTTGTGGTTTCTTATGTTGACCCTATGATGGATGAGATGAATTATGCTAAAATTTTGTGTTTTTGAATGTGATAAATGCCAATATAGGACTTGATTAGCCATGCGATCTACAAATTTATTTATATGTCTAGGATCATGTGTGAATGTGATGGATTCAAAATTCCATGATAACAATATAACTTGCAGGTATTTGTGAAAGAGGCATGGATCATGTACTTGGTACAGATTGTTTAGCTATAGAATGATGCGATAATAATATAAGAGGATGCTAAGATGGAGAATATGAAGATGATTAGACTTTGCGAAGAGACCAATCATGGCATACTTGGCTTGGTTTTTGGTTGCAGGACCTAGACATATACCACTAGAGTGGAGTAGCACATGTGTAGCAGTGTAAATGACCCAAGCTGCTGAAGCGAGATTCCAATCCCATCGATTAGGACCATCGATGTACCCGATGTCGTAAGCTGACATATGATTCATTTGTCCAATAAAGGACAAAATATCAAACATATGACTTGGATGGTTCGAAAAAATATCAAAAACACTAAATACAAGAAGAAAACTAAGGTAGAGTGTCTACACTAAAGGGCAAGGCATAACGGGTGGGATAGTTTGTAGGATCCTTTTGTGAGGCAATGCCAAATGATAAATGGGCCCCGCTAGAGGGAATAAAACTTACCATGGCCTAAAGTATCATGGGAGATGTTGTAGGCCAATACTAAATCAACTTCATTAAATTATTGAAGGTTGACTTGGCGATCAAAGTCTCTTTTGGAACGTTTCTTAGACACCTCGTTATTTTGCAAGAAGGATCATCGATCCTCATTGAGGGATTCTAGGGTAAGCAATAATTGCTCCATGGGAGTAGTGTCAGGAAACAATTTGATTATGGTGCGTAATGTGGGGATTTCACACTTGATGGGTAGTAAAAATTTGACCCCATGAACTAAGTTGAATGGTGTAAATCTAGTGGCAGTTTTGACTCTTGTGTGATAAGCCCACAATGCCGAAAAAAAGCATGTGATACCAGTTGGTTTTGTGCTTGTCCATAATTCTCAGCAACATGGTTTTGAGAACTTTGTTGACTTCCTTGACTTTCCCATTAGACTGTGGGTAATATGTGTTAGCACCAGTAGTCACCTCTAGATTGTAGCAGAGGTAAGCCTGATACCCATCCATTTTTATGTCACGGGTTTGTTATGAAAAGGATGATCAAATGAGAGAGTAAACTCAGAATAATATTGTTTTAACTCAGAAAGATGGGATGGAGATGTGCAGCTGAGTGAGGTCTTGGTCTAACCTAGGCTAGTAAGTTGAGCAATGTAGAGGAAAATAAGAGGGAGATCAAATCTGCTCTAGACATCCAGTCTTCTAGCAGCTTTAAGGGGGGAAAATTCTCAGATATGAGATCCTCTCATATATGAAGAACTTCAAGAAACTTAAAATGCTGCAAAAATGATACAATCAAACCCACATTACACAGTCATTACAACACCCAACTGGATCATCCATGCCTGGGCTTTAAGAGTCAGAGGAAAAGAGAAGAGGAGGCTAGATGCCATTAAACAAGAAATCTCAAACAACAGTTCCTAACCAGAGAACCAGAAATTTCATTAAAAGCTTTACAATTCGGGAGCATAGCTCTACCATCGATGCTTACAAAAATGAAAAAAATGATTCTATATACTTCAAACAATCGCCACTGCAGTCAAAGCCTTGAGTCAGTGAGCTCCCTTTCAGACTTGAATGTGCACACATTCTTGGCTAGACTGAGCATGAAGTCTTTGTTAGACATGATCTCAGCTCTCCCAGTCCTTTCCTGATTTCCATTTATGGGGGGAAGCTGATGTTTCAACCACCTGAACATTTGCATTATCTGATTCTCCGGATCAAGAAAGGCCCCTGGTAACCTCTGCACTTTGAGATGTGGTAGCCTCTCCTTTTTCCATCTGGAATTGAGCTGGTCTTTGGCAAGGATGCTAGCAGGATAACGTGGAGGAATGCGAGGGGAGCTGGCAAGATGGTTGACGCAAACTAGCATGGAATGACAAGTGATTGGCATCCAGGTGGAAAGATGCGATGGGAGGATGGTGATTGGGAAAGCGTGGGTGGAAGAACGTGGGCGCTAAGGCGCAAAAGTGCCAGGGTGATGTCGAATGGGAGAGGATGCAGTGGTAGAGGGATGTGAGTGGTTGGGGGGGGAGAACATGACCATGTGATGGAGGTGACATGGAGGACACATGTCAGGAGAAGAGAGGGAGCAAGGTGAAAAGGGGAAGGTGACATGGAGGGTGGGACTTAGTGGAACACAGGTGGCAGGAGGAGAGGGAAATGGTAAGGGAGGAGGAAGGTCTAGCATCACGATGGGGTGCCATGATAGGAGCGGGGGTGCTTCAAAACTGCTTCATTCCGGACCCCCCCCCTTATTAAAGGTAGAACGATGAGGGTGGGTGTCAGGAATTAGATTTCGACCGCAGATCTGGGCATGCAGATCCTGGCCGCCCAGATCTTCCTGCCGCTTATCCAATGTAGATTTGGCACCCCGAACTTAGGATAAGTGGGTTTTTCAACCCACTACTTGTCATTCTTTTTTCCAAAAGGGGGTCGCTTGTTAGGAACACACCCCCCATACATGAATAGGTGATAACATCAGGCTCCATGGGGGATGACATGCTCCCTGTGAGCTGCAAATAACTCCTTTGCAGTTCCAGTGCCTTGTTGTTGGGCTATGGAGTCTTTATTAAAGATGAAAAACAAACAAGAAAACAATATTTATAGATAGAAGGTAGCTAGTTAGGGCTCAAACAAAACACTTCTTCAGGAAATTCCCATTCACAGGGCCATTAAAGACCTCCCTACCCTCCAAATCCTACAACCTGTAAGTATTATTTAACAACACCCCAGATATTTTGAAGGGTCAAATCCAAAGGGCCTCAAACTTGTTGTGCTTCCCTCTATCTTGCCTGGGAGCATCCCACTTAAGCACTAGACCTCCCAGCTAGAAATATTCTTTTCTTTCTTTCCTTTCAAATTCTTGCTTGATATTTTGATGAAGGTCATGAGCTTTGTCCATTACCTTCTCTCTAGTCTGCTGCACCTCCACCAGTTGATGCATTCTTCTGATCATGTCATCAGGCTCTCCTTGACAATCCTGGAAGAATTTTGATATAGGTAAAGCCAACTGAGAAGGGAAAACTGCTTCTGTCCCATATACTAGCTAGAAAGGGGAGATTCCTAGGGACCTTTTTGGTGCCACTCAATCATCCCACAGAGCGAATTTTATCTTTGAATCAAAGGCCTTCTTATTGTCTTCTAGTAGCCTTTTGATAAGCTTGATTAGAATTTTGTTAGAAGACTATGCCAGTCCATTGCCTTGGGGATAATAAGGAGTGGAGTGAATTAATGAAATCCCAAGCTTCTCACAGAACTCGATCAATGGCTCAAATTTGAAAGATGCAGCATTATCAGTGACAATCCTGATGGGACAACCAAACCTTGAGATGATGTCTTCCAGAAATCCAATGATTACTTTATGAGAAGCATTCTTGGTAGGGATAGCTTCTATCCACTTGGTGAAGTAATCTGTGGCAGTTAAGATCCACCTGTGTTTTCCACTGGAGGCAGGATGAATCTCTCCAATGAAATCCAATCCCAATTGCTAAAAGGGTCCTGAAGCTACTACAGGCTTTAATGGCAGATATTTGAGTCGTTGCTTCCCTAAGAATTTTTTACATTTAATGCAGGCTCTGACTTCTCTGCAGACATCAGTGAATAAGGTGGGCCAGTAGTACCCAACCCTGAGAATTTTGTAGGCTATGGTCTTCCAGAAGTGATGTCCCCCACATAAGTTGTTGTAGAAATCAAACATAATTCTTTGGGCTTATTATGGGCTCAGACATCTCAGAAGCACTCCTAGAGGGTCTTTCCAATATAAGACCTGATCAATAAGGCAATACCTGATTTCCTTGAGCTTTAAAGATCTTGCCTTGATCTTCCCCATTCCATCAGAAGGCTTCAACTCTTGCAGAAAATATATATTGTCTCCATACCAGATGCATTCTTCCAATGGAGGACTATCTTGATGACTGCCATCAGACAACTCAACCTGTTGATCCTTTGAGCAAATGTTGATGAATTTAACCACCAACTCTTTACAATTATATTTAGCCAACAACTTGGCTAAACCTTGGCCTTTAATCAACTTGGTGGGGTTTATTTCGAGATCAAACTCAAGGATTTTGGCAATCCACTTGCTCCTTCTCCCATCTATGTCTGGCCGAATAAGAATGTCCTTCACAGAAGCTGAAGGGACATATGCAATAATTTTTGAATGCATAACATAAACCCTGAAAGATTTGAGAGCTTTCACCAGGGCATAGGCTTGCTTCTCCATAATGTCATACTTGATTTTCGCATCCCTCAATGCCCAACTAAAAAATAAAATGGGCTATTCCAACCCTTCAATATTGTTCCGCAATAAAACAATAGCCACTGTATCAAATGAAGCAAATGAGAAAATAAGAAAAAACTTTGAATAATCAGGACTGATTAGCACAAGTGCCTCAATTAATGCCCTTTTAATTTGGTTGAAAGATTCTTTGGGCTTAGTAGTCCATTTTAATTCATTCCCCTTTCTGAGCATGGCTCTGATATGCTTCACTAATTCAGAAAAATTTGAGACAAACCTCCTTAGAATGTTAATGTTTCCCAAGAAATCCTAGACTTCTTTTCTGGACCTGGGAAGTGATAGGGTCTGAATTTCCTCCACCCTACTGGGATCAATTCTCACTCCTTCTGCTGACACTATATAGCCCAACAATTTTCCCTCCTTCATGGCAAATAAAGACTTCTTAGGGTTTAAGGAGAGGCCAAACCTTTTGGATTTCAAGAAAAATTTCCTGAGATGACAACAGTGCTCTTTATCAGACTGGGAAAAGACTGTGATGTCATCCAGATAGATAACCACAAACTGATCTTTCTCCCCAATGAAAGATATGTCCATATCTCATTGAAACATTTCCCCTACATTCATCAATACAAAGGGCATCTTGGCATACATGAACTTACCCCAAGGAGTGGTCAAGGATGTCTTTTCCCTGTCTTCAGGCAGGACATAAATCTCTTGTAGCTAGAGAAGCCATCAATCATGGAAATCCTGGATGCACCTGTTACCCTCTGTAATATGTGTTCCATCTTTGGTAGATGATAATTGTCCTTCTTTGGTGAGCTGCAACAAGCTTGATCCCAAATCAGTGTTAAGGGAAAAGATGGGATGATTGGTGGGATCTGCTTCATCACTTACAATATAAGCCAACTGAGCCTCTCTGTAAAATTTTATGTGCTCCCCTCCAAAGACTAGAATGGTAGCATAGGTAAGGTCCATATGTAAGGTTCCCCCTAGTCTTTTTATCCAAGATCTGGACAAAAATATACCAAACTTGGGAGGAACATCAACTACCACAATGTCCATAACCACACTCTTCATGGGAAACTAAAACAAGGTTACACCAGATCTTTGATAACTCCTAGACACTGTACCCTCCTTGAATTGAAGGAGTACAAATCATGATAGGCCCTTGTAACTTCCAGTCCAAGCTCTTCCATGACTGTTTTAGGAATGAGGTTATGTGAAGCCCCTAAATCCATCAACTAGTTATGCAGCACCTTATCATGAATATTCAGGGATATGTAGAAGGGAGGGGATGAATTATCTCTATCTTCTACCATAGGACCTAGGATGAATATTGGCTTTTCATCTTGGAGATTCACTGAGTCTGTGGGATGGCAGGATGGCTCAGGCTGCAAAAGCTTAGAGAGGGATTTTTTGAAATCTTCATGTTTTACTAGATCTGAAATGGGCACATGAATTCTGATTTTTTGAATCTCATGCTCAAAGTTAAAGGAGGAAAGAGGCTTAGGAATTTCCCTTACCTCTGGGGTAGGGTCTTTTGATATTGGGGAAGGATTCTAAGTTTTCTTTTCCTTGGTAGTGTTTGCTGCAGGATTTTCTGCTATGAGAGGCTGATCAGGAATATCAGACTTCCCTTCTTTCTTCTTTGATTTGATATTGTATCTATTAGGACTGCTATCTTTGGCTTTCTCCCCCTTTCTTAGTTCATTGATTTGACTATTCATGAGGGATTCTTCATATTCATATTGAGTCAAATTAGGAGAAGGGGAAGTGTCTTCAATATAGTGAATTTCTGGATCAAGCTCCTCTTCCTCCCTGTCCTCATCATCAACCAGGTTATTTTGGAGAGGGGTTTGAATCCTCTAATCATCTCTGTCTCTATTCCTCTGTTCCCTTGGCATCATCTGGGGAACATTTTTATTTGGCCTCCTGAAATTGCCTCTATTGTCAATGTTTTGAGGATTTCTGTAAGTCTGTTTCCCCTCCATTTTCATTTTCTCCATTTCTACAGACAGAGTCTTTACCATTTTTGTCAATTCATCCATTTGAGGGTAACTTGTAGAAGAAACAGAGGTTGAGGCCTTATATTTTCCTTTCCCTCTATCTCTGTCAGATTTTCTTCTAAGCCTAATAACTGCCAACACATTAGATTCTACTTCCAGGGCTGCATCTTGCATACTAGCCAAGGAAATAACCCTTCTTTCTCTAGGCAAGAGGCATAAATCAGGGTCAAAATCACTAGCATAAGTTATTTTATCAGAGGCTTCCGAGGGATTTATCTCAACAGTGATCTTATTATACATCTTATTGAACCTTTTGTAGAAGTCAGAGACATACTCTCCTTCCTTTTTCTTCAAGGACCCAAACTCTATCATATAATACATAAAATCCTTTTTATCCCTCCACTGTCTAAAGAAGGCATTATCTAGAGCTACAATTCCGACAATAGATCCAAGGTCCAGTCCCCTGAACCATTTCCTAACCTCACCATCAAGGCTCTGGACAAAAACTCTCATCCAAACATATTCATTTTCAATGTTCAGGTTGTCTGCATAACTCTAGAAGGTAGCAAGGTGCTCTTCAGTAGTTATGTCTTCCTCTCCAGTGAATTTAGGCATGTATTTGAGATAATCTCCACCAGGGAGAGCATGGGCTGAGGTGGAACTAGAGGGGCATACCTCGCAGCCACAATGGCATCCATCCTATTTACAGGGGGATTTGCACCTGCCATAGGGATATTAGGTGGCAGAGAACTAGGAGGATAAGGTGTTTGGACAGGGGAAACTAGAACAAAACTTGCATGAGGGAAAGGAAACAACAAAGGATTAAGAGAAAAGGCCACAGGGCTTTAGTCAGCAGAGGCTTCTCTTTCTATAGTAGCAACAACAATAACAGGAGGAGAGGTGGTAAATCTAGGAGTGAGAAAATCTCTTGTGGTCATGGGTCTAGACCAAGGAACAACTTTAGGGGAGAAAGGAGTGACAAGGCTTTCTCCCTCCAATACCAGACCAGGAGGGGAAAATTCAACAGGAACACTAACAAAATTTAAAGTTCTAGAAACTCTAGCTGGAGGTCTGATAGAAAAATGAGAAGTAGATATGGGAGTTTCTAACAGAGGGAAGTGAGAACTATCAGAAATACATGGTTCAACAGTAGAAGCTCCTCCTTCAAAGGCCTTTCCCTTTCTGATAATATTCTCTGGATTTGCTTCAAGTGTAGTCAGAGGCAACTGTGGATGAGACCGCGTGTGTCTTCCCCTCGAAGCCACAACTGAAACAATAGGTTCACCACAGTGGATTCATCACAATGGAGTCGCCAAGTGCACATCAAAAATCTTGTAGGGCTCTGATACCTGATGCACCTTCAGGATCAAAGACTCAATGTCATTCGATCTTGGGGAAGGTCTTCAATTTCATCCCCAACAACAGTGCCAGAAATGTTAGCACCAGAAATCACCTATGGATTGCAACAGAGGTAAGACCGATACCCATCAGTTTTTATATCATAGGTTGGTTATGAAAAGGATGATCAAATGAGAGAGTAAATTCAGAATAATATTGTTTTAACTCAAAAAGTTGGGATGGAGATGCACACCTAAGTGAGGTATTGGTCTAACTTAGGCTAGTAAGTTGAGAAATGTAGAGGAAAAAAAGAGGGAGATCAAATCTTCTCTGGACATCCGGTCTTCCAACAACTTTAAGGGGGGAAAAGTCTCAGATATGAGATCCTCTCAGATCCAGAGAACTTCAAGAAATTTAAAATGTTGCAAACCTGATAAAATCAAACCTGCAGTACACAGTCATTACAACACCCAACTGGATCATCCATGCCCAGGATTTAAGAGTCAGAGGAAAAGAGAAGAGGAGGCTGGCTGCCATTAAACAAGAAATCTCAAACAACAGTTCCTAACTAGAGAACCAAAAATTTCATTAAAAGATTTACAATTTGGGATCATATCACTACCATCGATGCTTACCAAAATGACAAAAATGCCTCTATATACTTTAAACAATCGCCACTGTAGTCAAATACTTGAGTCGGTGAGCTTCTTGTTAGACTTGAACATGCATGCATTATTCTGTCGGAATGAACATACAGTCTTTGTCAGACACGATCTCAGGTCTTCCAGTCCTTTCTAGCTTTCTATTTATGGGGGGAAGATGATGTTTTAACCACCTCAACATTTGCATTAACTAATTCTCGGGATCAGGAAAGGCCCCTAGTCATCTTTGCACTTTGAGATGTGGCATCGTCTCCTTTCAACATCTGGAACTGAGCTGGACTTTGGAAGGGATGCTAGCAGGCAAACATGGAGGAAAGTGAGGGGAGTTGGCAAGATGGTTGATGCAAACTGGCATGGAATGACAATTGATTAGCGGCTAGGTGGAAAGATGCAATGACAGGATGACGATTGGGAAAGTGTGGGTGATAGAACATGGGCGCTAACGTGAAAAAGTGCCAGGGTGACATGGCATGGGAGAGGATGCGGTGGTAGAGGGATGTGAGTGGTCGGGGGGGGAATAACATGACCACATGACGGAAGTGACATGGAGGAAACATGTCAGGAGAAGAGAGGGAGCAAGGTGAAAAGGGGAAGGTGACATAGAGGGTGGGACTTTGTGGAACATAGGTGGCAGTAGGAGAGGGAAATGGTAAGGGAGGAGGAAGGTTTGGCATCACAAGGGGGTGCCATGACAGGAGGGGGCGACCTGCATCAAAACTGCTTCATTCCGGACCCCCCCCCCC